>VZRM01002470.1:647462-967029 GCA_013397955.1 Grantiella picta
TTCAGCACAGCTAGCAAAGAGTTTTCAGCTCTGGCGCCTGGAGCACCTCCTCCCTCACCTTCTTCACTGACCTTCATGTCTCCATGCTGTTCTCCCTTCACATATTTTTACCTCCACCTCCTCCTCCTCCTCCTCCAACTACAAAGAAGTGAAAGAAGTGCGTTCCTGCTTTGTTTTGAATTTTTCTTAAATATGTTTTTACAGAGGCGTAGCCAACACCTCCAATTGGCCCAAACTTGGCCGGCAGCATGTCCATCACCTTCAGAGCCATCAGAGACTGGCTCTGCTGGACTTGATGTAAAAACTTCCAGAACTTACACTCAGAACACCAGGAGTCATCTTTGTGCCACTCCCCACCCCTCAGACACCTCTCTAGGCTTACCACAACAGCTTCTGAGGAGTCCAAATTTCTCCTAGATGTTAAAAATACTTTACTGATGTTTTGGGCCAATCAAAACCACCACACTCTCATATAACCTAAAGGAGCAAGTGCCTGAACAGTCTGAAAGCATCCCACAGTGTGCAAGTACTCCTCTTCCAAAATCAGTAGCCCACCTGCTTCGGCAGAGAGTGGCTGGGGAGAGACTGCTGTAATCCACAGGCTGGCCGCAGAGGTTGTGTAATGTGCTGTTCTCAACTCCAATGAACAGTACTTTTGAATTAAAGAAAAGTGAAGGCTTACAAAGGCTTACAAACGCTTCCAGGCTGAAGTGCCATTTCTACGTGCACAAACAGTTCTCACCCAGTGAGATGCATGTGTACTTTTTTATGCAAAATGCCGTGAAAAATTAGCAAGGGCAGAGTATGTGCAGTCCTTGGGATCCCTTCCAGCATGTGTGCTTTATTATTTCCATGGGCCAAAACACATTACCTTTATGATCTAAGCCTTACTGATTTTGCTCCAGGCTGTTAACTCCGAAGTCCCCTGAACATCAGAAAATTCTGGCCATTACGTCACTCATATAGAACCCATTTATTTTTAAAAGCTTGGGTCTGGATGCTGGGCTACTCCGCAGTGAATTTGTGATATTCCTCTGAAGTGAGAGGGCCAAGTCTGGTTTAAATTAATGTAAATGGAAACTATTGCATAGGTTTCAATTTACAGAATGTGTTATTTCCACATCAGTTTTCTATTAATTCCTTTTTTTCCCAGATGTATGACAAACCAATAATTAGAGTATAGAATAATCATGAAGAGATTACTGATTGTCAGCTGATCACATAGAGACACTCCCATTAGAGTCAGCAAGAAAAAAGTATTCTACTGTGTAACTCATAAAAAATACCCCTGCTTGCATGGGAAGGGAGAAAATTTTGAAATGAGATTTTTTTTTTGGGTTGATCTTGGAAAAATGCTGTGTATTGTAAGTAAACAATTCATAACATGTATTTTGCTTCTTGAACACTAAATAGCTGTCATATAATGCAAAATATTGTAGCAAAATTAATTTGTATCCTAACCTTGCACTTTTAGTTTTTCTCTTCTGCTTGACCTACTCACAGTCTCAGGATCAGCGTATAAATATATACAATTCTTAAAATCCCTTGAGATTACAGTCCTGTTCTCTAATTTTTTTTTTTACATTAGTAACTCATGGGTCTGTCTAGACCTTTGCCTTGCAAAACAAAAAATCAATTAAAACATACACTATAAAAAAAGTCTGAATTTAAAATATTAACTATTTACAGAGTAGTTAACAGACTAGGTAAGGGAAAAAAACAAGGTTTGTCAGATGAGAATGTTGATGACAAAGAGCAGAAAAAGGCAAATGAATAATGACATGTTATTACAGCACCCTATTGAGTGAATTTTGAAAAAGGGTATGCACCAAGTATGTATTTAAAAGCTGACTTTACCTTGAATCTTTTGTTGCTCTGACTGATCATGTACTTCTTCACCCAAGGCACAGCCATCTCCTTGTCTTACTCTGAAAAATTCCTCCTTCTTCAAGGTATTAAGTGTCCTATACATGAAGAATAGACTATGCTCAAATGCCTTTTATGTTTCTGGAAATTATTTGCTACCATACCATATTTTCTTACCTAGAAACCACACCCTTCCCTTCAGCTTAATTTCTTCCTTCCACCCTGTTCTTTGTTTTACTTTCAAACACAGAGGTCATGCCAGAAGGGTATTCCTAAATTGACAATGATTTGGTTTTGTTGCTGGGAGAGGACGTGGACTTTTTTTGCATACATCAATATATGGTACAAATACTACGTGTGACACTCTGTTTCTTCTACAGTTTCTTCAAGGCAGCAGGGCCTGAATGCCATTTTCTGGCTTTTCTGACATTCTCTGTGTGCTGCTGTCTGAGCAGTAATGCAGAGAAGCAAAGAAAGAGAAAGCAGTCCTATAATTTGAATATGCAGATAGATAATGATGCCACAAATCATATATTGTCCAGACATTTTGACACCTAAGAAGTCTAGTGCCAAAATTTTTGAACATAAGCAGGCAATTTCTGAAAGCTAATTGGTATACAAATGCACGTTGTCCATATGATTGCATTAAGCTTGTCACAAATAAATTGAGATAGAAAATACCTGTTTAGGCAAATACATTTCAATTTAAACCTAATTTGCTGATGCCTGTGGGAGTTATGAAAGTGAAGGGCTACAAAAACATAATGAAATGCAGAAAGTAATTGGTGGCATCAAAGCAAAACCTTCTGGAACCTTCAAATTGGTTTCAGATGCATGTCCAGCTCTGCAAGTGTTTTGTAACTCATTCTCAAGAGAGAATGACAAGCTTTTAGGCTCACAGATAATGACATGACAGCCCATAACCTCTTCTTCTGAAATAGTCTGCCCTTTAAATAAAAGGAAACTCCTGAAGGTGGAGCAGAATACAGGAAGAGAGACAAAGGGGAGGTGAAGAAAGATGTCATATGAAAGAGAATCAAATTTCTTTATTTCATTTTAGGAAGTGTCACACTCTATATTTCTGATTAGTTTCTGTTCAAAGAGCTCAGTGCCATTTGTACTATTGGAAACATTTTTCTTTTAGTAACAAAATTAAAAGCAGGAGAAACACAAAAATATATCCTTGGGTAGATGTCACGTATTTTCCTGACTCCTCTCTTTTCTTACTCTTCTTTCTAGTTCACTAAAGATCAAGAGCTACAGAATAAAACGGTTGGTCAGTAATTGTTTTTAACCTATTTTCTTTCTTGAGCAAGTGGGATTGGGAGTTAAATTACAGAGCTTTCTGTTCCCATCTGCTCTGCAACTGGAGTTTCATCTAAGAAATATAAGGCAGACAAGTGTCTCCCAGTAATAGTTCAGATGGATATCAACAGAATGTTTGTAGCCCATTGTGACTTCTCCTTATTTAATGCACTCATTTAAATCTCGATGTACAACAGACCTCCCAAGATGTGAGTGTTTCCTTTTCTAAATGTGCAATACATCACTCTTTTGAGATATCTGCATCTCTGGAAGTGCAGGGAAATAAGTGAATGTCTTTGAACACACTGGACAATGAGACATAATCAGTAGTCAGGAAAAAAAAAAAAACAGGACACTGGGAAGGTTGTTGATGAAGCCTATATTTAGCTGTGAGTATCTAATCTCTTCAGGCTCCTTCTGTAGTCCAGAGGAATATTTCTCCCAGGGAAAATTCAGAGTGGGATGAACTCATTATTCTGTGAGCAGACTCCTGGAGCAGCCCCAGGCCATCACTAAGGGCCAAGTCAGACAAGAGCTGCATCCTGTGGTTGCTTTTCCTTGTGGGACTCAGCTCGTTCATGTGTGGGTAGGTTCCCATCCCTCTGCTGCACTGAAAGGGACTATCAGAGAGCTGCACGTTATAATTTTCTCTGTCAGTAGAACTGTAATCTATTTATCACTTCTTCAAATATAACATAATTTGTTAATTTAAAACACAGTCTTTGAAGAGGATTACATGTTAATTTTACTATATAATGCAGGAAATTTGAAAAATTAAATGTACTTTCAAGCCTTCCTCTATACCCTGTTTTGAATGATGACTGAGATTTCATTCTAATTTCTTTTCTAGGACTAATCCACTCATGTTTTGAATTATCAGTATGCAAAAACGTAGTCTTCATGAAAGTGGAAACAAAGTTCAGATTCATAAAGTTCTCTTTCTTTTCCACATGAGACATGAAATCCCTAAATTTCCTTAATTCATTTTCAAACTGTTCAGATTTGGGATTTTTTTCCACCACTATTGTAATAAATTAGAAGGAAGGCTACATTCAACCAGCTATGATGGCAAGGATGACAGTGACAAATTATGAGCTGCATTTTGGCCATGTGTTTAAACTTGACAAAGTTATGCCTGTTGAACTGTGGGCCTGATCACTGCCTTGGCCTGAAGAGGTGAGAAACCCCCAACTTAGTTAAGGAGCACTTCAGATTTTATTAGTTCTGCTGTGTTAGTGCTTGATTATGCCCATTTCTGGCTGACTGATCTAAAGAAATCACCTTTTCCCTTGAGCTGCAACTATTTCATCTGTTTGTTGGTAATTCCTGCTGTCAGCTATTGTTCCCTCAGAGCCCTTCATGAAATCATTGCCATCAAAATGAGGACTCTTATCAAATATGAACTATTTGAACCTCCCACCTCAATGAGTCAGAGGGTCCTCATGTGCACAACAACAATTCACCAGATCTGAGTAAGCAAAGGACTCCAGAGGACAAGCAGTGGTAGTGATTTCTTCAGCCAGCAGAGAGGAAACATGATTCTTGTCTCATTCTGCAGTTGTATACAAGCAAGCTTATGCAGACACCCACCAGAGCCCTAGGAGAGGACTACACTTAAAAAAGAAGAGTTTCAGTTTCCAGGTTGACCATGTTCTGTCTTCTGAGAATGCTAGGCAAAGAGCTGGAGTTTCAGTGTACCTTCAGGTCTGGATCTAAAACATATATTTAGACTGAAATGGCTTGAAAAGACATGATTTGTCATCTGTGTCCACTTGCAGCTTGCTGGGCAGCAATAAGGCATGAGTTGCAACTTTCTTGTTAGCTGGCTAGAACATCTAGCACATCTAATAGTGTTGTTATTTGCCTTAAATTAAGGTGGTTTTCTTGTTTGTTTGTTTTTTAACTTTGCCTCTAAAGGAATAAGCCAAATAGCTCTCTTACCCTGTAGAAATGTGGCTGACATTTCCAAATTGCAAGCAAGCTGGATTAGTTTAGCTTCATTACTGTAGTCTCTTTAATTTACAGGGTGTGATTTGGAGCATATTTAGGCTTGTGGGTCCAGTTATGCCACACAGGGAAGAATATGTAGAAAGTGATGTTAAAGAGACTCAATTTTCTGGTTAGACACACTCCTTGATGAAAGAAAATCCAACCAACAACCCTCCTAGTCTCTATTCCCAGAAAACCCCGTTTGAGTCATAGTCTGGAATCATAACATACTGAATTACTTTCACAAATTCAATTTGGTGGAATAAATCTGCAAAGTATTTTTATGGTAATTCCTATAAAGCATGAACAAGCAAAGGTACATTGAAAGAAGGACATTTCCAAGCTAAGACTTGATGTAAAATTATGTTTAATGCTTAGCTCATCATTAAGTTCAATTTTGCCAAGCAAATTAAAAGAGAGAGGACGTTAAGGACAACTGATATTGAATCAATTAGTAAAAGTTTCATATTTTAAATGGTCATGTCCATAAAAATTATTGACACACTGGAAAATGAATTGATAACAGTGATAGGTACATTTTATTAGCATGATCTTGTGGGGAAAAAAAAAGTACTTGAAGAACCAGCTTCTTTTCATTCGATCGGTAGTGAATGTTTTAGGTAACACAATGAAGCAATGGCCTAAAAGCCAGGCATTCTGATAATTTCTACACAGAGGCTTAGCACTTGTGGGTTGTTGAAATGCTGCTGAGCAATCAACAGAAAAGATGCCTAATTCTGAAGGCTTTTCTCTTTTACTTAAAAGGCTTTTCCTGTAAATATTCCCTTGTGAGCTCAAGCTTCCCCAAACGATTAATACAATGAATCACTGAATACGTACTCTGTAACAGACAATGCTATAAATTTGACCATTTTGTTAATTAATTTTATTTTTCCTTAAAGGGAGGAAGTCTAAGTAGCTCTTATATTTCTTGGGTAGGTCTATGATTGTGATAAGACAAGAAACGTAATTTGCTTCTGTATGACATAAGGCGGAATGTCCATATCTTTTATCTGCTATATCCACTTTGGGGGTCAAGGTTACATTCACAACATTAGATTTCCAGACTTAATTATCTACAAGGACTGGTGCAGCCACATAATGAGACAGGGGAGTTTTATAGCTCATGTACAATAAGAGGCAGATCAGTAAGACCAAATGACCTAATTATTTGTTTTTACCAAAAAAACAGTTATGAAAATTAGTCTGCAGTTGTTGCAGTTCTGAAAAAAACTCACCCATGACTCATCCAAGCTGTTTGAAAGCAAGAGAGAAACTCTATGAGATTTGACCCCACTCAATTTAGCAAGGTTTTACTCAGCTGACTCTTGATCATCCACATTTTGGTGTGAACAAATGTTACACTCCTCAGGCTAATAAATAACAAAAAGCAGAAGCAGAGGGCAGTAGGTACAGGGGCAGGGGAGAAGCTACAATTCCTTATAGCCAAGACCAAGAGCTCATGGGAATGATACCTGTCATAAATGAGAAAAGCCAGATTCAAGCACAGGAGGTCCAAAGATTATATGCACCCATAACTTAAATATCTGCCCAGTGGAATTTGATTCCCATGCTTCCAAGTTGAAACATCCACTTGCAAAAATGCAGAATTAAATGCATGTTCTGAAGTATGCTGCTCTGTAACATCATTGCCTTAGTAATTTCATATCATTCACTTAATTGCTAATGTTCACATTTTACTGGACTTGCTGCATACTCTGATCTTACGCAGCAGAAAGCTCAGTATTGATCCTTGATCTTGCCATGACCTTCCAGTGCCAGATTGGACAAACCACTTATTTTCTCAATGATTCAATTCCATTTATGAAAAATTCTCCTTACGAAAAATGAAGATAATATTATTTCCATGATTTGCAAGCCATATTGAGGCTAAATAAAAGAATGGTAGCACATGCAGTAATAAAATATGAAGAAAATTGCTTCATTTAAGGATACTGGGAATAATATCACTTTTTGATTAAGGAAGAACTTATAAGAATTTATGAATTTCTTGCTTCAAACAAGACTTAATGGATTTCTGTGAGATAAAACATCACTAATCCCAATTAAATCTTCAAAATTGCTACTGATTCTAGGCAAGCACTCTAAAATCTTACTTGTACAAAAACAATTTCTCTCAAAAGCCATTATTTTGTGAGAAACATCTCAAAGCTGTTTTATTTCTAGCAGAGAAATACATTACTAAAATCTCATTTTGAGTGGACTGCATCTTAACAAATTAGAAGAGTGGTAATGCCAGTGTGTGAAGTGCTTTGTGGCAAAAAAAAAAAAAGCCTCCAGTATGTGGCTGGCACAGATCTTTCCTGTGAGAATTTTCTTGTGTTTTTTATAAACAAAGATAAAGTTTGAATGTTATTAAAACGGTTTCTCGAGATGTGCGCAGTTCGGGCCTGGCCAATAGGCTCAGGGGGAGGTTTCGGACTGACCAATCTGAGTGACCTCTGAAAAGTCTATATAAGTTGGGAAAATAAAAAAATAAATCTCTTTGATCCTTACAACTTCTGGAGGGTCTTTTCTCTCTGCTAGCGGCTCAACAGCGACACCAGTACATCTCAATTGTAACCAGTCTGCTACTTTTGATTCTCTTATTTTGAATTGCCAGGAAGGAGGGTGTGTTTTTAATAAATACACATCACACAAGCATATACAATAAATGTCTAAAAGTACACTTATCCCAGAGATGTAATGCTAAGAGGTTTTTAGTTAGATCATTCTAAAGGTTGATTCAAGTGACTGTTGGTCAGTCACCAACTATTTTTAGGTAAGATCAAGAGGCAGATTGTCCAGAATGATGACATTAATGTGCTAACATGAATACAGAAATGGTATACCAGATCATATAATCTTTTCTTCTCACAATTTGTCTCTAGCACTGATGGATTTTATCTTAAAATTTAGCAAAAATACAATAGTCTCCCCCAAAAAAATTTGTCAAATTTTAACTTGTTCACATTTGCTGTATCTTTTATTGTCTCTCAAATATATAGTATGCATTTTTATATTTATATATGAAGCAAGAGTGCTTAGTTTCAACTGTCATTATTCTTCTAGCTTATATTCATTTCTATTTTTTTTTAAATTTCCTCATTCTTGATAAATATACAACATGGTTATATAATGGAGATAAGTTTTGCGTAAAATACGCAACGTAAAATATACAACATATTATTTATTTATTTTTATCTTTTGTACCAGCAACAGTGTGGCCAGCAGTACCAGGGCAGTGATTGTCCCCCTGGTGAGCACTCAGCACTGCTGAGGCCACACCTTGAATCCTGTGTCCAGTTCTGGGCTCCTCACTACGAGGAGGACGTTGAGGTGCTGCAGTGAGTCCAGAGAAGGGCAGTGGAGCTGGGGAAGGGTCTGGAGCACAAGGCTTGTGAGGAGCTGCTGAGGGAGTTGGGGGTGTTCAGCCTAGAGAAAAGGAGGCTCAGGGGGACCTTATCACTGTCTATAACTGCCTGAAAGAAGGCTGACAAGGGCGTCAGCCTTTTCTCCCAGGCAACCAGTGACAGGACAAGACAAAGTCACACCAAATCATGCCAGGGAGGTTTTGATTGGACTTAGGAAAATTTCCTTGCTTAAAGGGTGGCCAGGCATTGAACAGGCTGCCCAGGGAAGCAGTGAAGCCACCATCCCTGGAAGTGATCAAAAGACATGTGGATACAGCACTCATATGATTTAACGATGAACTTGGCAGTGCCAGGTTGACTCATTGATCTTGGTTGGACTCATTGATCTTGAAGCTGTTTTCCAACCTAAACAATTCTATGATTCAAAGATCTAAAGGGAAATCAATTTCATTTTGTATTAAATTCAGGTAATTCTTACCATTCTCCTTAATTTTTTTATCAGATTTTGTTTATACCAAATCCTGTCTCATTATTTTTTGGCCCATTTACTGTGTGTTTCTTCATAATGTTTTGCATCGAGATTCCAACTAACATCTCATAATGTGTTGGGTTTTTTTATCATTCTTTTTATACTACTGTTGACACAATTGTGTCATAGCAGGTATTGTTGTCTTAGTCTTCTACAACTTTTCATATAAATGAACATGCCATTTGCAGTTGAAAAAAAATTATACTATCAGATCACAGAATTTTCTGGCAATTCAGACAAATATTCATTTAACATGTGTAATATTTACTTTGCAGATTGGTAACAGGTTGGTTAAATTTAGAATAACCTGGGGCCCTGAGATGAGACAAATGAGAGCGCATATTTTCCTCTATCCAGGAATAAAAAATTAGGTCCAAAGAAGCTTTATACCACCTAACTGTGTCCTGATAATTCCTAGATTTCACTCAGCCTGAAACCTAGGGAAGAAAGCTTTACTGAATATGTATAGCTATGGTTTCTCCTTTCTTTGCTTTTTTCTTATGGTAATTTACAGCAACTGAATTCCGTCTCAACCTTTCCTATCTGTCTTCTTTTTTAGTCCCGGTGTTCGAGCACCTGTGTTGGATATTTTGTTCAAAGAGGGGATTAACTGTTTTGTTTCCAGCTATTCTGTGTAATGGGAGAATTGGCATCCTGGTATGTTCACCCCGAGGGGCAGCTTGGGGCATGCAGGATCAAGGGAGCTTTCCTGGCTCACAGGTGTGCACACCAAAGTATGGCACTGCTGTCAGACACCTTTGTTTAAACCCCTCCCAATATGGGAAGTGCCATGATTCCTCCAGGACATTTATTTTCATTTTGTAGCTCCACAAACAGCAGTGCTGTTGTCTACCTCCATTGCCTGAGGGGTGAATCAGGTGGAGGGGACATGAATCTCCCCTGCCTGCACCGGCAAGACTGAGTGCCTTTGGAAGCACCCTCTGGAGACCAGACCTTCCGTGTTCAGCATCTCCCAGACAGCATTTCAGTTTCTACTCAGATTATTGACCCACCAATTTGGATGCTTAAAATGTCATGTTGATCCCATTATCGTCAAGAGAAATTTAGGGCTCTATTCCGCTGCCTAAGTGTCATTTGAAATGTCCTCTAGATGCCATTCTGCAAGTGTGGGGATATCCGCCCTAAGTTCACCTTTCTTTTTCTGAGAGCTAGACAGAAAAGAATAAGAAATGTAACTCATTCCTTTTTTTCTACGCCATGGGCTTCAGCCTCCCTTTCAGTATGATGGCTGCTACCTCTGCTGAGAGCAAATCCCAGTCTAACCCAGGTTGTGTCTGGGATTCTGGCAGTGATGTGCTCAAAACAAGGTGTCTGCATTTGCTCCTCAGACCTCCTGGCTCTCTCACCAAGGAGTGATCGATCAGTAAATAACCCTTTTCTAGGAGACAAGAAACACTGGAGCAGAGAACAGAACACAGCATGATTTACATGCTTAAGTTCAGTTTGTTCCCTGTCTCTTGCTTCTTTGCCCACTGTCCTCTGTATGTCATGTCATGTCATGTCATGTCATGTCATGTCATGTCATTTTCTCCCACTGTTCTCACTCTCACATCCCTTTCAATTTTTTCCTTCTGCATCTCCCACTACATACTTCTTTTCAACAGTGTAATCATGCTTGGCACTCCTCTGAGTTCTAGTAGGAGCTCTACATTTTAGTTCTAGTTGGAGCTCTACATGCTTCAAGTAGCCTAGTCTGTATTTCAAGCACAATTGTCTGAGGACAGCAGAAACAATTTCCTTCCCTTTGCTCAGTATTGACATTCACATTATTATTTTTCTATTTTATCAGTGGATAGTGTCCTTAGTATCAGAACACCATTGTATAAAACATGGCAGAAATATAATCAGAAAGAATATAGGTCTCTATACCAAATTATTTAAAGATGAAATATGTTAGAACAGGAGTTCTGCTCCTTTCACTTTATGTATGGAGAGTGGATAAAAGAATGAAAATATCCAGATACCTACAGAAATAAAGCTTGTGGGACTATCAAAAGTGACTCACAAGGAATTTGGGAATATCTGCTTTCTGAACATGACCTACTTCTGTGGCAAGAGAGTGATCTCATCATACCTGTTATATATCTTTTGCTCCATTTCTCTTGAGGTCAAGAAGTTATTTGCTTTTCCTGTAGTCTTTGCCTGCAGAAACTGTCTATTCTGCTATTCCAACCAGCTGTAAATATTAACAGATATACAAACACATCCTCTGGAATGCTAACGTTTCTCCTATTCAGAAGACTTTTATTTTTCTGTGTCAACGTACAAGTAGATACCATTTGCAGGAACTGACAGCAGAGGAAAGCAGTAGGATGACCAAATTAGTATTACCGCTCTTCCATCCAAAAATCTTTAGTTTTTTCAGAAATCCAAATGATACAGTTGTTATTCTTTTGGAGCTATTCTTTGACATAATTTTCCTTATCTTGCTCACTAGTAGACCTAACTGGTTTCAGCCTTTGCAAAGGGTACCCATGAGCCAGAGACCCTAAACCTGGAAAGCTACTGGAACAAATTCCTAAACCTCAGCTTATAAGCACTTGAAGGATAATACGGTAATAAAAACAGATCAATGTGGATTTGTCAAGAGCAGTCACATCTCTCTAGTTCCATTTCTCAGTAGGGTAACAATGTCTGGTGGGTAGGGTCGGAATAGAAGATACATACATCTTGAACTTAGTAAAGATTGTGGCACAGTCCCAACAACATTTTCATCTGCAAATTCGGAAAAGTTCAAAATATTGTTGAAGTGGTTTTATTAAGGATATTTTTTCAAAAAATTTTAAGTCCCAACAATTTTTGAGGGCCTGCAAAAGTCCCTCTCCATTAATATCCCTTGAGTATTGTGGTGATGAAATGGGTAGTTCCATGAAATTTGCAGATGACAGAACACTGAGAAGTAGAACACGCACTTCAATGGTCAGAACTGAGAATTAATTTTATAAATTGGAGCCCTAGTTGTAAACCAATACAATGACATTTAATAACACCAAGCTAAAAGTTCCTCCAGTAGAAAATAAATTTTGATATCACAAATGCAAAATTAGATAAAGAACAGAATTTACTGTTTAGCTAGCAACACGGCAAACAAGGCTTGGGGGGGGGTTGCATGAAATGAGTCAGTGTTTGAGATGCTGTCACAAGGGACACAAGTCTCATTCTGAAATGTCATTACATACAAGAATTACTGATAGCTAAATATTAACACACAAGTAATTACTAATATACTGCATAGTTACTGCACTCCTTGGAACAAATGCTAGAGACTCGATGACAACATTATGTTCCTTTTAGAAAACCATAATTTAAAAAGTTTGTGGATAATCTGGAAGGAAACCCCAAGTGATGAACAAAAAATAAGTAATCTAAAAAATTTGCAGTAAAAGCTGAAGAAAGTGTTCAGTCCAGAAAAGAGAAGATTGAGACTGAACAGTATAATGATGTTAAGAGATTTGAAACTGTTAGAATAGTAATCAACTGTTCTCAATGGGAATGATCAAAAGCAAGAGGAATTCAGGCTAATTTATAATAAGAGTTATTTAAATTAGTCATTGCAAAAGCTTTTTTGATGTCAAGATAATTGAACACTTTATCTAATTTAATTTTTTAATTTAATTATCTCTGAAGCTTATGGAATTCCTGGAACTGGAGATTTTGAAGAACAGGTCCAGTTAAAAAGTATCTGTCAGGAGTAGCCCAGAAACTGTGTTAGACCTTGTTTCAGAGCTTAGAAGGGTAGTCAATGACTTTCTGAGATAGCTTTCTAGCTTTTGTTTCAATGGAGGACCAAAGAGGTGCTGCTGGATCCATGGGTGGTATCCATGGGTGGTGACTATACTCTGCTTGCTCTCTCTTTTTCTCCCCTGCTCTCTTTTTTGGTTTTTTCAATCTCTCTGCCTCATATTTATTGTTAAAAAATTCCATATTACTGACTTCTGCATATCATCTCATTTGAACCTTAACTAAGGCAGAAGCATCTCTCACTCATCTTATCTAAACACACATATGCAACTGTCATTTCTTCAGTCAACCAAAAATTTTAAAAATATTGGACACCAGCAGGAGAAACCTGCAGCACCCTGTTGCTAGCATCTATGATCCATGTCACTAATGTGACTGGGTTTTATTTTGGATTAGTTTGCAGCATTTCCAACTGCACATCCTGATTCCAAGTCCCTGATGCATTGATACCTGCATCTTTCAAGGACCACTAGTTCACTGATTTAAGCCAACTCCCATCTGTTCATGTTTCACTGGTCACTCTCTTGAGTGGTTTGCCCAGTCTCAGTAGTACAATTTATCAGATATAACTGTAAGTAGATATAGAAGCCATGACATATATATTTTAATCCAATACCCTTCTATAAACATTTATCACTCATTCTCTCTTTCTCTTGTGCAATGTGAACTCAATAATATTTGAACTCATGTTGAACTTCTGAACTCTCAATTTTGAGACAAGCTTGTACTTAGCTGACTATGGAAGAACGAACAATACTTTGTCATTCAACCCTGACAAATTTTCTGTAGTTCAGGACCATATTTCTGGGTATTTTGAATAATAATGACTATGAGAATATTTCCTGAAGCTACCAACTTAAGTAGTGTCCCAGCTATAGCAGAAATGAGAACTCTATTCAGACTCATTTTGAAAAAAATAAAAGAAAAATCCTGAAGGGGAAACAATGGCAGTGAATCAGGGATGGGAGAAGATTTACTGCTTTCATTTGTAAAAGATGCCCTCATTAAGCTGACACAGAGTGAGCACTGAAGAAATGCCCTTTGGGAATAGGGCATTAAAGTGAGCTAACTTTGAACAGAAAAGTCAGGGTACACTCTGTTGGTAGGAATAAATGTCATTCTGATGATGGAGATTTTAACAAATGTACTGTAGCATAGATGAAATGCAATAATATGTGTTTGAAAGATCATTCTCAGATATTGAGATTCATAGGCAACTGGAATCTTCTTCCATATTTCCAAAAAGGAGAAAATATTTCCTTAAAAGATTTATTTTAAAGAAAGGTACTGTGCCTCTAAACTCTTATCTCAAAACCCCTTAGATAATCACTGAGATCAATGAATATATGAATTTTCACTGATGTATCAGGAGAGTTATCCCCTAACTAGTGTTACTGAACATTTTTATCCCATGCTTTACTTTGGTCAATGAGTAACATTCCCAATGCCCTACAGGGCGCTGCACTTCATTTCAGGACGAAACTCCCCCAAAATGTAGTACAGTTTCTCTCATCTGATTTTTAAGTACAGGGATAAGATATACACACCTGCATTTTGCAATCTTCTCTGCAAGACATCATTGGTATTGTCTTATACCCTTCAATTAATTACTTGGTTGTTAAAAGTTTGAGAATTCCTACTTTAAAGAGGATTTATCTTTATATGGCTTGGCTGACAGAAGCTGGGCCAGCTTGAACTTGCTATACATCAAATTGGATGGGGGACAAATCTATAATGATGTGCAATGTGGTGTGTGATTTATATTTCCTTGCATGTATTCACAGTTGCATAAATCTTAGTTTATACAATCTGTGAAAAATATAAAGGAATTATTGAGTAAGAAAGTTGCCCAAATTATTTTGTGGTTGTGCAAGTATATGTTAACAGATCTAGACAGCTCCTTTGTATTGTAAAGAATCAAATCAGAACAGAAACAAGCAAGTAATCACTGCATAATTCAACACAATGCCTAAACACTGGCTTAACGTCAATTGAAAATTACCTACAGACCCAATATACGAAGGCTATAAATATCCAGCAGAAGACTCTTTCCTATCACAAGTGTTTTTGTATAGATGAATGCCTTTCATTTTAGCCAAACAAATTTTAAAATTTTATGTGATTGAGTGTGAAACTAATTGTGAAATGTGAGCGTGAATATAGAAATTTTTAAACTGTAGAAATACCATAATTGCTTCAATAAAAATGTAAAACAATATCTATTAAATTTTATCTCTAACTGATGGCTAATGTCTTTCCAACTTCTTTCCAAGCTCCCCAGTGACATAACTAGATTCCAGCATTTGCCTGCTTTAACACTTCCAAATCACTTCCCCAAGTCAGTAGGAGTAAAAATATTTCAAACAGGACCAAAGTAAATAGCAAGAGTCAGGTACATCAGCTTTTTCTGGATGAATGGTCGGACTGGTTGTCCAGGATAAGGGAAAAAACTCACGTAAGCAACATTGAAGACAACAACTGTTAAGAATGAGCTGGAAGTTTTGTTCTGTTTAAGTATCCACGTCTGCTCAATTTCAATGTAACAAGATACTAATTATTCCAGTTGTGTTTTCTGGATGGTGATTGGAAAGAAATTACATTAGGGATAATAGTTATTGATAACCTCCAGATTCCAACTGTGACAGCAGTTTAACAAAAAGCTTCAAAATCTTATAGATCTGAAAACTGAGCCTTTGCAGTTGTTTATTGCCTATCGATTGCCTTGTTTCTGAACCCTCTTCATTTGGGGTTTCAAGACACCACGTTTTGGTAAAAACAGAACAAAAAAATCCTCTGCAAAACCTCTTTACAGATCTAGAGGAGAAGAAAAAAAAGAAATTGTGGAGATCATTCTGAGCGCTATAAACTGCCACTCTGTTTACACTTTATCTGTCTTTTCATCTACCAATATCAGTCTGTGACATTACTCAGACATATGCTCTTCTTAACAAAGGCTGCACATCTGGTGGAAGGTGTTCCTGCTCATGGCAAAGGGGGTGGAATTAGATGATCTTTAAAGTCTCTCCTAGCCCAAACAATTCCATAATGCTATGATCTCCTTGTGTGCTCACTGCTGTTTGTGCAATGTCTAATACAACAAGATACCATCTGAAGGTACCAAGAGTAGAAAGTATACCTACTGCAGCTATAATAACCACTTGAGTCAAGACTCGAGAGTTTATCTTGACATTTGAGGTTTCCATTGCATAGATATATAGCTGTAGATCTCACTAAGCATCTTTCACCCTAAAATGGAAACAGAGAAAGGAGACTGTTCTCTTGAGAGTCTAAGAACTGTTAAATTATCACCCGAGTTTCCCGAGTTGCTTTAACTTGCAGAGAAGAGATGAAATTACAAACTCCTCTGAAGGTGAGAGTAGATAAACAAAATTACCTGCAGGCTAAAATCAAAACCCCCAGCTATTGCTTCAGGAAAAGCTGTGGTGGCAGTCTGCTGAGAGTGGATACCCCCAAGCCCCCAAGGACACTTCGGTTACTGCAGCACTACATGAACAGGGTCCCACCATCATGTCCTCCTTCACCTTTTTCTAAAGAAATTGAATGTTTTTTTAGACAGCATGATCATGTCCAGGAACCCTTGCTGTGATCTGAGAACCCTGGTCACTCTGGTTCCTCCAGACATGGAATGAGACAAGTCCAGCTGTTTCCTGGATCCTGGTAGGATCATCTCTGCTGGGAGAAAACTGTGGCCAAAGGTGCCTGGCATCCATCAAGTGAGTTGCACTGCCCAGACAGGGCAGCATGGGTCTTCATCATGGATTTCAGCTCATCAAATTAAAAGCTATAACATTTTGGCTTTCAGGTTAATACCCTGCCCAGCACCTGGCTGTTGAGCTGCTGCCTTCATCTGGTATCCTCAAATAGTCCTAATTCAGGTTAGTTAGCCTTTGCTCATTGTGTTAAACTACAGAACACAAAACTGGGATTCTAGTTTTGGCAGCTGAAAACAAAACCACTTCCTGGCATACAATTGATGAAAAAGAAAGGCCTGACTACAAAAAGGATTAATAATATCAAATGCCCAACGTGACTGACTTTTAAACTGCACCAAAATCAGATGCAGAGAACTGTCTTCGGTATTCAGTAGGCATTTGATAAAATAAATCAAAGCATATCAGATTTCCTTATTCTGTTTAACTGGAGCCATAACCTCAGCTAACTGGATTTTCACTACTTTTCAAGCCTGACTGTGGAAAAAAGTGTGTGAAAATTGATTAGGTTAGAAAAACTAGCATGAAATAAATAATTGATAGAAATAAACCGAAGAAGAAAGACAACACCTTAGACACTTTCTCTGTTGGATAGAAAATTGAGAGACGTTTGATATCAGTACATAAAAGGAATTATCTTTACACTCACATAAAATTATTACTTTCTGAAGAGCAAATGGACATGTTACAAACACTTAAGAAACTGTAAAATCTATCACTGAAGCAGATGCTGTTATAGGAAAATCAGAGATTTTTTTAAAATGTAATTAATAGTTGGCAAAAAGTACTTGTTCCTTTGTAAATGTAAATAATTTAATAGGATGCATTTAATAATTTATTAATAATAATTAGTGATTATATTAATCTCTACTCAAACATAATGTTAGAATTTTTTTGATGGAGTAAAATGACTAATTCAGTCTTAGGATTTTACCAAAGTAAAAATATTCTCTTTAAAACAGAATAATCTGATTGACCAAATGAGGATGAGAGCAGATATGTAGGAACAGATAAACAATGCTGTTCAGTAATCAAGCTGCTATTGAAATCAGATTAAGTGAAGGCTGTATATAAAACTTGAATTGTATAGGTCACTTTGGGGAAGTTAGCAAAAAGTCTAAGTTATGCTAACAACTCAGCTGAAGTGCTAAAAAAAGTCAACCAGTCAAATTTTAAAAAGACATTAAAGCAGACAATAACTCATTCAAGTCCTGTCAGCTTCAACTCATTTAACTGGAAAACCTCCCAGACACTAACAGAAAGTGTATCCATTCCTAACATAGGTTCTGCAGCAAAATGACATTTGGGAGCTGCCAAACATGAAAATTGCTATTTCTGCCATTGAAATATGTATGAGACCTTGTGTATACAAAGGCTCTTGTTAACCAGCGGGAAACCAGTGCCACTGCTTAACTAATGGTTGCTATTAACAATCTTGTTTCACAAAGAAAATAGTTATGAAGAGTTACAACATTCAATATAAATTGCATTAAGTAGACAAATTGGCTGTTTGGCTGGTATGAGTATAAAAGGATTGGTGTCTTCTAACAAAACTCTATCTCAAAGTCTGCAGTTTTTATCTGTTAGGCCATAAGAATGCATGGCCTGTATTTACTTGCTTTTAGACATCTTTTCCAAAGAAAGTTACTTTTTTAGTGTTGTGAAATAGATACGTTTCTTTCAGAACATTTATTTAGAAGAGAAAAATATTAATTTTATTTTTGCTTTTACAGAAGCATCCCAACGGAGTATTCAGATCACCAGTCGTAGGTGTATACCGCTGGTCTAATATTTACCTATTTTAATAGGAATCCAAGATCTAGCATCCATGAAGAGCAGGGAATTTCAGAGTGACTGCAACTGTTTCTAGGGCACATAGACATAGAAGATTGCCTTCTGGAAACCTTAGTGTCTGTCTTGTAGGAATGGCAAGAAGGGCTGGATTAACACCTGCTAAAGGCAATGGGAGTTCTGTTTTCATCTTAATGAGAGCAGCTGAGAGGTTACAGTGCTCTCCAGAAGAAGATTTCTGCTTTGAAACCAATAAAATTTCCCAGTAAAGATTATCTCAAGTGAGTTCATAACTACTGGCAAGAATTTTTTAATTCCATGATAGGGCATGTCATATGGATAGTATAATTTACTAATGAAAGATTACATCTTTGTAACTTTATTACCCTGTCCTAATAACTGATCACTGAAATAGGTTAAAAAGTGGAAGAATTTAATATCAACGTACTATTTAGATACTTATCATTCATACTTAAACACTCTGATAAGGTTATAGCACAACTCCCTAATATTAATTTCCTCAAAATACAAATTATCTCTCCAATGCAGTTTAGCCATTACTTTCTTAATTCTTTTGTTTATGTATTAGTTGTAGTTCTTGTCACATCATCCCAAATTTATCACACTGAGTAAATGTTCTGAAAAACCACATGTAAAACATTTCACTTCTTCCCAGTTTGATTTGACGAGGTTAGATTTTTTTGGTTTTTTTTAATAACAAAACCAAACCTCAAACATTATGAGAATTTAATTTGGCTAATGAAAAAAAACAGAGCTGTGATAATTCTGATGTACTTTTTTGGAAAGATTGGTAAAATTTAGTGGGGAACAAGCGAATAATCTTCTGATTCTTTTCTGAGGATCATCTCAGTGAGAGCAGCCCAAGGTAGGCTTTTCCACTAGTGCCCAGTTCTCTAATTCCCACAAGGCTCTTTCACCTGAGATCCTCGGATCAGATGAACCACTTGGCTTATTTCCCACCTTCTCATCCACAGCTAACCCGCACAATGAACACCCTGGGATCTAGTGGTGTTTGTAGCCTTCTTAAGTCTCTGAACTCTGAATGATCTGCATCCCTATGGGCACAGATTTCCCTCTGCTCTGTGTCATGCCTGCCACTTCTTTGGGTGCCTTGGATACCCCAGGACATCCCAAGAAGCACTAGGTATGTTTGTACAGGCAACTGAGCCATGCCCATGGTCCAGTCCTCACACACACCGAATCCCTCTGGAAGAAGTATGGAAAGCACACAGGCCTGTGCTCTGTGCACGTATCTCCATACCAGACCTGACTGAGCAGATGGGCACTCTGCTCTCCAAGGGGGATATCCACAAGGGAATCAATCATCCTTGTGGTTTTTTGGAGCTTGTAAGCTTTGGCCAGTGGAGGTCTGCAGAACCAGCTTGTGGTCTCAGGCCTGGGGATTTTCTGATGCTAAATTAAGACTTCAGGACAGTAACGGGAAAGTTTCGCACAACTTTTATGGGAAAAGGTCATTTCAGACACATGAAGATGCTGAGAAAAGCTGGTGATAGGCAGGTGGATACAGGACTTGATGACAACATAATTGTCTTATGTTCTTGTCACTGGGCCCTCGCCAGAAATATTAACTGTTTGTCCAGCAAAATAACCAAGGAGTCATGAATCTGCTGGTTTCAAGGCAAATCTATATTGCCTGCAAGCCTCAGTGTCAATATTTAGACAGCAGGACCAGAAGAGAGCTCACTGCAGGGTGAAAGCCAAACCACTGTATAAGTGCTGCAACCATACATCCACCAGCACAGCCTTGAGTGGACATGGACCACAGATCTAGGCTGACAGATGTCCTTAGGACTGAAGAAATGCTGAACTGTGTCCCCAAATTCCCAATGGGCCCGTGTCAGTGGAAATCTGTGCAAGCAACTCTGTGCATTTGGAGCAAGCACACCATAATGATGGAAAGGGCAGAGACTCCAGGGTCCACCACTGCACGGAAACAGAATTCCGTCTGGAAATTCTACTTTCCAAACACCGGAATTGCTCTCAGAAACTCCAGCACAGACACAGCCTGCTTGTACTGAGCTGTGAGATCTGAGTCAGGGGGCCAGTGCTGTTTTTGTGTGTAATGCTTCTCTGAAAAAGCAAGAAGATTTGCTGCACTCCTGCACAGGTATAGCTCAGTTATTCCCACTGATTCATCCATCATTGGATCATGAACACTGCCTGAAGGGTTTCTTGCAAGGTGTTCCCAGAGTGCTACCACAGTTTTCCTATTGTATCAACTGTGCAGTCTCATGGCTCCCAATTCCCTCAGGAATATTCTTGAGGGAAGTCACAAGACAATCCTGAGAAACTTAAAACTTCTAAGTGCTGCATCAGGAGCTTTGTAGTGTTCCAACTTCTCCAACTTCTTTGTCTTGCTTATTGTTATATTTGTATACAAAAAAAAAAAATACTAGGAATGTTGGAGCTGTTTAATTCAGCTTTGCACCAACAAACAGCCATTTGGAGATTTGTGAAACTATCTTAGAGTCACAGGAAAACTTGTGGTAAAGGACAAGACTAATATTGACACTCAGCTGGTATAGTCCACTGGTTTGCTGCAAAATAGGAGAATTCTGTTTCCCACGAAAGTCTGATACAAGCTCTGTGACCATAGAGAAAAAGTACCAGGTACATTGGGCAAGGTGCACAGAGAAAACAGTCTTATTTGATAGTGTAGTGGCTTGAACCATTTCTACAAGAGGGAAAATAAGGATCCCTGACTCTCAAGAAATCTTTCTGTATTTTATTTCCATGACTTTTAGTGCCAAATGAAGATAAATTTTTGACAGCAAAGACAAGAATCAAGCCTCAGCCCAGTGGTCCAGCCAGTAGCTATGACAGGTACTGTGTCACATTCCTAGGCAGCTAAATCATATTTTGGATCACACTGCTAAAGTGATAAAACATGCAGATCTGGATGCTTCAATCTGAAAATGGAGTTGAGTTTGCTTCCTAGAGGAGACGTCTACAAACCAGCCTATTACATTAAATTTATGCCTCTTTCTCATGCCAGTTTTTAAAAGAAAATGGTATAGAAGCTGGTAGGGAGTTTAGTTTTTGTGAAGCGGTAGGCAGCCTTTGAAAACCTGTCACAACCTATAGGAGAACTGGTGATGTCAGAAATTTATGCAATAGTGACAACAAAGAGATTAGGACAAGGATTCTGTGGGAAATGGATGACTGGAAGGCAAAGTGGGGAAAAGAGGCTGACAAAAATAAAAATAGAGAAGGCTCATAGGGTTATGGAGAAGTACATTGAAGGAAAGACACTAGAGGCTTGAAAATAGCCATGCAGGAAATCTACCTTTCGGGTGTGAAGCCCAAGCAAATAGACTTAGATTATATAAACACAGAGACTGAAGCTGAGATGGGGCATGCAGAAGGCAGGACTGAGGTGTATCTGAACAGAAATGATCACATAGGTGTGAGAAGGGCAGATACAGTTCTGCACTCTCCTCTCCAGAGCTGGGAGTGGAGCTCAAGACTCCTGGCATTGGCCACTTCTCCAGTGCTATCTGGTCTCTTAGTGGGAAACTCTGCCATCCTATATTCTGCTTATCCCCATAAAAATGATCCCCTGCTACTGGCATCAGATGCTCCCTGAGCTGGAGTGGTGGAGTTCTCTGCAATGAGTCCTAAAGCTTTATCCTGCAGGATTCTGGTTCTCTGAATAACATCATTCTGGGCTTTGCAAGTAAAACACAAGCAGCATTCACGCTGGTGTTTGTGTATGGAATACACAACCATGGAATTTTAATTTTCTTTTTTTTTTCTTTTGGTGTGCAATAAATATCATACGGATGTAATTACTGTCTATGGAGTTAATAATTGCCTTGCATATCCAAGAAAGTCAATTTACTCAAGAAAAGGTCAGAAAACAGACTGTAATATTACTCCTTCTGCCTTCTGACTTTCAACAGAAAACACTGTAAGATTTCTGTAGATCTCATTAAGCTTCTAAATACAACTCTACATTTTTAAAAAGATGAATCTTCCCAGGCAAGGCTCTGAACTTTTTAATTAACCTGCACATACATGCACATAGAGAAGAGGATGGCAATATTTACCAAAATCAGTGTGATAACAATCCAACCTGTATTTCTATTACAAAACTGCTTCCCTTCTCCAGACACAAATAAGCCTCTGCTGACCAATTTCTCCATCTAAATTCTACATGAGTAAAAATGTTTTTTTTCCCGAACAATAAATAAGAACAGTTTTAAGAGGCGTCCAACAAGTCAACTGGCAAATGAAGACAATCCTTATTGACTTGTACTGATTGCTTTCTTTCTGCCAATAGGTGACAATAATGTGGAAAAAAAAAACACCAAGAAAACACGAAACCAAGATAAAGTCATACCCTAAATAACTTTACAGGGTGAAAGCTGTGTTGAGCTCTCTGATACTTAAGGATACTCAGTATTTCATAGGACTACCAGACTTAACTAGACAGAATCCTTTTATTTTGACATGGGGAAACTGCTTTGTTTCTACTCAGGGTTACTTTTTTGCTTTCTTTGCTTAACAAGTAGGATAGACCACTTTTATTTTGACATGGGGATACTGCTTCATTCCCACCTCCTGCCTAGCTCCTGCTTTGCTATGCCTTGCACTTCCCAGGCTCTCAGTGCTCAGAGCCACCAGCCAAGCTGTCAGGCTGCCCATGCACTTTTAAGTGCTGCAGGGAGCCACCTGGCCAGGAGCAAAATGCCAAGGAGAGGGGAATACAAAGCAGCAGCCAAAGTGAGGAAAATGGTGGAGCCAGTTTATTGATAGGGGTCCTCTGCTCACAGTCCTCTACCAAACCCCCATAAGTTCAATTGCACATAAAACCATTTTCTCTGGCAGCTCGAACTCTGGCAGCCAAAGCACGTGTGACACTTTCTGCGTGGCCATTGTGATGATATTCCTTTTCTGCCAGTTAGGACAGAATCACAGAATCATTTAGGTCCTCCAAGATCATTGAGTGTGTCCTTTGACTGATCTCCACCCTGTCAAATAGATCATAGCACTAAGTGCCATGTCCAGTGGTTTCTTGAAAACATCCAGGGAGGGTAAAGCCACAGCAGGAAGCTTTGGATAGATAAGACAGAAAGACAGGATAGATATTTGGCTAGAAATAGAACATCTTTCCCCTCTTCCTCAAACCTCAGGGGTGTCACCAGAGGGGAGTAGGATGTGACCTGCAGAGTCGCAGCAGGCTGGCCCCACCTGTGGGGCTGCTGTCAGCACAGACTTGGCCTTGCTGATATGCACTGTTTGACATACACAGACAGCTCCGTCCGTCCCACCGCAGCCTCCCTTGGCAGCCACGGCCAAGGAGAAGGCTTTGCCACTCTCCCCTGACCCTGGATATGTACAATCCATGTTCCTAACATTTGCCGTGGGAAACGGGAGTAAAAGGGGACAAGAGAGGAAGACTGCAAAACCCTAGGCATCTTCCCCTCTGTAGAAAATTTATATTTCCCTAATAACTTTACTTCTGGGAATCTCCTGATCCTCAGCTTGACCTTGGTCTCTGAGCTATTAGTCAGCAGCCAAACGGCTTTGCTGCTTTAGTCAGCTTTAGAGGCACTCAAGGAGGGAAACCTAGTCACCTTCAGGAAGAGCAGAAACTCAGCTGCAGATTTGGAAATGCCAGCATTAGCCTTAGGCGCCTAAAGAGCTATGGGGAGATGATCCTCAATTGCAGTTATTTCCTCATAATAACAAATACTGCTGCAGCTTCACACAATGGTCACAAGGAATAGTTGTTACTGCAATGATCAAGACACACAAGGGAGCTGTGAATTACCAGTGACTTTATAGAGGCATTTCTAATAATCACAGCCCAGTTTTCAAAGTTAGAGGAAAGAAAATATCCATTTCATGGCAGCGTATGGTTGTTCATGAAGATTTAGTTCTTTGGTTTGTTTTGAGATCTTTGTCGTAGAAATCATAACATATACTTTTCTTGCATAATGGCATACCGTGAAATTATTTTAGTTATTTTGTGGAGGACTAGGTTAAAGACCTGGTATCTATGGAATTTAAGTTACATTATTATGGTGATGTTAAACTTGATAACAAAGTAGATATAAAATTAAATAGCAGAGTTTGCAATAGAAAACAAATCAGGTTTAATTACACTTCAATTCCTTAGTGTCAGAACAGCAAAGTAATAAGGCATTTACAGTTTAGCCAAGGGAATTCACATTTCATGATTAAACAGCAGCTTTATCTCTTCTTATCTCTTGGTTCTTCAGAGTTTGAATCCCATTGCTAGTGAACTTGAATCTATCTTTGGATCTTCAATACATATTTTACGTAAATAAGCTATGTGTCAGTGAAGAGATTACTGTGGAATACTGTATGGTACAATCAAAAGGCTCTATTCCTTCCTGGAAATGTAATGTGGCATGGAAATGGCAACACACTTCAAAACAGATTCCAAGTGGCTTAGAAAATCATACCATGTGAGTTCATTTTTGCATCTCAACTGAATATTAATGAATTTAAGTGTCCACTCTGATTCCTTTGTGATTGTTTCAGCATTATATACTCTTCATCAAGACCTAGTTGTAAAGTCAACCGTGTATTTATAATTTATCAGAGTACTGAGTGAACTAGATTTCCCCATCCTAGGAAATGCAGAGTGCCTTCATTCCACTGCCTCAGTGGGAGTTGTGGGAATTCAGTTCATCACTGTATCTTGTTCTTTATGCAATCTACTTGAGTTTGTGTTGTTTGCTTCACAAGAATAAGATAAGCTTCTAAATTCTTGTTCAAATACAGAAGAAAGATAATTTTTGCTAATATCCCTGCTAATAGGAGTGCTGAAATAGCAGAACCTAATATAAAGTCAGACAGTCACACTTTCATAAATCATTCATGTAGTAAGCAGCTGGTGGTGCAAAAGTAATAGCACCCTCACTGCTACCCAGCTGATAGAAACATTTTGTCTTCTATGCTGAATTTCACTCCACCCCTCACATAGTCACATGAGATATCTACCCACCGTGAAAAAGGCAAAAAAAAAAATAGAAAAGCCCTAGAACACACAGTTAAAAAGTCAATAATTAATTTATTCTTATTCCCTGATATCATTTATTGAAATACAAAGCCTGAGTTGATGCATTTGGTCAAAACACACTTTACAGGGTGAGACAGGATGGGGGTGGAACGACCCATGAGAAGTTCTTACCATTAATGTTGTTCATGCAAGCACAATGAGTCTCAGGTGACAGGTGCTCCCTGACTCCTCTGCAGCTCCTGGAGAATCTGCACCATCCAGACTTTATGAGCATCACAAAGCCAACACGTCTGCACTTTCAGGCTCAATGTAAGGCCCAGTGAATTCCAGCATCAGCAGCAGAACTTGCAGATAAATTTCTAGTGTCCCATGCTGCTATGAAGCATGAAGTACACGTTCAGTGTCTCTGCAGAAGGTGGGATTAGGAGACAATGGTCCTCCCCTCTCCCTTCTGCTTTCTTCCTGGTGGCAGAGCCTTGGCAAAAATACATGTTCACAAAGTTAGGGGAGAGAGAATTAACCACAGAATACAACAGCCAGACAAAGAAATAGATAAGTGTGTGTAAGTACCAGAAATACATAAACAGAAAATTATTCATTGAATTAAACAAGACAGCAGCAATTTTTTGTCCTTCTAGTTTGTTGTACATCTCCAGAAAGCCCTAGCAAGACACTGTGACAATCCGTTCTTCCTTTTTAGTTTGAAATGGTTCTTAATTTCATTTAAACATAGATTTTTGTCTGAAAAAATACGCTACTCTCAGGATATGAAAGCTCCATATACAAGGATTTGCCAGAAGGAACTTTATAAGGAAACTTCTGGGAGTTACTGGAGCAAATATTGCTGATTCAGATGTCTTTTACACTTCCTCAGGGACCTGGCCCTTTTATGAAAATTAAAAGGTTTTTGCCTGTGTGAAAAACACTGACATGCAGAAAGGCAGTGAATAGATGACCCAAAGCTGTAGCCACCATCCCTTCTAATTGTGGCTGTGTATCAAACAGAAGGAAAATGCACACAATCGGATAGTGCTGTGGTCAGTGAAAAATCACTGTAAGCCAGCAGGCAAAAATTACAACTGCCCCCTCCTCCTTCCCAGGCTGTGCTTGCTTTCTTCCTGTGGTCTCACTTTCAGAAACTGCTGATTAAGAAAGCCTCCAAAATGTCATGACCTAAGCAAAGAGGGGGAGGACAGGGAAGGAAAAGAACAGATGATATTTATGATTAAGAATCTCAATCACTCTAGCATAAATGATGAACTTAAGATCATTGGCAATAGAAATAGTTGACTTAACAGATGGTAGGCAGCTCCTATCAGAGGAAACCATTTTGAGCATGAGCTTAATTGAATGGTTCAGGTCTGTATAAATTAACATGTTTTAAATCTGTGCATATTTTCAGCTTGATTTTCAGAATAATCTTTCAGATGTTTTAAGATCCTTTAAGTGAAAAAAATTTTGTCAGAAATTGAGTCCAAATTTTCAGACATTTATTGGTAAATAAAAATGAATGTACTATTATCTATCTTCAGAGAGCAAACTTTTGGTAATGCAAGCTGTAGTCTGCTCCTGGTGCTCATGATCTTATGTGTATTTCTTACGGAAATGCTCTTGAGTAATGTCTAGGGGTAAATATCTGCCTATAAAAATTTTTTTAGATAAATAATTTGAATATACAGTAATTGCCCTGTTTGACGATCTCACAGTAAAAAGTAATATTTAAAAAAAAAATTAGCAAAGAAGCTTCTCTACACTACCCCTTTTCTTTAAATTTTCATAGTACTATGGATTGCTGTGTGTATATGACAGGACATCAGTTCAATAAAAGAAATTGTTATGAGCACCCAAATAATTCTTAACACCAGCATGTGCCTCAGCACAATTGCTCATGGGAGCTGTAAACAAGTGCTGCACATTACGCTGACATTTGCAACAGAAGTGTGAGCAGTGAGTTTCCATATATTATGGTGCAAATGGTGTGCTATTCCTGCGAGATAAAGTGAAGGGAATTCAATACAGGTAGAAGAGCAGGAATGAGATTTATTGCCTAGAAAATCTAAACTACAGAACTGTGCAAATCTACTTAATTCATCAAGTTTATAAGAAGTTTAGAGGGTAGGGTTGGTACACTGGTGAGGCTTATTCTCTGCTGCTTTACACTGTATACAAAAAATCCCCAGGCTGAAAAATTCCATGGAATTAAATACACAGTACAAAAGCAGAGTGAAAATATCTGCCAAAATCCCTAATGTCAAAGAGTTGTATAATTTCAGCACACCAGTACCTCATTTCAGACCAAGTAAATTTGCAAAATACATTTTTATTACGTTTGTGCCCTGTTCTGGCCCTCTGCATATCTGTGAACGTTTTCCAACTGCTCTGATGTCTATTTCTAGTGCTAAAACCTCACAAATACTCATTTTTCTATTATTTTTCCAAGGTCAAAATGACTTGAGCTAGGTATGACAGAGAAGGAAAAGTGGCCTTCTGCCTATATTTTGACGTCAAATAACTTTTTGTGTATGAAAATATGCTCTTATTTCAAGGCAACTCATATTAATTGCAGGTGATGGTCCAAATTCCCTGCCGACCTAAGGCATTCCAGTTCCATCAGCTTCAAGGCACTTGTATGCTCATCTATCTGTCATGCATTTCTGAAGAAGCTGCTGTGAGTTGGTGACAGTATTGATTTACAGCAAATGCTTTATTCTGTGGTAGCTGCCTCTGTAGGTTATTCAGCTCTGTAGTCACTTTTTTTCACAGCACTCTGGTTACTTTGAAATGTAACTTTAAATTGGAAAATAAACTGTAAAACCAAATTGTAAGCAAATTTGTCAAACAAATTGTAAATTCATACAAAGGCTCCAGGCCCCTCTCAAAGGACTAAATAGTTATTTCATGTGGGTCTTCACTAAAATTGAATCAGATACTGTACCCAGCTGTAGCAGGGATCCACACTGGCCAGTGTGAATAGCATGAGAGGAAAGTAGGTGGTTGTGGCCTGACCTCATAAGAGCCAGGCATGAAATTACCTTTCTTTTTCTTTAGAGCATGTGCAATGAAAGACATCTAAAGACTACAATGGTTCAAAAGCCAGATTCATCAGAGTAAAAAAACCCAAAACAATGTAGGATAGATATTGCTCCCTACCACACCCTTCCAGGAGGCATCTTCCAATTTTGTTTTCTAGTCTGTGATTTTCAGCAAGTTTCTAGGCTATTTTTACTCCCTAGGAAAGCCAGAGGCA
This sequence comes from Grantiella picta, assembly GCA_013397955.1. Classification (NCBI taxonomy): domain Eukaryota; kingdom Metazoa; phylum Chordata; class Aves; order Passeriformes; family Meliphagidae; genus Grantiella; species Grantiella picta. The sequence goes on from VZRM01002470.1 coordinate 676,093, forward strand.
TTGCTTTTGTCCTGTATTCTGCTCCACAAACCAGTCCTTTCTTCCTCTTGGGAGCCCATGGGTTTTCCTACTACATTGATCCCTTACTGAGAGTATCCCTATCTCTTCTGTTGCCTCATGTAGCACTCTGGGAGCTGCTCCCAGCCAAGCCTATCCATCTCCTGATGGGAAAGGCTGCACCAGTCTCCTCTTCCTTGTGGTACCAGCTACTGAACCCTGTGTCCTGTAGTCAGGGCAGTATAAGCAGTGCTCCTACCTCCTCATTGCCTAGTTAATAAACCTAGCAAGACATAATAGACAGAATATTTACAGTAAACTGTGCCCAAAACAGTCCTGCCATCTGTCACAGTTGTGAATAATCAGTTCTTTGTATTTCCACAGAGTTATGCATTCAAAGATCTCCCCATAATTGCAGATAATAAATGTGGACACCTGGCATTCCACTGACGGCTGTATTATCCCATTTAACAGATGGATAAAACAGGGTGTGAAGCTATTAAAGGTAGATTTTTTACCTCACCTAATGTCAGCTATCTAAATATAAGGCATCTTGTCTATTCTGCTTAGACAGCTTCTGTCTTTAGCCTATAGAAGGAGACAGGCACCTCCAGAGGGCCTTATTTATCACACATTTTCTGGACTCCAACCTTTGGAATTAACTGTCCTCTGGAAATTCCTGTCTGTATTCATTGACTGCACAAGAAGACTTGATAACCAAACCTGCAATGAAACAGCTCCCTTCTAGATGTCTAAAATTAGGTGAGATGACTTCCCACAAGAGTTGCCATTAGGGATTTAAGTAGTGAGCTGAACCAACTTCACAATTCTGGCCTCAGATGGCAAGTGGGATGGCCACACCACCTTATCTGAAGGCAACATGGGAACAGGACAGGTCCTAGCCACCAACACCCTGAGAAACACTCAGAGATGAAATGACATGTATTTTAAGGAGTTCACACTTTTGGTATAGCTGCTCACAGCTGATCATGAAGTCTAGTCTTTGGAAATTGGCATCTTCTTGGTGGGGAGTGGGAGTAAAACTGATGGTGAAAAATTAAACAAGTGGAGCTAATAGGAACTGTAGAGGACTACTAGAAGCACAGCAAGGGTTTCTGAGAACATCAAATGATCACTGAAAGTCATTGAAAGCTTTTTATCTCTATATCAAATGGGTTTTGTGGGTAGGACAGGTGGTTAGTAGAGCTGTTCAGGTTAGTCCTTACACCTGCCTGCTTGGAGAGAGGCATGATCCAGCTGAGCTAATGCCAGACTAAAACTTGGAAGATTTGGTTTCCAGCTCTGTCAGTGACCTGAAACACAATTGCCACAGCCAGATCCTTTTCATGCTTCACTTTCCTGATTTATTGAATGAGTTATTCTGTAAGATTCCTTTATAAAGTATTTCCAGTTGGCTGAATGGGAAATCTCACTTCCTGAGCTTAAAGTTATTAATTACATCTCTAATGCCATCTTTTGAACTCACTTGAAAAAAAAATCAATTTTACAATTTTTAGAAAGGATAGAAACTTGTAAATGTAGAGAAAATAAATAAATAAATAAATAAATACATCCATCTATGTAAATGCAGGGAAACATCATTGCATACTAAAGCGGAGTTCAGGCATTGTCCAGGTGAATTGAACTGCAAATTCCCACCTGTATATTTAGTGCTAGAATTGAGCCAACTGTGAGTTGTGTGGTTTGCTTTCAGGGTGACCACTGCCAAGAATAGCAATAGTTTGCCTTTTGATTTTAGTAGAATTAGAGGAATTTGATGGATAGGTAGCAAGAAATTTACTTCATTTGGCCCTGACTTCTCCCACATTCTCCCTCCAACAATCTGCACATGTCCCTTGGCTGCTCTGTGCACAGATTTATCAAGCAGAGATTGAATGATGGGAGCATACCACTGAGGTGGTTATATTCCTGTAGTGGGTGTGTTGGTGTGTTTAGGCAGTTGCTATGGCTCCTAATTTGTTCACCAAGTACATATTTCTCATCCTTCCAAGGAACCTGTTTCAATAGGAACTTGCTAACAGCTTCACTTAAGCACTAGACTGTCTGTCCAGGAAGATGTGACTCCTTGGAGCAAAATCCTTTTCCCACTGAGATCAGTGGAAGTTTTGCCATCAAGGCAAAAATCTTTACTTTTTGTCTTCAAGACTGATTTCTTCTAGTTGTATATTTGCCCACAGTATTTTCAGACCCCTTTGCAAACCTGAGACAAGGGAAACACATTTTTGTGGAATCATGTGATAAGTCTTCAAATTGTACTCTGATGTGATTCATGGCTTTTGAGCTGAAGGATGGTAATCGTAGATTAGATATTAGGAAGTTTTTTTCTCTAAGCGTGATGAGGCACTGGAACAGGTTGTCAAAGAGACTGGATGCCCATCCCTGCAGATGTTCAAGGCCAGGCAGGATGGAGCTCTGAGCAACCTGGTCTAGTGGAAGGTTCCCTGCCCATGACAGTGGGGTTAGAACTAGATCATCCTTGAAGTCCCTTCCAACCCAAACCATTCTATGATTCTGATTCTATCAGTTGCCATAAGGCTAAGCAAAATACACGAGTGATTCACATATCCCAATTTTCAGGTTATTTTCTATAACATCCTACTGCTGGTTTTACCTTGTCTATGCTGCCCTGTATTAACAATGACATAAACAGGAGGTCTGTATGGTCAGTTAGATAAAAAGTTATAAACCCTGTGGAAAGCATCAGAAAGCTAAAAGTGTATTTTCAAATATAAGTGTTGGGGAAAATGGGAAACCATGTGTTCCATCAGGAGTTTGTTCAGAAACCACCAGACCTTTCTTAATGAGAGCACCACTTATTTCTGCTATAATCCATTATATTGGCAGTAGGTAAGGCATATATAAGAGACTGAAAAATTGTTATCAACACACTTTAATTGAAAATAAACAGTAGAAATGTTACACACTGAATGAAAAGTCATTATTGGAAGCATCTCTTCTAAGGTCACGGATGTGCACCTGTATCCATGTGTTTGTTCCCTAGGAATGCTACAAAGCTGTAGGATATGTAGCCACTAATATAGAGAAGATTCATCAGCTCATGACAGAACTAAAATTTTTTTGGCACTTATATATAGCAATTTTCTTCATTCCATTTCTCTCAATGCTAATAATTTTGGTGAGGATAATCTTCAAAATTACAGTTACACTTAAAAGGAATTGTTTGGATTAAGAGTCAATGGAATCTGAAAAGTATTTGGTTGACCTGATGAAACTACTTACATTCTGGTGAAATAAATACATAACTAAGCTACAACAGGAGCTCAGACACATAGCTCATAATATCTTTTTGCTATATGAAATAGCCTAGAGCATACAAGATTCACACAGGGGTGGAGGCTATGGCAGAGAAGTTGAAGAAGGCATGTGCCCACTGGAACTGCAGATGGAGACCAGCTGCTGCATCTGAGAGCATCCCAAATAGCCACAGAACTCTGTCAATGGTCATTGAACCAGACTCTAAAGTTGAGAGTCTGGAGCTGAATCCTATCCTTCCTGGGTGGCAATTTTATGGGACAATATCACATAATCACAACTTGACATCCTTATAAGAGCCAAGTTGTCTCCTCAGAGTGTCAAGAAGATTGCCACATTTTCCTTATAAATGAAACCAAAATGCAAATTGCACAGACTATAATAACCAGAGCTTTTAAAAGTTCTGAAAATCCTTCAAGAACCCACCGGGAGATGGAGAAAGTTGGATGAAATTTCTGTTAGAAACATACTTACATCTAACTTCATCTAAAAATGGTTAAATTGGCCTCCTGTTTCAAAAACTGTTTAAGCAAAGTTTTTTATGGTGGTGTATATTGTTTGTATCCATCACTGAGATGGAGTGGGTAGGTGTCTTGTTAGCTTGAGTGAAGCATTTGTGGTACTAAGCCTTATAAAATTTTGTTCAATAAGGAATCTTTGCAGTTTTTTAACTTTAGGAAAATTAGAGTATCACTATAGAAGATTAAGTTTCAATTACTCTTAATACATTTGGATTTTTTTAAAAATACATCGTGAAATTGCCTCTGAAGCCATGGAATTCAGAGTGTTGAAAGCCTGGCTGTGGTAAGGAATTTAGTATCCTCTGAGATATTAAATGGAAACTAAAATTTGGTATGAAATAGAATTCATTTGGTCAGAGTTGCCATCAGAGCAATTACTGTCCACTGACTCCCATGCAGAAGTCCCAGAAAAACATGGTGGGATCCACTTTAGTGCTAACCTCTCTTAGTACCTCTGCACCTGGCAGAGAGTGCTCTGGAGGTGGTGGGGAAATTAATAAAAGGAAAAAATTATGCAACATGGTTGACTTTGAATGTTTGGATTTTTAGACATATAAAACATTTGAGGGTTTAGCCATCTACCCCTGCTTTCCAAAGGATGGGCCACACAAACCCCTTTGGCTTTCTAGATCATCTAGAGGTTTGTAGAGAAATATTGCCTATGAAAACAGCCACTGGATACCACATAGAGATAGTCAGAAAACCTGGGGAGATCAGAAGCCTTCTCACCCTCTCTGTAACCTTGATTTCTGTTCCAGGCTGAAAATATTTTGCCTTTCCACACAGCTGCCCAAGTGGGCTGTACTCCTGTATTTTTAAGGCTGCCTGATAGCTGTCCTTATGCCATTTTTTATGATAGCCCAATGATATTAAAGCAGTGCTCCAGGAAGGAGGTAATCTGGGTTTCCAATCCTTCAGATGGAGAAGGCTCAGACCCATATTCCCAGAGGCTTTCCTATAGAGCACATTACAGATCTTTCCTGTGGGGTGCAGTGGGAGGGAAAGAAAATAAGAGTATTTGCCTGGCCAGACCTCAGCTTGGCGTGCAAGATCCACATGCTTAATAGAAAAACAGTCAAGAAAGAAAGAGCATAACTGCAAGATGTCTGTTCAAATAACAGGCCCTCTGTTTCTGCTCCCTGCCCCTGGATGATGGCTCCAGATGAAAGCCTGTTGTGCATAACTTGTGCAGTGATAGCAGCTTCTCTGAGGTTCCAAGTTAGCATGGACAGTGTGTAACTCTGGTGCTTGGGAAGCTTTCAGGTTAGCCGCAAGGTGCCTATTGATTTTGAGCTGACAGGCATTACGCGGTGCTGCACTGCTGTCAAGGCAGACATCCGTAAATTACATTTAAACGCAGTGGTAGCCAGGGTTGTAAAGGTGTGCATCTAATTCTTTGTCATCAAAACTTGGTGTCATAGAAATCTTTTAACACCAGCATTTACTTTAATAGAAAAGAAAAAAAAAAAAAGAAGCAATTGCAAAAGAGATCTTGCTTGATCTAGTGCAGGTAAACCAGAAACAAAGAGTCGTGCAGTTTATTGCCTGGCAGGAAGAGAGCACACTGCAAACACTGTTTGCAAATATCAAACAAAGTGAAGTACAAAGGAGCATACCAATGAAGTCAAAGCAGCATCACTGAACAGTGTATTAATTAATCACTTCCAGTATTAATTACTTATTGAAAAAAAAAGTCAAATTTTTAGAGTTCTCTAAGGAAACAAGCATCACAGTGAACACCACAGAGCCACAGGGGCTTTATACACGTTAGATAAGGTGATGCAGATATTATCAGTCTCACACAGGTGCCACAGTCATGCTGATATACAGATCACAGTATGAGGAAAAGCTGACTAAGTGGGATCCAAGTTCAGACAGTATCTTTCACTCAAGCCAGTTATCGTAATGCAAATCTGCCACGAAGTCTGCTTAAAATACATGGTGAGAATGCTATCAGTTTGTTAGAAACTTGGCAATAGGAGGCTAGTTTTTCAACAAAGCATCAGCAAATGACACAATGTACAGAAAGTATGTATTAGATCCTTTAGGACAAAGAATTGCTGTTCCACAGTGCATATCAGCTGCCTTTGCCCAATGTGGGGAAGTGTTACTACATTCATCATTGGCTCCATTTCCATCCTTGTTGTCAGCAGCAACTACATCTGTCTTAGCAACTCAGGATATTATTAGGTAAACCATGAACATCCTCAGAGGCTGTAGGCTCTTGGGGCATCAATATATCTGTCACTCTTCAAAATCATCAATTACATGTATAGAACTGACTCTTCTCAGTGTCACAGCAGCCAACTTGACAGCAGCTGCTCAGTGCTGGCAGCAGAGTTCCCATCACACAAGTCACTCCAGGTCACCTTACCAACTCACTGGGGCAATTCACCTTTCCCAGCCACCTTTACCAGCTGCTGTAAAAGCTCTCCCTAACTCTGCCTCCATGTAACCAATGAGATGGTGATGTTGCCCAGGGTCTCATGTTTGCTCCAAGGGGTAAAATATAATGGATCAACTGGTGCCAAAAAAGTGCAGCAGGCAGGACTGTGGGCCCACCACAGCTCAGATGCAGCCAAGCGTGGCAACAGATACCTTCAGCACAAAGCTCCTTACCCCTCACTCACAAGCAGCACCCTCGCAACAACAGCCCCATGCCTCAGAAATTATAAATGCCGAAGGATATTTGTCTTAGCACCTTCAGCACCAAAAGAAACTAAAGGGACAATCTGCAGTCCATCCTTGGGAACCTGCTGAGGGCAGTGCACTACACGCAGCCAGAGTCCTCCTTATCCTGCCCAGTCGTTCTGCTGTGGCTGCTGTGAGCTACCTGCAGCTCCTTACAGCTTTGCAGTCCAGCAGCTCCATATCCAGGCTCCAGCTCCCGGGGAAGGAGCTGGGGTCTGGCTCGGGAGGTCGTCATGGTGATGACTGCGCTGAGCAAATCACAGCTGTGGTCCAGTTGCAGGGTTGTAGGTGACATGGAGAGAGAGCTCCCTTTCTTTGGAAAGTCTGCCATTGCAGAAAATGTTTTGTGACAAGTACCTTGTCTGCAAGGGCTGGCTTGTCTGCTTGCTGTCAGAAGGCTGTTGGGGTCTCTCTGGAGGCGTATGCACAGTGATAGTGGCAAACAGCACACATATTCCCCCTTTAGGTAGTTTGCTTGCCAGTGAAGATCATTACAGACAGCATTTACTGCTCTTAGTAAGCCCAGCAAATGGCATCAATTACAAGTTTAGATTTGCAAAGGAGTACTGGTATCCTAAATGGTTTCTGTAAACATATATCATGCAGCTGGTGAAGGAAAGGAGACTACAATGTTTTCCAAACCTGGAGAAGGCTCCAAGTACCAATATACTTGTTAAGAAAATCTCTGCCTTCTTGTCAGTCAGGCTGACTCCCTAATGCCTATTCATAATGCTTATTGGATACCACGGTGGAAACATTATAGGAGAATAAGAAACTTCAATGACTTGATTGGTTTTTGTATATGTGCATTCTTTCAAAGCCTAATCTGGCTTCTCACACTTCACTAGTAGACACAGTACTGTCAAAGACATTACGACCTTTATTGCTAAATATAATGATATTAAATAAGCAATAAGAATAAAATATATATACAGGAAGGCAAATTGAGGGCTGGTATTATCCCGCTGATTCCTTTGTGTTCATAGGAAAACATGAATTTGCACTCATATGAAAACACTGGCAATGAGATGAAAGCTTCAATGGTTCTCTGTTGTGCAGTAAAGAGGCTGTCATGGACAAGATGAGATCCTCTAAATGACTGGACTGTCCATTATGATGGCAGCAGAACTGAAATTTAGTTTCCTATGTTTTTTCTTTTGTCACTGGACCTCATTCTGTCCTCAGGCATGTTGGTATAAAACAGCATTATTGGAAACATTTCAGCATAAATCTAGCAAAAATAAAAAGAGTGGTATTTTGCAAAAAGTACATGTTATCAATATGTACCAGAATTAAGAAAAACAATAGATTTTAAAAGATAAATTTGAAATTCAGTTACATATTTGAAAATTATTAATTACTACATTCAGTATAAAACATGGAAGATATAATTCTGCTTCCTGAACACTAAAACCAAAATATATTTCAGCTTTCTATGACAACCAAGACACAGGTCCCACTTATAAAAATTATCTAACTATCTTGCACCTTTTGCATAGCAAGACATTTATACTGTTGAAATACACACAGCAGACATGCATTAATTAGTCTGTTGATTGTTATTTATACAGATAGACTTGTTGCTGAGCTAGATTAGCTAGCACACATTCTTATCAGCAGGAGCTTCTCTAAAAAAAATCACAAGATAGGAACTGCAGCCTAGCATCTGATTTCAACCTGGATGGCGGGCTTCAAATTAGAGACATCCCAGAAATCTGTTTATCAGGGTCAACCTTGTGCAATGTCCTTCAAATTCGTTTCTTTTGCTTATCTATAGTTCTGAAATCAATCCATATGCATTCCAGTTGTGAGTTTAATTAATTTTTTTATTTAATTATGGTGAATTTTCAAATGATAACTTAGAGAATTTAACTTTTTAAAATTCAAGGAATCCCAAAGAAAATAATTAAATTTTATGTCTCCTCATTTCCCTTACATTTTTAGGCATGCTCTTTCCTAGTTTTTTTCCACAGATTAGTTCAAAGTCTTTGCAGAATTGTCTTCCAGCAGTTGCATTAGTACAGATGAAGTAAAACTTTGGTTAGATCAGCATTGTCATGAAATCATTGATCTGTGTCAGCAAAAGGTGTTCCCTGGGTGGGCACACGCACAGATTGTCTTAACCACTTTCCTTCATGAAATTGTGGGGTTTATAATTTCTTTTGCATAGTAAAAAGATGATTTGGATATTAATAAGAGATTTCATAGGAATAATAGCACACTTGTCTTGACTTCCAGAGCCAGAAATATACAACACGCTGAGGATGAGAAACCAGACTTCAGTGAATTATTTAATATGAGAATTTTTTCAAATTCAGAAGCTGATGGAAACTGACTGCTCAAAATCTCCTCAGATCTGGTCTTTTAGACTTCTGTGGTCAAGTATACCCCAGACTGAACCGTTGTGTGATGGAACATATTGTAGATTGAATCCACCAAAAAATAAATTAAAGTAACATGGTCCTGAAATTATCTGACCTGGATAGAACCATGTCCCTAGCCTTTAGAGGCTAATATTTGTATAAAATCTACCAAGTGAATAGTGATATGCAAATATAACCTTTCTCAACCCCTTGAACTAGAGTCAACTTTAAACATTGTGATGTCTTTAGAAAAAGGAACGTTATACACATTTACACTCCTTCCTTGAGATGATACACCACCAGGGAGTATGTTATAATTTGAAACCTCCCCTTTTTGAAGGACTGCTTGCAAACACCCCAAAGGAGTGCTGGTATAATCATGCATTCAGAGGGGTGTACAATTGCAATACATAGAGATTAAAAAATCTTCCTCATCTCAGCATATCTTACAAGTGTCCAAAGATGTTACTGCATTTAATTGCTGTATATTTGATAATAAGATCAGTTTTCCCTGTCAGTTTTGTTACTTTGGTTGAAGATGACTTGGAGTGTTCTCTATGCTGCTGCAAACCATCATAGAGTACATTACTCTTTTTGCACTTTTGTTGTAATGACTTCCTTGCTGGCCTCAGCTTTTCCTTGGATGCTACCTAGGCTTACTCCTAGTGTCCACACAGCTAAATAAAGGAGGACTGAGAGCTGATAAGGCTCTCACTGTAATAATGTAGGACTGTCTTGCATCAGCAAGGCTCAGTCTAAGATTCCCCTACAGTCAATATGTCTCAGAGAGACAGAGTAGACATGAGCAAAAATGGAGCTGGGAAGAGGGCTTACAAATTGAGTTGTCAGGGCAGCCCTCCCTCATTTGTCAATCTAGATTCACAAATCAATGACATTTACAGTCCTGCACAGGGTATTGTGCTATTTTTGTATAAATATACTGTAATGTGCAACCTACCTAAAAATGTTGTAAAGGTATCTAATCAGTTAACCACGTGTTAACTTCCATGATCTCTTATGCTGGGGATGAGTGCATTTTGAAGTGACTCATACAGACATACTAAAACATGTCAGGTCTGTATCAAAACAGAGCCAGACACTGTTACAGAGAATGAAGGAGACGTCTGTATTGGTTTTACCTGTCTCAGTTTATGTGCTTGATACTTTTTTTGTTTGAGTGCATGAATTGAAATCTGGAGCATCTCTTAGGAGGAGAATTTCCTTTACTCAAATAGAAGTTATTGAACTCACTGCAAGGATAAATGGGTGAAATTAAAGGGCCTCTGATATATATAAGATGAGAATAGTGCTTCTAATAGTCCCTTCTGGGCTTAAACTTTATGAATCTATGTTTCATTTCCTGCTTGCTCAGTGATAGAGATAAGATATCTCCAGGGCAAATACCAAGAGTCCTTCAGAGAACAACGGGTAGGCTATTAATCTCAAAGTGCCTACCTGCCTGGTTCAGGCTAAGGTTAACAAGTTTATTGTCCCACTTCTATGGCTTGAGATCAGAGGACACTTATCTGTTCTAAAATCTTTCTAGAGAGGAGAAGTGCAGAGCAAAGAGAGCTGGGGGAAAGCAATGTGGGGGGACAAAGAAACCAGGGGAAGTCGACATGGGGTGAGACTGTGAGACAGTAACTGTAGGAGATCATTCAAAACATCATCAAATGCCTAACCAAACAGAATGTAATAAAACCTATCTCGGGTGAGGGTAAACCTCAGAGCTAGTTTAATTTTGTTAGCCACTTAGTTAAACAAGCAGAAAAAAAGTACTAAACTGTGCTCTAGAAGGTTGTTTGGGATCACTGTTAGCAGCTGCTGCTGGCACCTTTGAAAGGATAATTGCCTCCTGAAACCAAACTACTTAGATCAGTCAGACACCAGAAGCCAGCACCAGTAAAAGAGTGTGGAACGTCAGTACAGGAGTGACTGAACTGCAGAGTTTTGGTGATGATCCACAGAGCAAGTGTGACCAAGGCATACAAGCTGTAATTGAGACTCTCAAAGACTGTAAAGAACATACAGACACGTGTTTTAGCCATGCCTTCCCAAGTCACAGTGAATGGCTGACCAACATGTTCAAAGCCTTGCTAACCTGTTCCCTGTCACTATGACTCTCAATGCTTTGTGACCCACCTGGTCTTACTGCTTAGCAGCACACCTTCTCCTACTTCCAACTGTTGTGTCCATTTGAAATTACTAGGATATTTGCTACCACATCTAAGGCATAAACCTGAAAATCAGAATGTGAGATTCAGTCTGCATCTTTTCCAGAAGAGTGTCCATGACGTGGTGGATGTACGCCACTGAGACCCTGGCTTCTCACGAATGGAAACACATTTGTAATACTGAAGTCAAATATTAAAGATCTATAGAATGTCGAAGATCTGTATGTACATACTGAGCATACTTCACTGCAGTAACATGGCATTCAGCAAAGATTATAAATCTTGCCCTAGACTCTGCCTCGTTTTAATTGCTGATCAAATCCACTGCTCTCAGGACTTATTAATTTTTCCAACTCATGTATGCCTAGTTAAGCTACCATCAGCTTTTCCTCATAGCAGCAACATACTCTAACAGAAATCATTCCTTACCCCTCTTTTAATTTCACACATGGCTCTCATAGTCCCGTGGGTGGTCTTTCCAGACAACATCCTCTCTTCCTGATTTGTTTTTCCTGCTTATGAGTTTGTGTCTCTGCCAATGAAGAACTGCACAGGTCTCATGCTGTCTTCTTTAACAGCATCAGTGACCAGTTCTGCTATTAGTTTGATGTCTCTCCGTTCCTTTATCAATTTATTTCACCTAGAGCCATTTCACATCCCCACACCTGCTCTTTTTCCTTAGGATATATCAGTGAGATGTAGCCACAAAAATACAAACACAACAGCCTTCACATGCTCATGGCAGTTTCTTTCCCCATGGTATTCAGGAGCCGTGATCCCTTAAAAGAGTGTAAGGTAGGGACTAGCTGCATTTTCGCAGCAATAAAACTTTTAATAGTATTTGCAGGGATGCCAGCCAAGCTGGGTTATAGTGATATGTCAGAAGCTCTGTTATGATAGCAGGCTGTGGATATTTCAGTTCAAAGGTTGCAATATCCTGCCAAAAAAAAAAAAAAGAGAGAGAGATAAACTTACATTATATATGGAGTGTATTAGAACAATCAATCTGTAAAAGAGAATGAAAACAGAGAGAACACTATATAAGTTCTGTCAAATTGTATGAACTTTGATTTAACCCTTGGCAGCACTGTGCAAGAGTCAGGGACAGCCTGGAGGAGGTAATGAGGCCAACTGGGGCAGCTCCTTGGCTCCTTTCTTCTGTTCAGCTTTCTGTTGCTCCTTCTACAGTCCCATCTTTGGGTTCCAGTTATGTCCCTACACAAGGCTGATGCTAATAATCCGCTTAAAAGGCAACACTAAAAAAACCATAGCAGATGCCTATCCTATGTCATACACTAGATTGAGTGCTCCCTTGCTGTTGCCTAGGGCATACTGATGGTCTCAAGAGCGGCAGTGGGAAGTTTAGAAATGCCATGATGGGGGCCAGTACCAGATCTGTCAAATTTTATGGGCCCAAAGAAGAAGTATCAAGATTTGAGTTTTTTTGTCTGTGCACCAAGCGTTTACACAGATGATTCATTTGTATGAGTATCGTGAGCCAAAATTAAGTTCAAACTCTGCACTTATACCAATAAAGAGTGTAGGAGGCTGTGGATTTTTTAGGACGCTGACTGTCTTGTGTAGTTTGAAAAGGATGCATTTATAAGTGTTTAAAGTAGCTCTTATTTCTTTTAGCTACAACTATCCCTAAATCACCACTCTCCCCTGAGGTGTTCACCCCAGTACCAGCTTCTTCAAGTGCAAATGTCAACTGTTACACTCAGTGAGTGAAGGAAATGAGACAGAACCGTGTTACTTATATAATCAGTTGTCACTTAAAGACATTGAATATTGTGTTTTTCGCCTCTCAATATATCCATAATCCATCCCACACATGTGTACAATGAAAAAATGTGAATCATTTTGAATAATTGTAGTATGGGAGGAAATTTTCATGAGTTTGCAAATAAATAATTAGGAAAAGGTTGATTTAAAGCATTAAAATATTCACTCTCAATTGTCAGCTCAGTTCTAAATGTATCTTCCAAGCCACCAAGTGACTAAGAAAACAGTGCTGTTGGTGCAGGATTAGTCACTGTGTTGGGATGTGTTTCTGGACATGCCTTATGGATAGATTTCTGTGGGTTGAGATAAACTACATGTTTCTGAAATATTCTTCAGCAGGAATATGGAGAAGTGAGTGAATGTTTTTGTGTCTTCTTGTGTCTTTTCCCAAAGGGCTTGGGACTAATCTCTGAAACTGTTTTTGTCATGGTGAAATGACATTATCTATATTGCTATGGCTTAATGAGTGAGCCTTAATTTACTTATGCCTGTTCTGGCTCATAGCCAGTGGCTTTCAGATGATGGACACCTGACTGTGGAAGGCTGTCTCTGTGGATGTAGGTCTGAAGTTCACAATCTCAGCTATGTTTTTGCATTTACCTGGGGAACCTGATCTCTTTACATTACCCAATCACTCCCAAGAATTAAGGCAAGAACTCTATAAAAGAAGCATGGCACAAGATTGGCTGGGCCATCCTTTATCACCGTAAAATGTGTCACGGTTATTTCGTCAGCTTTTCTGTGGCTCTTTTCTTCAGGGCAAAGCATGTCCCTACTTATAATGCAGAAGGGGGTCAACTGTGCCCCCAAGGTGTCCAGCACTTTTACCTCCGCAAGAGGTCCCCACCTTGACTCACGTATGGGAATTGTGTTGTGCAGCTCTCTCTCTTCCAGACAACGCTCTCACTGCCAAGTATCCCCACTCTGCTCTTGAACACAGCCATGTTCCTCCATCGTGGCTTTTGTGCAATGCTCAGTACATCTTTCCAATAGGAGCTAGAGCTCAGCAACTTTATGACTCAAATAGAGGCAGTTTTGAGTGTCTGTTGCACCTTTCTTCTGTGCCTATCAAAGCATTTAATAGACTTCACACAGCTCAGCTCACCCACACTTGCCACGCAGGCTTACTCTGAACTCTAACCCCATAACAACAGCTCCATATTTTCCTACCAACACAATTAGACAGATGAGAGTATCAGCTTTGTTTCCCCAAATGCCCCCCCTTGCAAATTCAGCCTGGGGTCCCCCAGTGAATTTTACTTTATCATTTTGTGCAGCAGAAAGAGTAGTACCAATCCTTTAGTACAGTGCTAGGACCTGAGTTACCTGGCTAGATTGAGTGTCATTACCTAGAGTGTCAGAGACTCTTGTTTTTGCAGCACTGATGGGTCCCTAGGAATGCAGTGTGTGACCTGCAATGTCACTTCTTAAGCAAAAATGGTCTCCAGCTTGCATTCATTTAACTGTGTTGCCTCAGAGGAGTTAACACCAGAAACATGTTTTTCTATCTAACACAAGCAGGGGTAATCAGGAATACATATAAAAGGCTGATAAGCTAAGTAAGATTGGGCTGGTATTTTTCATGGTCGAGTAATCCCCTAAGTGATTTACTCAAAGTCACACGTAACCTCTGAAAGAGAATTTCCAGTTTCTAGGATCTCAATATGGCATTTTAATCACATGATACCTTGACTAGGGTAAAAAGAGATTGTGCCTTCTATTCTCATGTTGCTGTTTCTGGTTATCCAGTAAACTGTCTTTACATCTCAGTTACATTTTGCAATGCCAGAATAATAGTGAGCTGAAAAAGAATCGTGTCAGATTAATATGGGACAGAAGACTAGTTTGATGTTATCAGCCTATTAATTTGGGAAAAAAACCCATAACCCAAGAACATAATTTTCACTTAAATGTCACATTCTGTAATTTTGTATCCAGAAACCATAATATTTGCTTTTTTTTCCTCCTGAAAAGAATTCAGGTATGTTTTTTTTCTTTCAACTTACACTTTTTCAGTGCCTAAAGAGTAAAAATATTTTTAGTAACTCTGTTATCTAATGTTTATTGATAAAATGAATTTAATATGAAAACCCTGACACGTGGCTCCTCAAGCACTTTCCAAAATTATCTTGATGTGCAAGAGGGGGACATTGTTGCACCCATCACAAGACAGTTAAATATAGACTGTGAATTGGAGGCATTGATCTGCCAGACTAAGCCGCATAATTGAGCTGAAGAGATTTTCTGTTATTTGTGCTGCGGTTGATAATTTAGCCTCAAGTTCTGAGTGAAACTGATGATCTTTACACAGTCTTGTAGGGCCTCAGCCTATCATTATGTTATTACAAAGCACCATATTCTGTCTCTGCGGAGTCCAAAACGCCTGTTCTTCAGATAAGAGTTAGACCACAGTACATCAGAATACAAAGCAATGTTGTCACAAGTGCTATTTCAAAGCCCTGAGGGTGTTGTAACACGGATTTCTTTTTCACTGGACATGTTAGTGCTTTTCCGGCATAAAATGTTCTTTCTGCCCTCCTTTAGTTTGGATACCATCAGCCTACCTCCAAGCTATTGGCAGTGAACTCTAGCATTCCTGCTGGGAGGAATATTAAAGGCTACTGATATCAAAGGCAGTTCACAGCACTGACTCAGGCCTTGGGTGTTTTATAACATAAGCTTGCAAGCTTGCAAATGGAAGTCTGGAGGTTTCATCATGCAGAGCAATCTATGAATACTTTCTTATGTAACATGCATACACAAAGTTTTGCTTCTAAAAATTCATTTGTTTTCTTTTTCAGGTGTGCAATTTATCCCTAGACCTTTGTGCCACACACAGACTGCACAGAGGCAGTCCAAATCATGTACACACTAGTGGTGTACTTTTGAGGCCAACAAACGTAAGCAAATATGGGGCTACTGCACTTTAAAGATTTCACTTTATTTGTGCTATTTCTGTTGCAAATTAAGATCAAAGTAATACAGCTACCTCAAGGGCAACTAATGAGATAAAAGTTATTTGTTTGCTAGTGTGCTCATTATTTGTCCTGCGCAATGTGCCTTGATCCACCCACCATTCCTCCAGTCCTGCCCTGGGTGCTGTTCTTCAACACATTTCTGTTATTGTCAGATTATTTTGAATCTTCACTTGGTATGAAAAGCCATTCTTTAATGCATCCAGCCTGCCTTTTCAAGTAGACCACAATTGGCCTGAACACTGAAGAAATAAGCAGGAATGAGGCACACAGACTGAAAATGCTGAAGGGAAAGAGAAAGGTCCTGAGAGAATGTGTTTAAAACAGTCTGTTAACCCAGATATTGCTTCCTTCAGACTCTCTAGGGGCTGACTCACATAGAAATTTCATTTTCTATCATAGAAGATCAACTGAAAAGAACTTCTTAATAGAAAATGAAACTTTTGCATTTGCAAGCGGCTGGAGAATTACACAATTAAAAATAACCTGAGACAGTCTAGATGAGAAAACACCAAAAAATATCACTGAATAGGGTCAGAATTTTAATGAAAGAGAAGGCACCATCAGCCTCCAAAAATGCTGCTATCTACTGTCCTAAATCCTTGAGTGTTTGGTACGTGTTTTTCTTTACCAGTATTCCTGTCTCTCTGCATTTTTTCTAATATATTTTCCTCCTTTCCTATCACTACATTATGTTCAAAACAACAATCTTACCATCCCCCAAAACAAAACAGAATTTCACTGAATGAGCCAGCTGTAATATAGGAAAGATTAATTGTGAGTGCAGGGTTTGGAGGCGATATGAACATATCATTCATGTCAGCAGTAAGGCAGATTTACAGCTCCAAACCGGAGTAAGAGCTGCTTGCTTTAGGTAAAGAGTTGCACTCAACCTCCTTTATGAAATCAATAGCAATAGAGGAGGACATGAAAAGATGGCCCTGAGTCCCTGCTTGCAGCCCTCACAAGGGTCACATTCACTCCAGTGAATGGTTCATCTCTCTATGGTCAAGAGCTGGAGAGAGTAAAAAGGTCCTCTATACCATTCAAGGCTGGCCTGACCTAGAGCAAGTTGGCTACATGGATGTTGCAAACCACCAGATCCTCAGAGAAGAGTTATACCACAGTAATCAGAACAGATCTTTGCCGTGAGTGTCACAAAAACTGCTCTGGGGTCTGGGATACAAGTATTACTGCATGTACCTTTTCCTCAGCTCTACGTTCAGAAATTATGTAAATGTCCTGTTTCAGCCCATCAATGAGAAACTTAGGCTTTTGTTGCCTGCACTGAGATGGAAATGTGGGTGTTTGTGAGAATGAAGAGCCTTCTGGGATCCCTAGGACTGTGCAGAATGAAGTGAGACAGGTCTCTTTCAGGATCATCAATACTGGTTTTTGGAATTGGTCCTTGCACTGAAATACTTGTTTACTTGTACCTGAGCACTGATTTCTAGAGACTGGCTTGGGGTGGTCCAAAACAGAAGGAGGAAGAAAAAGAGCAATTTTCAAGTGTGAAAAATTAGCCTGGTCCCATCATTATTTGTCAGAGTAGCTGTATCAACACGACCCCTTTGTAGAACTGTACTGGGGTGCCTTGCTACACTGGTCTGCTGAGCCTCTGGTAATTTTGAACCAAAATTACGTAACAAAGCAGTGATAGGAATCAGGGTTTGTCCTATTCCCGTTCTTGTTTTGATGTAAAAATGTGAAATAATTTGCTCATTTCCAGCACTGGAATAGGTGGCTCCTTTGTACAAAGTGGCTGCCCCTCCAGAGGCAGGGCACAGCTGTGCCATCTCAGGACAACATGGACAGAGGGGAAGGCAGCAGTAGTCTGATAGTTTTGTTGGGAAATCTTCTGCAGATCTTACTATGCATTAAAAAGAGCACAGTAACTGTTTCCTAGTCCAAAAAAGCTCTTGAATGGGAGCTAACTTATGAGATTAAAATAGCCAAAAAAGAGTTTAGACATCTTATTCCTCAAAAGGTAAATGAGACAAACAAGCCTGGTGAAGGCATGTGCTGCAACTGAGGAAGCAGAAGTAAAGGAAAGATCAGGTGAACACAATGTTTTCAGCTAATTGCACACATCATGGCTTGTTGTATTGCTAAGAGGAGACTCTCAGGTTCAAGTTAGGATGAGAGTTATGACATGTAAAGCATTCTCTGCAATCCACAGCTATGCATATGTAACAACATATCATTTCTACTGTGGCAACCATTTTTTGCATCCACTTATCAAAAAACAACAAACAAAAGTACAAAACCATGAGAATTACATTTAGAGCTTTTCTTATCTTCCATGGATTTTACCTTTTTTCTGGCAATGGAGAATTTCATGGTGGGAAAACATCAACATGTCTTGACCAGTCCACTTAACTATTCTCAGACAAACTTTAAATTTCCTTACATGGTCTCTGCTTGGAGGATCTTGGAAAATAATTTCCTAATCTTTCAAAGGAAAGAAAATTAACAGAGGGAAACATAAAACACAATTCTTGTCTCTGTAGTAGACTTCCAGAACTGCATGATATAATTTTATTGATTAACACCCAAAAAGTTTTTACCAAAGTTACGCCATCATTATTGCAGCACTTCACAACATCTCTTGGTATCTATGTGTAGTCACCAAGGACTTTATGAGCAACTGCTGCAAGAAAACTTATTATTACACAGTTGCATTTTAACTGTGACTGTCAAAACTGTTGCCAATGGGAATTTGGCAAACACAGCAAAAATGTGTTTGAGAATTATGAGGATATGTCTAAATGAGAGCATGCGAGAGATTTGAGCTAACTTTGACTGAGCTCAGAGCTGGTCCTGAAGTGCTGTGCTGTGCCAGGGCTAGCACACCCTGCTGAAAAGGCAAGTTATGGTTTTGTAAGCTGGACCTGGGACCATGCAAACTTGCTTTCTGAACATCCAGGCCAGTATTATCCTGTGCAGACTGTGCTGGGGCTGTGTGCTCCCCCACACAGATGTGCCCATCGGTGCTGAACCTGATATTCCAAAACACTGGCAAACAGAGGTAATGGCTTCTGAGCATGGGCAATCCACCCCATAGATTCTTAGCAGATGTTTTTGAATCACCCTAAGGATTATCAGTACTTCAACACTTTCTCCTTGTTTTCACCCTTTTTCAGTACATTTCTGGTATTTGTTTCCAAGACAACTTGAATTTTTTTAGTGTCATTTCAGCAGGAGCTGTCTGGTCAATCATCATTATCTCTACATGCTTTGGTTCTAGGCAGTTGTTACTGGCAATTAATATCCCTACTGGACAACAATATGCTAACATTTTGTGCTTTATGAAATATACTTAATATACTTATATACATTGGCATCAAAGGAAAAAAACGTGTCATCCTGTGACCTCTTGTGAAGTCATCCAAGCTGTTTTCATTTTCTGTTTTCACAGTGCACTTATTTAAAACCTTGGACATCTGTCACACAAAGTAAATGACTAATAAAAAGCCAATAAGTTTTTTTTCTACTATGTGTTACACTACAGACTATACAGAGTGCACATGGGTGCAACTGGACTTGCTGGTGGTGGACACCCAGTGGGGTTAGTGGTAATTATCCATTACCTCATACATCCTTCCCACACTGCCAAAGAAGGGCACGCAGCAAAGCTATTCTTCACAGTAAGAGTCATCATCACAGTGTGCTTGCAAGTAAATTGTTTGCATTATAGAATAATCCCTCTGAATGTACATTGCCTGAAGAATGCTTTTAAAGCCACTTATTCTTGCCAGAGATGACTGTTGTTGTCATTCTCCCATGTATTCTTCTTCCTGCTAAGTGATACTGCCAGCAAAAAAACATGAAGCCTATACTATAGCACATGACAAAATAGATTCGACATTGTCATTGGCATTATCTCTTCTGACAACAGCCAAATTATGCTAGTGGGTTTATGTCAATAGCAAGGAACCTTTGGTGCCATCTCTCTCTATACATAGTTGGCTGATAGATTCAGCCAACTGAACAACTGAACTGTTCACCACCTGAACAAAAGCTTTTGCATACCTGCCAACTAATCGTGCCATGTCATCAGCCCAAACGGCAGCAAACTGTGCTTCTGGTTCTGGAGGGAGGGTTTCCTACTCCAGGGCAAACTGTGTTGGAAAGAAGAGCTGATAATAGTGGCCTCAGAGCTGAGATATCTCTGACGTGGATCCCATAGATTAAGAAATTAAAACTCTTCCATCATATCCTACTCCTCCCAATATGTCACGTTTCTATTTCTGTTCCTCACTGTAAGTTAGTCAAACTGAGGCAAAAAATTGAATTTGGCACTGGATTTCAGCAAGGATGGAAAAATAAACTTTTTGAAGTCTTGAAATCTGATTTTTTTCTGATGCTGAATGAAACTGAACCAATAAAAGCCATAAATAGATGCACCAAAAGAAAAAAAAAAAAGGAAAAAGAAAGGAAAAGTAAAAGAGAGTTATTCAAGAATAGCAAATTATCTGGAGTCACAGCACTCACCTGAGGTGGGAAAAATCCCTTTCTAGCATAATCTCTTAGAGCAACCTTAGAACTATTAGATAGCATCTCTTGGCTGTGTTGGTTGCTTCTGTAGATCCTGATTCATTTGTCTGCCCAAATCAGTCTGTAGTCCCCAAGCAGGAAGTAAACAGCAAATTATTGCATTCATGCTCCATGTTCCTCTTTTTCTTAATTTAATTTTCATTGCCTTCCACTACTAAATCGTTCTGCACTAAGTAAAGCCACTCTCAGCCTTACAGGACACAAGATAGCTCTTCAGAGCTATGTTCTGAAAGTCTTGGTGCACTACAAAGGCTCTATTCCCTTCCTAATGGCTGCCCCTTTTTCCACATCTGCACTCTCCCTTCCACTATGTCTTGGCACACAAATGTCCAGTGCTTCAATGTCACATGTCATCAACTCCCCAGGCCCCATGCCAAGCAAAGAATGATGCTGGTGGTGGGAGTTTCTCCTTGTTAACCCTACAGGGCTATATTTATATGTCTTCTGCCATAATGTGCTAGTTCTCTTTTTTCAATTGGGAATGTGAGATTTCATATACATAAGATTTCGTATATGCTGGATACTTTTTCCTTGTTTTCTTTGCTAACCCTAAAACTGGTTTAGCCAGTTCTCAGGCCTGCATTTCTTTAACTACCAGTGGTTAACCAGTGATGGTTTGTTTATAGCAAGTTACTTCCATGCCTGTATTCCTCCACACAGCACTTTCTGTCCCTATTGGCAAAGATTTCTGCTACAGTACCATTCATTTACACCACATAATTTTGCTTGGGTCAAAAATATTTTGTTCTGTGTAAAAGAAGAGCCTGTTAAATACTATCTGTATGAAAACTATGGTTATACCAGATGACTATACAGAGCTAAGCAAAAGTAAAGCAGATTAGACAATAGCCTAATGTGGTCATTAGGAAGCTGCTGGCAACAGCTAAAGTTAAAGCAAAGCTATAGGCAGCCCAGAACGAAGGCAGTCAAAGCCTGACAAGTCTGGGGGCCTCATGGATTTAGAATGAAGCTCCCGGTGTATTGCTAGCAATGACAATTTGTATCTGTTGAGTTACAGGACTGCTCTTGGCTGCTCAGGACACTGAATTTTGGTCATCTTAAAAAGCAAAAACTGACAAATTTCACCAGAGTGCATAAAACTGATTAAAAATTCACAGCAGTGTTTAGGATCAGGAGTGGCTCATGATTAGCTCCTCGGCACTCACAGTGTCTCAGGTTCCCATCAGGTCTCCACTGGACCAAGGTGGGCACTGCCCTCAGCCTGCTGCAGCTGAGCTGCACTGCAGGAAAAGCCCTTTCTCTCCCTGTTGTGGCATTGATGAGCCAAACACCACAAGTTCCATGGGCTGCTCCACCCACATATGAGGTTTCTGCTTGACACCTCATTTAACTTCCTCATTCCTTCTCTTTGGGATCCCTCACTGATGCTCAGCAGCACCTTTGGAGGCCTTAATAGCAAGCCTCCTAACTTGGGATATTGCTCTCTGATTAAAGTCAGTAGGTATCTGAAAATTTTATCCCAGAGAATTACTTGACAAATGATAGCTCTGTCTTGATTCTGCAGCAATTCCTTCAAAAGCCTACAGGATCTGGAGGCAAATTTCTAAAGAGGACACTTTGTAGAATAGTCTCAGTGATATTGTTCAGTGTTAGCACCAATCGGTGGCTTATTTTTGCAGCAACTGTTGATGGCAGAGCGATAAAAGAAATTTTACCTTCAAATGTAATTTGATTTGCTACTATATATGAAAATCGTACTTCTTTTTTGCTGTGTGCCCACACTTCTAATTTTTTTTTGCAGGAGTACCTGCAACTGGCATATGTTTTTTGCTATAGAAATCAGATGGTTTTTATCTGTCTTATCCTTTTCAATGAGAAAATACAAAATCAAATTGAAACAGCAAGCAAAATAGTATATATATGCACAAAGCAACATGCAGTCATGCCTCCTCCAGGCTGGAGCTGTCGTCACTTACAATAAAGCCAACAGACTGCCTGTGCAAAATATGCCAATAACCCATCTTTCTCTTCAGTTCATACAGAGCTTTGCATGAGGTGTGATCCAAGGGAAGTACTGGTTTTGGGAGAGAGCCAATATCTGAGAATATTTTCCTCTCCATCTGATGTGAAAGTGCCTCAGTATGGTGCTGCAAACTCTAATGGTTCTGCCTGACAGCTAGTCCAGATGTCTGAGGTCACACATACCACCACACCACCAACTGCATCTGAAAGAGACACGTAAAAGCCAGTGTTTCACACACATCAGAAGTCTGTAAGGCTGAAAAAATATTCTCTGTGTGGCACAAGGTGGTTTGGTGCCAAGTAGTTTAAAAGCCTTTGCAAACGAATGTGTTTACTTTGCTCTGAGGCATTAAGTCCACTTCGATCACCACAGAAATCAGAGCTATAAAGGCAATTGGTTTGAAGGGTTGACAAAATTTCTTTTTTTCCTTCTGTCTTTTAAATGGCTACTTCTCATCTGCAGATTATTTTACATCATGGAAACTTGAGGGACTCCTAAGACAGACAATGGAGCAAAGAAGTACTTTAGAGTGGGAAGCTGTGAGTGGCAGAGAAATTGGACCGTGGCAAATCTGCTGCTGCTGCTGCTGCTGTGACCATTTCTCCCCAAATTGTCCCACTAACATATACTGACTGGTGATCTGTCAAGCCCTGTGGGAAAACAAGTTCTTAAACTAAAGTTTTTTTTTTTTTTTTTTGCAAACAACATGTTTGTCATAATGCAATTTCAGCATTTATATGGAAAAATGAGATAACATAGGAGGCATCATTCTTGAGCTATATCATCAGTTGCAGATAAGGTGAATGTCTGCAAGCAGATTCCTGTTTACCTTGGTGAAATTCTGTTTTTATTGATATCAAAGCAGACTTCTGTCTGTCAAAAGCATCACTTTTTGTAGCACCAGTTAGGCCTCTCAAGTGCTTGTGGAATTTAGCACTGATGGCTTGTTGCCCTGCCAGAGTGATTTGGGGAGCACAGGAACACAGAAAAATCAATCAAGTTTTTGGAAATTTAGATAAGAAGCAGCATGCTGGTGTTGGGGCCTTTCTTCCCACTGCAGGTGAGGATTTATGAGCCTGGGCAGGAGGAGAAATGAGGAACTGGAGTTGTCCATTGGGCCAAGTAGATCAGTGCAGCTCCTCAAACACTGTTTCAGCACCAGGCTGAGGCCTCCTCAGCCCTATGACTGCCCTTCAGAAATGTCATTCCCTTATGTCACCATGCACTTGGCACCCACTCTCCCACTGCCCTGACACCACTCCCACCTCTGGCCCTCTGTGGCTCCCCCAGCATTGCTCAGCTCACATCAGGGCTCACATTCAGGAACAGTGCCCTGGAGCTCCTAGATGAGAGCTCCTGAGAGCTGCTTTGTATCTTTCAGTGTACATGGAAGTCTTTCTCTGGTTACTCATTTGTTTCTACAGAAAAGCTTGGTAATACTTTAGATCTCTCAGTGTCTAAGCCTGCTCCCGGTCCCTCACCCCCTCATTATACATTTGGCGTCATTAGTTGCACTGGTTCTAACCACACTGAGGCTCTGGAGGAGCTGGGCAGCTGTGGTCACTTGCATAATGCATGATGTGCCTCCAGCAGCACTGTACTCCTTTGCCCTCTCACAACAGTAGAAAGGATGTCTGGGTTTAATTTTTTTCCCCCTTTCCCTCTTTTCTCCTGGTCTTATTAGCCTCTCTGGGGGTCACCATTACTGAGCATGACTCCCTCAAAGCACACACACCCACACTCCTCACCCATTGCTGTTTGCTGTACTGCCAGTGCCTGAGGCTGTCCTGAGGACTAGTCCTCTGACAGAGTGTCTAATGCAGTTCTCTGCATTTCCTTCTCATTTCAAAAAGTAAACCCTGCTGTCTGCCATCTTTTTCCAGGTGTACCACGACCTCTTTTTATGATTTTCATGTTAAACCAAACCTTTTTACAGACTGACTTTTAAGCAAGAACTTTAACAAAGAATGTTTTAATTTATTTTTTTAGCACCTGTGGTACTGGTGCTGCCTGTGGCCACCTCTGGGGCTGCCCTCTCTCCAAGCCCAGGACCTGAGGCAGCTGGCTGCCATGGTCAGTGAGGCCATCTTTAGCTTTCAAAAAGACCACTGTTTCTGCTCTGTCACCGCCAGGGATGTTTTTCTCTGTTGTTACAACTGTTCAGCCTTTTAAAGGTTATTTTTAGGATGCCGACCTTTGAGATGAACCTTCACACTTAATCTCACCAGGCGTCCCAGGTACTTGGGACTGTTGGGAATAATCAGGTCTATGATATTTTAAAGTGAACCACCTTCCTCTCTTAGCTTCCTTTTTCAACTACATCTCTCTTGCATATATACATATGTCTGTGCACACACTTCCATAGATTGGAAGGTGTTGATGGGGCAAGAAGTATGTCCTTGAACATCTGGAAATCAATTACTTTATTGTATTAAACCAACCACAATCACCTTAATTTCTGTCAAGCCAAGGAAAATTACTGAAGGCAAAAATAAATGAAATGAGGAAATAAACGTTAAAATGGGTAATGACAAAACTCAAGCTGGTCTGACAATTGAAGAGCTCTACTGGCTTCAGACACTCTCAAATTTATATTTCAATGAATTCACAACAGATGAAAACCAGAATTAAAATATTAATCAAAATTTGTTCCGTTTTGTGCCATTGGGAGATATTTTAAAACTTCGTCTTTTGTTCAAAGAGGGGGCCTCTGGTTCTCATTGGTATAGTGGAAGACTTTATTGTGCTACCTGCCACTGTATTTACATTTAAGAAAGGTGTAGCATTCCAAACCAGGTACCTTACAATATTTTTTTTCCACACAAATGTCTCTCTGAATGCCATTTAAGGATAGAATACTCAATAAATACTGCATAAGCTCTGCAAGGTGACTGTGTGCATAGTTTTGAAACAACAACTCCAAATGCCAGTAATAAAGTAATTTATTTTTATATACTATATTTCTAATGTCATGGGTATCCATTTCTTGTTTTAGCATTTCCATGTAAATTTCTGTGATACCCAGCACCAAGCACAGTTTTGACCTTCTGCCCTAGCAGATCTGTACAATAGGTTAATTGAGGATGGAACAATGTCCATAGCATATTCTTTCTTAAATGCTTATTTTTTTTAGAATTGTGTTCCCATGCTTCTTTTTATTTGTTCTTGTAGCCTGCAGCTGATGTCAAACTTCATCCCTATTACCACTAACTACTTTTGTTAGTAATTTCACATTTCTGCAGAGCATGTTTGTATAATACAAACAGTAAAGACAATGTGAAAAGTAAGGAGAATGGGAAAATAAATGAACACAAAGAAATAAAATGGCATTCATTCTACTCGGCCATAGTGTTGTTAATTCACAAATATTTAGGCACTTCCCTTTTTTATGGAAATGTTTATAAAATCTCAAAAATTCAGAAATCTAATATAAAATGCTTTTGTCAATTTGTATATTTGTTATCTCACTCTTTGTAAGTTTTCTTTGTTCAGTCTGTAAACAGAAAGAGTATTCAGTGAAAGAAAAGCAATCAAATCCAGCATAATGTTAAGAATCCAAATGGGGAATGTCCGTGTTGCTGCTGCATACAATTGTTGATGATAAATTAATACTGCAATGAGGCGTAGTTTCATTGTTTGAGACCATATTCCCACTGTAAAGGTTCTGCATTTCCACATTCTGCCTTTTATTCCCACCAGCAACCACACAGCTATTCAGTGTATGAGATCCAGTGGTAGACCCATGACACAGAGGGTCATTTTTTGTAGGACTGGTTGTGAGCAAGATCAAGGAACTGAGCAGAACTGACTGCACCTGGCAGCATGGTGTGTGGCAGGTATGATTAAGTATAGGGGTGGAGGAAAGCAGGATCCTCTTTCAGAAGTAGCATAAGCTTCAGTACTTTTGCATAAGCTACTTCTGAAACCTCGCCCTGAATAATAAAAAGCTAGGCCCATATTACAATCTGAACAGTACTGTGGTTAATTTCTGAGGAACCACTTGGGCATCAAGTGAGGTTCCAGTGTTGATTACACTCTTGTGCTTTTTTTTTCAAGTCAAAAGTCTGCTCACATCTATTCTAACAGTTTACTACCATGCCCATTACACAGAGTTTTGCCCCTGCTCTTTTATGTGACAGCAAAACTGCAGATGAGCCTATTTGGTGTCACTGATTCTTTACAAATTCCTTTCATCCTTCCTTTAAAACCTTTTGTCTTATTTAGATATTCCAGTTCAAGGATCATGAAGCTATTTTATCAAAATGTATTATTTTTTTACTGTGATTTGTTGACAGGATGTATAGGCTTCACCATTTCCTTTTACCAAGATTTTGCTAAGCTTTAAAATTGTTGTTCAGTGAAGTGAAGTGGTAAATCTGTCCTCATCCATGGTGTTCAGACCATTGACTGGAACATTTTTGACTGACATTATTAAGAAGAAATATAACCCCAATCTCTTTTATTTTCAGTTTTCTGTGTCTTCAGTGATGTATGAAATTTCTTTTAGGTTATTACAAATCTTTATCCATTTTTTTTTCTTCACTTGTCATAGTAATGCAGACCTTGTATTGTGATTTTCACTAGTGAAAGAGCATGACTTGAAGTTCAAATGGGCAGAAATCTTCACCTGGGCTTGGAAAAGATATATATTATGTGCAGTGAGACTTTACCTACTTGGTAACAGCAAAATCAAAAGGCACTCTTGATGCAGTGGAAACTTGGTTTTGAAGTCTTCAAGATGACATGTCAGATGATTTTTATGGAACTATGTTTACCATAAGTTTTTTCATGTTTTCTGAACACATGGTCTCTAAGATTTAAAAGTAGCATGTTAGCCTTAGAAAATCCTAAACCAGACGCTCTTAGCTGGGCAGGAGGAATGACATACGCACTCTCACTAAGAAGTCTTCTGAGAAATGGGAAAAAATGGAATAGGGATTTGGAGCTGATTTTGTGAAAGGGAACAGAGGCTTGCTAGCAGCAGTTTTTCGATACAGTGCTTTAGGCACACATTCCTCTTTTTCCTTGTCACCCAGCCACATCTACAAGGATCTGCATGACTGACAGACTGACATTGGCCGTGGAAAACAGCGCTTCTCCTGAGTTGGAGCATTGCACATGCCATGGCAGCTAACTAGTGGTCCAGAAGATTGCCAGATCTTGTGATTACCAACTGATTATGTTGGTGTGAAAGGCAAATGTCATTCATTGCATAAATTTAAGAAAAATGAAGATGTACTCAGAGACTTTGTTGTCTTCTCTCTATGAAGGCATAAGAATGAATATTATCCATGACTGAATTAGTTCAACACTCTTTAATGGAGTATTTAACTAGTCATATTTCTTTCCCTTTTATTTACAGTAAATAAATTAACATTTAATTTTGTGCTGCTGGAGGTCACTTTAAAATGTAACCAGGTTCATTTCCTTCACCATTCACTTCATTATTGCATATCTGTCTGGATTTTTATGAACTGGAGATTTTTTACTGAGTATTACTCTACATATTAACTTAAGGATTTGATGAAGACAAAATATGCATGAGCAAGTTACCATTTTCAAGTAGAACTTTGCACACTAGGTTCAACAGATGCTATGAAAAATAAACCAAAATACCTGTCAGGTAGTCTAGAAAAGTTAACATGATGGGAATAAAAAGCACTACAGCTACATCTCCCAGGAGGAGCAGTGACAGTGAAATCAGCTGAACTCTGAATTGTACCAGAAACCCCAACAAAAACACCCAGGAAAACCCCTGCTGTACACAGTTCAGCAGACTCAAAGTGTTTCAGGGAACCATCTGGTCATTTTTATGAATTTATTTTTTAAATTTTGTATTATTTTATACAGTCTATCTCCTAAAGACTTTTAAGTTTTAATGCAGAACAAGAAAATATTTTAAGCCACCAGTTTTTCACAAGCATATATGTTTCAGCTGTCACTCAGTTTTTCCCTCCATAATTCAGGTCTTAATTGGTGGCTGTAACTAAGACCATTCTGCCATTTTAACCATGGTTTATGACATTAATTTGACATATATAAACATCATTTGAGATAGTGGGCACACTGGGGCTTCTCATAGTCTTACTGGAGAAAGATATTTGATTCAGTTGCTTACACTGGAGTATTTTGGATGGCCTAGGGTGTCTGGAAGACATACACCACAACACAGGACCCATGAGAGACTGGTGATCCCTGGAACAGTTGCTAGAGGCTAGTGGGAATACTTGGAGACAACTAAAAAGAACCCTATGCGTGACATTGATAAAAAGCTACCTCTGGACAACAGAACTGAGTTCATGGGACTTGTACTACCTAGTTTTAGACTCCCAGCACAGATGCCTATGATAAGAGTTTGGTCTCATTAGACTTCCTAGGATATCATTAGAATGCCTAAACAAGTTTCTAATGGCTTTTCAGGTATCTTGTGGGAATTGAGACATCTTCCTGGAACTTGCAGGCTTGACAAAGGCTGAATGGGACATCCATGTTCCTCCATGGGAACTAAACCCTATGCAGGCTGTTAAGGAGCAGAAAAATGATTAAAGCAGTGGCATTAGGCAGCCAAATCCCACCTCTTTTGCAGTAGAGGAAAAAATGCATGGCTTGGTTTAAAAATGGAAGCTGAGAAACAATTTGAGACATCTTCAGGGAACTCAGCTGGCCTCTAGTTGGTAAACCTGAAGGCATATTTTTCCTACAAGTTGCCACAAATAGGTGATTTAGGTTGCTCAAGAAATCACCAGGTATCAGCAAAAGCAGTTTTAATATTAAAGTGAAAGTACAACAAAGCTTGTTGGCAAGGTTCATTCTACTGATTACACAGAGAGAAATTGGACTAAAATCTAAAATTAATAAATCTAAAACTTAAATTAACCTAATATTATCTATGTGGAGGCTAGGGATGGAAAAGGAATAAAGATAGGAAAGGTAAGGATAAAAAGGAATAAGGGAGACCCTCCTGTTGAGACAAAAGGTTCAGCGTGGACTCCCTTGCCAAATTTAGCCCCAGACTTGACCAAAGGCTTAGACCTAAATGTTTTAACAGCACTTTACCTTAACAGTACTTGTTTAACAACCTAATTTTAAAAAAATAAGAAAATATTCTATAGAATTTAAGACAAGCACGACAGTGCTTATATAAGCTCAGTTACAGGCCCAAATTACTTAGGAATCAAATTACTTCGGAATCTAATGCACCTGAGAATCTAAGAGAGCAAAATTTATAGTAAATTTTCTATAGCTTATTCACACACATACAGGCCTTAAGGAGTATGTACAAAGTACATACTTTGGAAAAATTCTCCTTGAATTCAGTGAAGTTGAATACCTTCACATCTTCTCAACAGGCAAAGAGTTGGGCCTCCAGGAGTGGGGATATCAGCCCAGGATCTGTCACTGTCATTTGGCTATTATTCAAGGTATAGCAAACTTGAGAGTTCCCCAGCTCTGAGGCCCCACTCAGAGCAGGATTCCTGGTCACAGCCTGCTGCGGCCCAGAAAAGCTCGAAGGGCTTCACTTAGGACCACTGCTTATAAGGCCACAAGAGTGTTGGTTTAGTCATGGTAATTTTACATCCTGGCCATAACTCAGATCAGTAACTTCCTCTGAAGGTTCATACACAAAAATATTGTTCCACTGGAGTTGCTGTTCAGTCAAGAAACAGATTTCCTAGGCTGTTTGTAAAAAACCCCAGGAGCTCCTTAGATGGCTCAAGTTCCTGGGAGAAGACAGCGTTTCTAACAAACTCAAGAGAAGCTTATCCCAGGTGCTGTTTGCCAAGGCCTAATGAGCATTTCTGACATCACAATGCAGCCCAAGGCAGGGCTGGATGCAGCACCAAGTAAGTGTTGTGTCAGATCTACTTGCTCTCTTTAGTTGTGCTGTCTGACTCTGCCATTTGAAACCACACCTGTATATGGACAACCCTATCGAGCCCCGAGGCTCTGAGGATGGTGTGCAATTACCTTAATATAGGTGCTTCGCATCACATCAGGTTGACTACATCCCACTCTGCATAATTGTCTGGCTGAGCCCTACTGCCTGTCTTGTGAGGCTGTGTGGAATTGAAAAGGAATGTAAACTTAGGGTAGAGGTAAATTAATTGGTCCTCTTATGGCTTTTCTTGTTTCTTCTAACTTCTTTCCTCTTTTGATGTGTAACAGAGAAGGAAAAATGTCTTGCTTGTCCTTCAATTTTTATTCAGGTTATGGGTCAGACACTTGAATAAAATGAAGATAAATAAATCAGGAAAAGTAATGAATAAAAAAAAGGAGCAGGGTGATGGGACATAATTAAGGCTAAACTCCAGTACTTATGGAACAAATCATATAATAAAATTTAAGTCTTCTACATTTTGTGACTCTATTTCCTCCCTAAATGGGAGTTTCTGACTGTCACTGGAAAAAAAAAAGCTCTTTAATTGGACACAAAGTATCTCCAAGTGCGATTTCTTTGTGTACATAGCCTTAGTGACATGTGTGACACTCAGTTTGTGCAGATTTAAATTTGAATGCCAAATTTAAAGTCTAGAAGTCCTGAAAGCTAATAATCTCACAACCCATGCCCAAAAAACTTCAATATGTACCTTTGATATTTGGAGAAGTGTCATTATGACAAACAGTCAATATGACATATCAGCCCATTTTGTCTACTGCATAGATACTACTCCAGGTGTAAAATGGTGTAAGATCAAGTATTCAAGGTCTGAAAAGCTGGAGCATTCAAATTAATGTAGAGGCATTGCAGAAAAATTAAAAACTGCATGGATTCTCATATTTCATTATCCTAACTACGAGCAGTGTGTCCTTAGACATTCTATCTCTTGACTAATAAAAGACCGCAGGAAATATTATTTATTTACATGGTTTTGCAGAGAAAAACATTCTGAAAGTTTCTGTAGGATAATTCTGAATGTGAGGGAGTGCATCAATAAAGTTCTAATTAGGGCATCGACATTTTCCCCTTGGGGTGATAGAAATCTATCTACAAGTATTTCATAACTCATAACTTGTCATTGATATCCCATATAAAATGGGAAAATGGATGATTAAATGGATGAGAAAACAAGCTAGAAACACTTTTTCCTTCTTGTTTTTTCCACTAGTGGTAAAATCCCCTATTGCATTGCAGCATGGAGCTCTGGGGAAAACAACAACAAACAACAACAATAAAAATTAAAAAAAATAGGTGGAAATGCAGACCAACTCCAGGAAAGTCTACCTGTTCTTGAAATATGAGCATACAAGAGATCAGGATGATCGATTTCTATCACTGTATCTTGCCTTGAAAGTAAACAGTCTACAATATGCGGAACATGATAATCATGTAAAGTACAACAGGCAATAAAAAAAAATCACAAGCAAAAAGTCTTTGGAGACTATCCTTAGGTAGCAAATGAGTACATAGGCAAAGATACTTGCTGTCTATCTATCTGTGAGCATATTCTACGGATGTTTGAAAAAATTTGCTAAAAATGTCCCAAATTCTAAAGGTTTCTTGTTTCTGATAAGATACTACTCGGCAGAGGCTCAATGAATATTGGAGGAGACACATCCACAAAGTTTTTTGCAAGTGAGTGTGTGAAAATGACTGTGAATGGGCTAAATAAATACAAAGGAGAAAACAGTGGGTTTGACTAGTGCAACCCTCAGTCTAAAGTATATTGCACTGAAATAATTTCCACATTAGAAACTTCCTCCCCCCACCACCCACACTCAATATATTACAATGACCAGACAAAATGCTGCCACATATTTTCTTGTTACTTAACATATATTGATTTTAACATTAGTGGGAAGACTTTGGGGAATATTACTGTACTTTATGATTAAGAGGTAGGTATTGACTTTGTCACTTTTTCAATAATGTGCTGCTTTGTTCTCAGAATGCTGATGAAGCAAAAGATCAAGTTGTCTCCAGGAGTAGAGCACAAGCTTTAGATTGTCTGCTCTTTCTTTTATCCTCCTGACTTCCCCCAAGTACAGAAGAGACATTTAGATTAGATATTCATAAGAAATTCTGTATGGGGAGAGTAATGAGGCACTGGAACATGTTGCCCAGAGAAATAGGGGATGCCCCATCTCTAGAAGTATTAAAGGCCAGGTTGGTTAGGGCTTTGAGCAACTTGGTCAAGTAGAAGATGTCCCTGCCCATGGCAGGGGGTTTGAGACTATGTGATCTTTAAGGTCTCCTTCAACCTAACCCATTCTATGACTCTGTGATTCTAGCAGAGGGGGCATTCTTCCCGAGTGCCATTTTTTAAAGCAGACCTGTAGCTATAATTCATTACTTCAGTTTTATTTTCCTGTGCATTTTCAAGCCAATAAGCCTGAAGGCTCCCATCACACTGACCTTCATCACCACAAAGTGCTCCTGAAGAACTAGATATTAGCATGAATATTCATAAGAGTTTAATAGTTTCTCATCCCAGCTTGAAGATATACAATATATTGCATTTTTCTCAGAGTGGAGAGACAGAGTTAATTGCTGTTCTCTTCTTTCTCTTTCAGCCATTACCTCTGTTGTTGACAGGTAGTTTCTTCTGGAGTGACTTATGACTTTGCTCTTGCTGTGACTCCTTCAGGATAAAGACCTTTGGAGTCCTGACCGTAGTGTGTTCCACTCAAGTAGCGTTTTGTAAAAAGCTCTTCATCTCAGACCCGAAGTCAGGATCTTTCCCTATATCTGACTTTCATTACCCTCCAATACTTACTTGACTGTTTATGAAGCTTTTATTGCACCACTTTGAGCATGCCTGTGTTTCCCAAAGCTCAAGGCAATATTTGCATACATGATTTCTTACCTTCATGGGTCAGTGGAGCCTCAAGAGTTACCCAGCTGCCCAAATGCAGGTTCTTAGTCAATAATGCCAAGGCTATTGAAAGTAGTGGCTAGATTTCCATTCAATATAATGGGAGCTTAAATACATGGCTTTCATGTAGACACCTACATTTCATTGAATCTAGAGATAAACACCATTCTTTGTACAGTGTCTCTCTAAATGCTTAAGCCAAAACTGCACAGGTCGCTTCCTGCCATTCTACTAGTCTTACCTTTTCAAAGGTCCTGAGGAAGAGTGGCATTCACTTTACCTCTCTTCAGTTTAGGGCTTGTTTCACCTCTAACAGAGAAAAATTGAGGTGGCCAGTGTGGCTTGAGATGTTGTAGAGTACACCTGAGATATATCACTAACACTTGAAGATACAATCTAACACCTGTACGAGTTCCTTCTCTACAGCATCTGGGAACCAGGATGGATTCTCTGAAGCATCTTAACTAGCCCAAAGCAACTAGGTCTCATGCTTCTCCTCAGCTGGCTACTAGTGCGTCTATGAAGTAACATGGAAATCACTGGAATATTCAGAATCCCAGAACCACAGAAACAGAGAATGGCTGAGTTAGAAAAGTACCTCTGGAGGTCACCTGGTCCAGAACTGTTCAGGCCCTTTTCTGAAAAGCTGCTTTTCAGACAGGTGACCTTCAGTGTATGGCACTTAGGATTTCTTCTCCTCAGGTCCAGAACTTTTTCTTTCACCTTGTTGAATTTCATGTTGTTCCTGTCCACCTATTTCTCAGGCTGCCAAAGGTCCCTCTGGATGTGAGCCTCAATATCTGGAGAACCAGCCACTCCTCCTGGTTTTGGGTCAACAGCAAATTTTCTGAGGCTACACTCTGCCTCATCACCCAGGTCATTAATGAATGTTTTGAACAGAACTGGGCCCAGTATTGACCCATGGGTTACATTGCTTGTTACAGGGCTCCAAACAGACTCTCTGCCACTGATCATCACACTTAGACAATCATTTGAGGACAAGAGGAAATGCTTCCTTGGGTGGTCAGTCTCTATGCTCAGATCACAGACAGAAAATAGAGTGACAGAAAAAAAAAAAGATAAAACTTAAAGTAAATAGCTACAAGATGGCTCAGGACAGATGAGCAACTTCCTTGTCCGTGTCCACAACTATGCTGTCATGTGAGTGTACATTTCTTCAAGACCATCGGTGACTGAATGAATACACTGGTTTAGTACAATGGCAAACATTTTGTTGGAGGCCAAGTAATAAATCAATAAGTCATGTTTCACCTTTTTTTGCCATTATTATTTTTCAGTTTTCTCTCAGATTGAAATCACTGTCTTGGGTATTTTCCCTCATTTTTCTGGAGTGGATCCTATGTTACTATGTTGTACTTTTGCTCTGAACTCTTCAAGAAATTATTTTTCCATTCACACAAGTGTGCTGCAGTTCTTATAAAGTATCATCTGGCAGTTTCATTAGTCCTGTTTATTTTCTCTTCCATCTCTTACCTCACCATATAATTAGCCCACAAGATACTGTGCTACTTAGTGCTCCTCTTTCAAATAGTATTTAGTTAGCTTTTTTCCTACATGATAGCACAATCACATGGATTGTGAGTCTTGAGAGTATGAATACATTTTAAAGAATAAAGTTTAATGAAATGCAGTAAGAAGCGTGAATGACTCAGATCCACATAATCTACTGGCTTTCCCTACTTAGATTTTTCAGTTTGTACAAAAAAAGAAAACAAGCCTGCCTGGTAAATCTGCTTATAAAAGCTCCTGCACTGCACTGTAGCATGCTTTGAGGGTCTCATTCACCTCCATGTTAGTGCAGACTGAAGAAGCATAATAGAAAATCAGGCCTGCTAGTCCTTATACGGTTTCTGTAATTTGTCGGTATTGTTTCTATTTCAAAATATGAATTTGACATTTGGGAGAACGAGAATCTGGCACTCCAGTATCAGGCAATAGTTCTGAAGATTGCAGGCAGCCTACGACATCCTTGGCTGGTGTAAATTCATCTTGCCCCAAGAGAGACTGTGAAGGTGAAGTCATTTGTTTCAGATGAAGTTTGGCCTATGAAATATATTTCTGATCTGATAACAAACATCCACAGTACCCAAGAACACAAAACATTAAGCATCTTTCTCCTGTAGATATAGCAGGTATGTAATAAGCAGTTTCTAAGAAAAACGCATTGCTTGCCATATGTTGATTTACAGTCCTGAGCAATAGGATTATTGTCATGAAGACAACAAACTGGATTTTTCCCTACAGATATCCAGTGGTGATTCAGTCTTGACTATCCTTAGCTACCTTTATGACTGCCAAATATAAACTGTTCTCGTATTTTCTACTCCTGATTTTCTGCTTAGGTTGCTTGTGAGATGCTAAACTCAATTTTATTCTTAATTCTATTCAACTTTTAAATTTTATTGTGGGGAAAAAAAGGTAAGAGATAGGAAGTCTCAAGGGTGACATAGCACTGGAACCAATTGTCCAGAGAGGTTGTTGGAGTGTCCTTCTCTGGAGATACTCAAAACCTGCCCAGATGCCATCCTGTGGTCTAGGTGAACCTGCTTTAGTAGGTGGTTGGATTAGATGATCTCCAGAAATCCACTCCAACCCCAATTAGTCTATGACTGTGATTCTTTGAAAATTAGGAATCCAGAGGACTGTATGCAGTCACAAGGGGTGGCATAGGAATGAGGTTCTCTCTTCAACATTTCCTTGAAATACCTTAGTCTCGTGATAAAACAAGATGATGGGTGGGGAGAGTGGTATAGTACAGCCCCACACATTCGCACACAGGCATTTTTTAGTAAATTAGACACATTCACTCTAAATTTGTAGCACTAAGCTTGCACCTTGCTGACTGATGAAAAAATGTCATCCATCAAACACATACAAATCATTAGTACTTAATACTTCTGGGTATTATAGATAGGTTCTGCCCTGATAAAAGGAGGAGACTATATCAGTGCCTAGGATTTCTAAGCAAGAGCTTCTGCTGATCTCACACAAAAACAGGGAAGGATTTTTGTTATTCAGGGAACTGGGTAAAACAAGTGCAATGAAGACTGAGCTGGGAAAACCAAATCAAAAAATGGTCCCAGAAGTGTGCCTAGCAGAGAACCAGTGCCATGCATCTCCATAAGAAAGACCAGACCAGTGTCAAGCAGTGACCCCCAGCTCAGTTTTCACCTTTAGCAGAGGCTGGGGTGCCTCAGGCTCATGTCTTCCACACTAGGCAGCACTGAATCTCACCTTTTTCAAGTCTGCAGTTTAGTTTGCTGTTCTGCCAGGACAATGTACTGTGAGCAGTACATTGAGCTGTTGAGATGAAAGGCTTTACACTCCCAAAGGCCACCATCTCAATGAAACTGGTTGGCCTCACTCCTTCCCTTTGAACTGTGATTGTGGACCATCTTCTCCTTTGGTGGAATGTGTTCCTGATCAGCATGACAGGATTTGAAGAGCAGCTCCATTCTGAAGAGTAACTATCCAAAAATGTCACCTTCTAACTCATCAGATTTGTCACTTTAATGTGCTCAGAAGCAGATCTGTTCACTTCAATGACAAAAGTAAGCTTTTATTACATTTTGCCTGTGATAACTCCATGGAGCCAATACAGCTGAAACATTGGAGTAGATTTTATTTCTTCACAGCTGTGCAAAAACAATTTATCAACATTCAGTAATGGACCCAATTGCCAATTCTAATTTGGAATTTCTAATTACAGTCTCAGATCCATGATGTCACCAAAGGAAGCAGATGAACGAATTTCAGGGTAAGATTTATTTACAGACAGTGATGTTCTCAATGAAGCCATAATTTGAACACTGTAAGTTATGATACAATGGTAAAAAGGAGCCTATCTTTCCAGAATTAAATTGGGTCTACAAAGCTGATAACTGTCACAATTTTTTATCAGTAGAACATGGGGAAGACATTGAGGTATGAGATGGAGCACTATCATAGCACTTCACACTTCTAGTGATTTTCCTTTTAGAAAAATTGAATCAGTGTTGCATTTTAAGTGCCACAGTGGGCAAAAACTTCTGTCGTTTCCATAAAGAGAAAAAGAAAAATCTCTTTGGGAAGGCCAAAGTTTGAGAGTAGCAAACAAATGGTCTAATTGACAAATCTGGGCCCACTAACACTATCCTAGTGCTGGCAAGGTTGCATTTTGCTGTAAAACAGAAGTCTAGGTAAAATTGTATTTACACTGGGGAGCAATCCTTCTTCTTACATGCACTATGATTTTCCTTTTTCCATTCTGGCACTAAGCTGTGATTTTCCTTTGAATCATATCTGCCTATAAAGATATGAACATTGCAAAGTAACTCAGTATTATCAAAAAAATCCTAGGTTCCAAAAGTCCCTTTTATTTTCATCTTACATTTTACTATCCGATATTATTTAAATGTCACTTTTATTAAGGTGTCAACCAAGTGATGCTGTAATCAAGTGATTTCCAGGTCCTTTTTTAGGATGCTTTCTGTTTGTCATTTTAACAGCAAGAAAGTTATTCTCTATAAGAAACTTGCATATGGAAAAGTCTTAATTTTGTAAAGGGAGTTCTTTTCCCCGTTTATAAATGGGACTCTGCTCTGAGATTCTGAAGCTGTAAGCAATACCAAAGTTTTAAACTCAATGTCACGAATAAAACAATCTTCTGTACTTGCAGAAAATAAAAGTGAGTGATTCATAATCCCTTTCATTTTGATGAAAGCATTGGGAAGTGCTGTTCAGTGTCAATCAGAAATCAGGGAATTAAAGAAAGAGGCAGAGAATGTGAGAAATTGGTTGGGGTTAGGCCTCTGCTTAGTCTTCCAGCAGGTTGAAGCAAAACCCAGTAGACCATAGGTGTCCATCCATTTAAATCTGACTGTAATGAACTATATTCTTATCCAGCACAGGAAATGATTTATTAGAGGTGACAGAATTTTCACAACCTGACATTTGTACATACATTACTTGAACTACACGAGTAAGGAAAATAAAGTTGCTCTGTTTATAGATATTACAAAATAGAAATGGGCAAACCTTGAAAAAATGTCTTATATCTCCTTCCTTGTCCACATAAAACAAGTTTCTTCTAGATTTCTAGACAGAACTCTTGATGTATTATAGTTGACTGGGAAAACTTTCCAGGACATACAAAGTAAACCCTTTATTGGTTTTCTGGGGTTTTGTTTTTTTCTTTGCTAATTAGGCAACTTTGGTGTTTATGAATTCTCTGAGCTAAACTGTAGTAATAAATTTTAAACCAATCTGAAAAACCTTTTTAAAAAAGGGGAAAAAAAGGAAAATATAGTGTAATTGTTCCCAAATGTTGAACATGTTAGCAACCATGGAATTTAGGGTCTTCCCTTTCAGTCTCTGGGCACACTCATGACCAGGCTATAAAACAAATTTTCACTTGTCTTTTCCTCTGTCCCAAGGTTTTTGCAACTTGTAACTGGAAATGGCTCAGTCTTGCCAGTGGAATGTGCAGATGCCTCACTCTGTGCTGTCCTGGACATTGAGGGTTTCTGTGAGGTGCCTCACTTTAACAATTCATGTGGACCATGAGCTGTATGAGCTGTCGGGAGTACGTTTCTAGAAATCTCCCAAGTCCATGACTTTGCACAAGTTCAGAACAGTTAAAAGGGACAATAAGCAACATCAGCAAAAAAGAAACGTTCAAACTCTCTCACTCTTTCCAAACCCTGTCCCCTTGACAGTACAGTAATTTCATGCAGGATTTTTGACACTGGTATAAGGACTGTGAGAGTGTTTATAGAGACACAAGGGAGCCAGTCCTCAAAACTACTCAACAAAAGTCCAAGTAAATTTCTTGACAGCTGTTAAGCCATCTCAAAACAATCTTGAATACACTTCTCATTCTTCTGGGAATAAACTGATATAATGATGGAGGAAATGTAGCAATGCATTTGTTTTCCAAGCCATGTTTTAAACTGCAAATGACAAAACCAGACAACAGCGTTCCATGAATTTTGGCATGAATTGTTGAGAATTGGGTGTTTATGGCAGGGACAAAGCAATAAAAATACAAGCTTCATTTCCCATAGACTTGGCTGGTCCTGCAAGGCTAAATATCGAATTCTTTTCATTCATCAACGTCCAGAAGCAGTCAAAATTGAATTCCACAATAGATTTCTTTGGGGTCCATAAGCTGGCAAGTGTGGCACTTGAGGGTGCCACATTAAGAAAGTAAACACAAGAAACTCTGCCAGAAAAAAAAGTGTAAGGCAAGTAATTCCCTTAGACTGCAGATGTTTATATTTACTGGCTTAATTGGATACACCCTTATTACAATAAATAATGCAAAATCTTGACGTTCTAGCAATTCTAAAGTCACCTCTGCACTTTCAAAAAAATTACATAATGTTCCATGTCTCCCTTTGGCTATATGTCTCCACGTCTTGGCTAAGTATGTCTATACTGCTTCCTTTGCCAACTATCTCTTTATTAGCACCAGACCATATAAACAATTTTTAAGATCACAACCAAAGTCTGTAGGATGACAGCTGGATGGTATAGGTGAGTTCATCATTTTCATGGAGGTGAAAAGACAAAAAGAAATATTTATATTATTAGCATGGACCATATCATGACATATTTGGCTGTATCTTTCATTCTCATACCCCAACAATGGCTCTAGTTCTTTATTTAGAAACAAAAGAAGAAATCTATCCTTACAATTCTCTTTGCCATGAGGTTTTCTTCTCCCTCTCATAAGCCCCTCCTCCATCTGCTCCACCGGGGGCTGAGAGGGCATCTGGGACTTCATCAAGGCTGTGCAAAGATGTCTTTCCTTTCTATTGCTGATCCAGGAGGCTGGTATATCCTTGCAGTTGCAGATACAGAAAGGCTACCAAAGCCTGAAATTAATCCAGTAACTAGGTCCCTACTCAATGATCTTCTTCTGAAACACCCCCCTTATGCAAAGCTGCAGCCACCTGATAGGGGAAACTGTGGGCACTAGAGGGGCTCTGGAAGTGCTGCCTTCTGTGACTGCCAGGAGGTGAATTAAGGGTTGGGGATGCAGTTTTCTACTCTGTTTTTTATTTGGAAAAGCTC
This sequence comes from Grantiella picta, assembly GCA_013397955.1. Classification (NCBI taxonomy): domain Eukaryota; kingdom Metazoa; phylum Chordata; class Aves; order Passeriformes; family Meliphagidae; genus Grantiella; species Grantiella picta. The sequence continues at coordinate 716,325 of VZRM01002470.1, forward strand.
TTGTGAAATGAAATAGTTTCAGAATACACTAAATAAAGAAAATATTGTGATGAAGTACACATCAGAAAGGCAGTTTGATTGGAAGGCAAACTTTACGTGGTCTTTTCTCAACCTGAATTTTTGGAAACAGTAAAATTTAAAACATTGGAATCTGTATTTTTCTTGGTTGTTTTCAAGTAAAATATATAAATATATATAGATATATGTAAAAATACAAGCCATGAGTATTTTCCAGTGATGCCTCCATCTTATTCTAGTACTCCATTTCTGTCCCTGAAAAAGCTGAAACAAGTCATACACATTTGAATATTGGCCTCTCTACAGTGATTCTCAATAAAGGGACAAATTAGTGTCAATGGTGATGTTGTTTTTCCATAGTATAGACACCTGCCCACTAGAAACTGGACTGAAGCCAGCAGATAGTAATCATGATATCCAACCACTTCAGCGCTGGGCAGTATTCAAGTCAGTGACACAAAACAAAAAGCTCAGCCACCCAAAATCACAAATCACCCGAAACATGCAGTCTCCCTGAATATATATAATTCTTCAACATTGATTAAAATAGCTTCATTAAAAAATGTATTCAAGGGCCCTGAAGTTTTAGCCTCTGATGCTTTTTATGTAGGCCAAAGAGTGCTTGTTCTACAGGATTGAAGGAGGATTAATCAGCAAATTGGCTGCAACTTCCTTCAGAAACAGTATGTTGATTTTTAACTACTGTATTTTAATAGTATCTCTGAGCTTCAGACTTGATTTTGTGACATTCAGCATGTGACTCATGTTCTCTTATAACTTTGAATTATACATTTGATCTTGTTTTCTGATTTTAGTTTTTACCCCCAAAGATCTCAGTCAGTCCTAAATAAAGCCAACCAGCATGCTTCTAAGTCTCTTTTGGTATTATTCATGGAGACTCAGAGACCTGAGTCCAGCTGCAGACTGAGTGCTTCTGCCTGCCTGAGCACCTCTCATAGTCTCACCATCTGTCTTAAAGTCTCTCTTTTTCTCTCCAGGTTTGCTTCCCTTTTGAGACTTCAGAAGCCTTGCTTTGCTCACTGATTGAAATGGATGTCTTTTCTGAATGCTTATCCACCAGGAAATCTATCTGCTACTCGACTACGCTGCCTCTTTGTGCTGCCACACCAGTAAATAAAAAGCACCTGTGACCTGGGTTGGGAAAGACCTTTCTGCTTGTGAATCTCTGGCAGAAAACTGTTCCAGTATTTTTATTTGCCTGATTTACTCCCCTTTCCTGCTATTTATAGAAAAGCTCAGTTTGCAAGGGGCATCTTATTTCTAATGCAACCTCCTGCCCCACGCAGAGTCAGCTTTGAGCTCAGCGTCCTCCCACCCCACAGCACTTTGAAAAGCCTGGCTCCATCCTCACTGTAGGTGCCCAGGGGCTGCTGTTGGTGCCCCCAAAGCTGTGTTCTCACGAGGCTGAACAAGTCCAGGTCCCTCCTCCTCAGCTTCTCCTCACAGTGTTACTTCTCTTCCTCCTCCCACTGTAGTTGCCTCTACTGAACTCCCTCCAGTTTATCAATGTTTTTCTTGAAATGGGGAGCCAAAAATGGATCCAGTAGCCTAAATGTAGTGCAACAAATGCTGAGCTGAGGGAGTAATCACTTCCTTTGCTCTGGTTGCTCTATTTCTATTCATAAAGCCCAGGATACTGTTGCTGCCAGATCCACTGCTGGCTCATACCCAGCTCACCATTTACCAAACCCAAAGAGCACCTAAAGCAGAGCTGCCCCACAGCATAGCCAATCCATCCCGATAATTCTCCCTGTCTAGGGGCAGAACTTCATTTTTCCTTATCAAATCAGTATGTTGCTGTTGGCTGCTCCTCTGGACTGCCCAGGTCCCCCTGAACACAGCCCTGCCCTTGGGCAGGTTGACTGCACCCACACCTGGATGTCAGCTGCAAAACTTCCCAAATTTTCTCTAGGCAGTCTCTTCTCTCTTCTTACCACCTTCTTCCGGCTAGATCTTATTTGTTTTTATTTTATCTGCTTGCTAAACACAAGGCAAATTGCAGCCTACTCTGCTGTTTGAGCTGACAAGCAGAAGTCCCCCTGTTTTAATCCAGATCACACCCCTTACACAATCCTTTTTCATTCATAATATCCAACCACATGGACCTGGAGAATGTAAGTTTCCTTGCTGCTGCAACAAGACATTTTTCTAACAGCAGCCTAAAACCTTAATCAAAGCCTACAGTGTACTTTTGCAATGCATCAGTAAGACCAAATGCCAGCTTTTTCCGTGCTAGCTGATTAGTCTCAGGAAAACCAGCTAGTGAACTGTGCTAGAAGAGTATTTCCAAATTGTATTCCATTCTCTGATATGCAAATGTTCTTAAAAACTTTCAAAATGTTACTTTTATTTTAATATTATTTTCTTTTGTCATATCCAGCCTTTTGTATTCTTAATTAATATACATTTTAAACACTGATAGTTCCCATATCAGTGGGGTTCACAGGTTCTGACAATTTTAAAGGAAGAGTTGGTCATCCTATATTTGCTTTAGTTTTCTGGTTTATCATGCTAATTAAAGGATCATTGATTTCAAACACATTAATATATTAAAAGCTCCCTACAAATACAAAACTCAAAGCTCAATTACTGTTCCACATTTTGCTGTTCCCCTGTGTAAAAAATAGGGTAGGGGTCACTTTGTTCTAAAAATTCACAGACGGTGTATTTTAAAGCTCAAATATATGTCAGCAAGTATTTATGGATCAAAATAGGGTAGCACCAAATAAATGATACTAAAAATGTCAGCAAAAACATTAGAATGGAAATACACCACCTATTTGTCAGCCAAATAACAAACCTGGACTAATGCTTTTCCTTTGCCAACCCTTTCTGGTTTTTTTTTTTCAAGCCTGTGTAGCATTAAAGAGGAAATCATGCATTCTGTATGCCTATAAATATTCACATACCCCATTTCTCTCAGCTGCTCTTTTGTCCCCTGACTGAGATATATGGATGTTCACCTGAAAAGCAAATGCCTGACTGTCATTATTCATGTCTGAATTCCAGCTCCAGAGCAAGGAGAAGCCAAGGCTCTTGAAATAAGCAGCCACCAGGGGAAGCTTCAAATAGCATCCAGGAATTGTACCTCTGACAGTGGCCTCCTGACAACAAGGCTGTTCCCCTCCAGAAGCTGAAGACGTAGATCAGTGTCGGGCTCAGGATTTGTCTTTGTCCTTTCTTCAGACATCACTTGTTAGTTTTATTGGCATTGTCCAAAATAAAGATACAAAGGTAATATTATCAACCAAAGGATACTAAGGACAGCAGTGAAAGCATTGTATAGAAGTACAATTCCTATTTATTTGTCAGTTCCACCCAGAGCAAGGTCTACTGCCTTCTTTTCCCAAGCATGACCCAACATTATATATGCTTTGCAATCCCTGGGGCAATCAAATTGTTGGATGCCATCTCCCTGTGCTCCCCAGAGAAAGAGGAATTGTAGGCTGATTCTTTTAGCTGAGTATGTATTATTTGAGCATATTTACCTTCTCAAGCCTTCATTTGCTACCTTAGATTGGAATAAATTAGGATTGCTTGCCCCAGGTGTCTATAGGACTTCCAGAGAGGTACATCAGCTAGAGACAGGTTGGGAAATGAGTTGTCAGTGGTCACCATCTTTTTCTCTGAATTTTGCCATGGTCATGCAGGGCTGCATGTTGGCTGTGCCACTTGCCAAGCATGTCTTGATGACAATAACCCTCTGTGTTTTACTTTTTTTCAGAACAAACACTGAAATCCATCAAACAGCTTTATTTCACTATGCAAGGCTCTGTTTCATTTGTGCATTGCTAAAGCACATGCCTAGAGTGGGAAACGCACAGTTTACTCCAAAAGCAAACACACCTAAAATAAGGTGAAGGTCCTCAGATGCTGTCCTGGTTGATGTTACAGAAGTATATGTACAAATGAATAGTTGCACATATTTGAGTTAGCTTTTGTATAGAAACAACTCCATGGAAAAAAGAAGAGAGCTCAAGCTCCTAGCAGCTCTGAATAGAGACATTTCATATGCTCACTGGATTTTTTTGCTGTGAGTAGTTACCTCTAGTTTTGCTATAGAGCAAAAAGTGTGATTAGCATGAGAAAACTTATTTTGGATGGCATAAGAAACACCTATAAGACAATCCCATCAAGCACTGATATAAAGCAACCAAGAAACATGTTTTTCAGCTTGCTGTGTTTTTCAAACAGAAAATGCACCACATTTATCAGATTCCTTTCCATTTGCAACATGAATTCTTGCCCTCAGTTTATTCTGCAGGTCTTTAATTTTTCAACAGCAATTCACTGTGAACTCTTTTTCTGCAAGAGAAAGAGAAGCTGGAGAGAAAAGGACAGGCTGAGGATGCCACACTGCTCTTTGCCCTGACACATTCTCTCACCGCGCTGCTTGGAACAAGCAATATAACCAGTAATGGCTTTCGTGATCACAATGTCCCATGTTGCATTGTAGTCTGGCCTCTCTCTAACAAAGTCATTTAATGCCTGGGAAAATCAGCCCAAAGATAAAGATTTTTCAGTACCTCACAGAAAAACTGTTAGGTGTAATTTCTTTCACTCTCTTAAAAACATTTGCAAGAACATGCTTGAGAAATCCAAAATCATGTTATCAGTATAAGGTCATATGAGACGTGAAAATACTTTCTATTATGTCTATTACAATGGCAATTTTTAGGAACTTCTGTCTCCAATACTGAGGAACCTGATCACAAAAAATATTGAAGTTTACTGTAAAATGGTCCTGGGAGGTAGAGAAGGTGTTTTATTTCAGTTTTATAAACAAGACTTTGTCTTGCAGACAAACAGACATATATCTTACTGTGACACACTGAGGAAAAGAAGGCAGAAGAGGGAACAGAAATTTAGGGTGGAAGTCACCTCAGCACTTCAATGATTAAATATTCAGTATAAAATAAGCTCTGAGAAAGCAAGAGAGAGGTCTTCCAAGCACAGTACATCAGACACTAATATAGATGGCTGGGGCACACTGCCTGCCAAAGATGTCTCTCCCCACTGGTCCTGTCAGGAGCTGAGCCAGCCTGAACAAATAGCATTTTGACAGCTGAAGCCTGAAGTCTTCCCATTAGTACAGCCACTTCCAAGGTGAACCGAGGGTGCACTTACCCACTGGGCTGTCTCCTTGTGCAACCTTCCAGGCAGTTTAATTCCAAAAAATGAAGCAGCAACAATGTCACAACTGGCCATTGTGTTCCATCCTTAAATCAAAACTGTTTTGCTAATCAAGATACAACTTACGGTTTCACAGAAGAAACAAATGTTCTTGAACATAACCAACATAATTATATGTATTATCTAGCAGTTTAGACCAATCTGCTCTGTAGTCTCCTCTGGGCAAACCTACAGACTTCATTCTGCATTTATTTTTAGGGGATAGACTGTGCTAGCCAGAAGAGAAAACCAGCATTGAAACTGCAAATCACATAAATCACAGATCTCTGTTCCCACACAAAGAGGTCTCTTCAGTAGAGCCAAAATATTGTCAATTCAGTTGCAGAGCCTTTCTCTATCTCATGCCATGAGTCCTGAAGGAAGACAAGGAGTCATGCTGTTCTGCTTACTCATGCAAAGGAAACTAAAATCTCTTATGAAATAATAAATGCACTATGAAAGGCCTAATGCCAGTCTAATCACTCCACAAATCTTGATCTTAAGTGGCAAAAATACCTGTGCTGCTCAGTGACAAAATCCAACACCGAAGCCACATGGGGATGAGAAATTGAAATGCTTTAATAGGTCTCTTTATCCTTCTGTTCCAAAGTCTTGGTTGCAAAGCCTGGTTCCTATCTGCATTAGTAAGAAGTGACATGTAATAAGAGGGAATTTACAGAGTGGGAAATCTGGTGTTAAGGACCTGCAGGGCACGTTATCCCTGTGTCAGGGAGCAGTACCTCAGATAGGTCTAGACTTGTCCCATGGACTGAACAGGACTACTGGCTGAAGTACTTTCCTGAAGCACATGATTTTGTTTACTTCATCAAGAGCAGTCCACCTTTTTCGGAGACTGCTCCATGGCCCAGAGCAAGGTAACAGGGACAAATGGGCTGCACTAAAGTATTGATCTAGATTCACCAGGCATTGTTTTCAAGAACTTGCTGACAAACAAAAACTACGTGACTGAACAGCTGACTCTCTGTGGCTTAGCCTGTGCTACTGAAATTAGTTTGTTAAAGCCACCTAACAAACAGGCAGCTCATACCCAAAAGTGGAGCTATTTTCTAGGCAGCACTACACCATATTTCTAAATACTATCCTTTATATTGGCATCTTTCACCAGAATAAATTGCATATGTTTGCATTTCCACACTTTGAGCTAGTGTAACTTCTTAAGCAAGAGCTTTACATTTAGATATTTCATAAACTCTGTGAAGTCTACACCATTCTGAACCAAGAAAAAAATCCAGGATGGAATCAAGGTGCCTAAGCCTTTCCCTGGTGAACCACAACACTTTTCATAAGCACATTTCATTCCAGCAAAACATAATTGACCTCACACACTGAACGCTTTCTCTGTGCCAGTCTTGTCTTCACTAATCGGATATTTGTGTGAGCTAGAATCTGCTTCGTGTAATACTTGAATAATCATGGAAGGAATGTGGCCCAACTGTGAGAAACCTTTAATCCTCCCTTTCCCTTCCCAAAATGCAGGTGTACATTACAACATGGCACAAAACATTTAACATATCTTTCTTTTGACCTCTTGTGCTCTTTTGCTCCTGTTGGTAAATTCATTGTGTCACATTATATGTGAATTACCTCCATCTTCTTCATAGCATTAGGTTACATGAGAAACAGACAATAAGTCTGCTTTGATATCTGAGGTCTGGATGAAATAAAAGATATGTGTCCTCGAAAATAATACTCTGCAACGGCTCTTCTGGCTTTTGGGGTAGAACCCAGAGCTGAGATTTGGCCTCAAAATGACAGTTATAAACAGACATGATACCTTCAGTAGTAGTCCTCTAAGTCTTGTCATTAGGAGACACTAAGCGTAATGAAAGGCCTCAAGCCCTGTCCCTCAGCAAAGTTTAACCGAGGCCAGACTGAAGGAATATACACCTTCATATATATTTTCACATCCACACATGCATCCACATACACTCCTACAAATATCTATGTATGTGTGCAGTCTGGATCCACAGCACAGCTCACTAGAGACAAACCTACCGTAGTTTTTTGCATGGATACAGACAGTCCCTTCTTTGCAGAAGCAGGGTTGAAAGTGCCAACATGGTGATGAAGAATGAAGGAAACCAAGGCCACTTCCGTCTTCAGTTTGTGTGGTTGCGGACAGCACCTTCTGGTATTTACTTCTGTGTCTACAAGGAAAAAAGTTAATCTGGATGTGGTCAGTGTCCACACTTTTTCTTGATGTGATCATACTATGTAGGAAGGCTATTTAGACTCTGGGAAAAATCAGAGAACATGTGCACTTCAGAAAATGTGGTAGTCAGGGCACCTACCTGCAAAACAGAAGACTCAGGCTCTGATATTATTATCTAGAATCCCTTCTGGGGTTCTATTCAAGTGGATAAACAGCTGGATAGCCAGCAACAAGTCTGCCCTGCCTTTCGGGAGGTACCATCATTACGAAGAAAGACTGATCCCTGTTCCCATCCTGGCTCATGAAGCTTACATTTTTGCCCCTACAGGTCATGGCACAACATCCTTGCCCACGACTTGCAGACCCACAGAGTGCTCTGCTGGAGTTAAGGTAGAGCCAAACTTGCTGAATGGGAGCACTAGTGGCCCTGGTCTCCTGAGAGGCTGCATCAGCCATCCCTGTGCAAAGAACCTCCTTCATCAGCTGTATGTTTGAAAGTAAATTGTTAAGGTTTCTGGGAAAAATAAACAGCTGGATTCTTAGTTCTGGCTAAGTAGTAACATTTAGCCTTTAACTGGAGCATAACTTTGGGCCCTTGAGAACATTTTATCACTAAAATTCAAGACTTTCAGCTGCTTCAGCAGGCTAGGCACCATGGGGAGGCAAAGGAGAAGTACTCTCTTGTACCAAATTATGTGTAGCCTGCATTCTAAGTTCTTAAATACTGTTTTTTCCCAAAGTCTTTGAAAATGAATCTGGGCAGGGAATAAGCATCATGGGACTTTTACAAATACCATTCAGGAACTTCTCAACTGTGCCTTGATCTTATTTTACACAATGATGTCCTGTTCAAGACCCAGGCTAAATTCTGATGCATCAAATCCCCAGCATGATGGCCAGAAAAAATTCATCCCAGGCTTTGATCACCAGCCGTGGTCTTCTGGAAAACACAGATGCAGCTCAAACAGGGTCTTGGTGTTTCAATCCTGGGGACTCATAAGCACACGTGGATATGGGGACAACAGCTCTCTAGCTGCTGCATGAAATCTGGCTGACTGCTTAGTTGGACAGAATAAAAGTGTGATATTGGCAATGCAATAAAATGCTTTAAATCTGGAGCTGTGTGTAGTTTTATATAGGTGAGCATTTGCTTTCTGCCCTATTTTCCCTACACTTCTGTTTTCTCCAAACGGCTCTACTTTTGGCACTCAGTCCAGTTCCTCTTCTGTCTGTCACTGCCACAGTTGAACTAGTCTCAGGAGGTCAGGTTAGACTGCCAGACTGTCTAGCAGTACTTCTCCTTGGAGAGCTCAATCTCTCCCTTTCTCTGTTAGAGAGAATAGGATGCTCTTCAAAATGCTGTAGTACTGCATTTTCTGAGAGGGGGGAATCCCTGCCTGGCTTATGAATAGTTACACTTAATAACACACCACAGAGCAACCCAAACATTATTAAATTTCTCAGGGGAAAGACGTCCAGTGGTACTGAGCACATACAAAAGTGTAGGTGAAATCTCGCATCTTTGTACAATGCAGGTAGAGAACATATGAAATATTACCCTAATTTTTCACCCTCAGATGATCTCAGAGATCATTCTGGCAGAGTCTGACCAGTCTTGAGTCTGGCAGAGATATAACCTGGAATGGTTTCATTAAGGGTTTCTGCAGTAATCTGTTACTGATTGACCAGCTTGGAAAACTGGGATTCATAATTGTGAGGGTCAAGGCCTGAACTGGTAGCACACACTTGACTTCAGTTCCAGTCACTGCCTGTAGCTTATCAAGTTCCTGTCTGTTTCATGAGAAAAAATACATCTTGCATTTTGTTCCAGTCTCTTTAAAATGCAAGAGCGAAAAAGATGGTGCTTCAGGCCATGGCACTGTCCTTTCTCTTCCCTTAAAACCTCAGGCAAATTGAAGCAAGGTGGGAATGACCACACGTGCTGTAGGAGCATAATCAGAATTTCTGGGCCATCAGTGATAACTGGGCAGCATAGGCCACTTACACATGGTGATTTCCATAGTCCTCCATGGGTAAGGAACAAGACTATTACAGCTGTCTTCTGCAAAGCGCTTTGTAAAAAACTGTGGAAGAGAGACAGATATGTCCACACTGCAGATGTCCACAGCCAGTCACTGATGTCCACAGTAGGGGAATCGAGGCATGAATCCCTGGGGAAAGCTGAAAAAATAAATAAATTACTCTTTACATTCTTATGAGTGTAGAAATGGATAAAAAACAGAGTTACTAAGCCTCTCCTTCTGCCATATCATGCTTTGTACTTCAAGGTCTGTGCCTTGCCAACATTAGCACAAGTGACTGATTCTCACACTTTTGTATAATCCACTGATTTCAAAGATAAAAGTGCACAGGTACACATTTTACCATGATTAAGACCTATATTCAAAATATTTCAACATTGCGAAGACAATTTAATTACAGAAAATGACCACAGAATCTGCAGTTTCTGTAGAAAGGCTAAAATAAGGGATAGTTAACAAGATATAGTTTGCGTACTTTAAAGAGCTTTTCTGTAGTCTCTATTTATCTTATCCCATGTAATTTCTCTCATCTTCCTCAGTAAGGTTAATCCAAATATCCATAAAACCAGATTAAACCTTTCATATGAACACTCATTCAGAAAGAAACAAGGCTAAATTAAATTTAATTCAAATCAATTCTAAAGTACAAAGGAAAGCAAATTATAGTGACTGAAAGTAAGTTTCATTTTACATAATGGTTTCCACTGGTTTGGGGGATTATTCTAACTTCAATAATCAATTTCAAAATCATTATGTTTAATTCAGATAATTTTCTCTCAGCATCAAACTGTATGGAGGCTCTAAATGGTGGCTCTTTGCTAAAGTTCATGAGCTCTTTAGAAATTATTAAGAATATTACTCTTTAAAAAATAAAAAAAAGCCAACTTCAGTTACCAGAGAAGCCCAAAATGAAGTCTAGCAGTCCTCCATCAGCCATTAATGATGTCCAGTATCATCAGGCACCCTGAGCTTCACCAGCAACCTGCTGTCACTACTCACTGTCAAGCAATAACAGAGTGGTGGAACACATCATTTTTGAAGCAGTATGATCACAGTGCATTTGGATGACCTGATTCTGTAGGGCTTGAAAAGGCCAGTTTTCCGAGCTCCACTCCAAACACATCTTGTCTCATAGGTCACAGATTAGACTTTGATACAAGCTTAGGCTTTAGAACAGCTTTCACGTTCCAAAAATGTTGTCACAGACATGGGACTGAACTGTTAATTTGGCAGGATATCGTTCTTTTCACTAGCACTGTGACATATGGGGGTGGAGGAGAAGAAGAGACGGGATGAAAGGTGGTTATTTTGCATCCCTTCTCAGCTTGCTCTCTCTATTTTAGCATAGTCATCCATTGCAATCCCTCATTGAATGATCTTGGCAAGCTCAGGGGCCAGATGTCAAAGCCTGGCTTTGACTGTAACTCTCCAATACTGACATTTGGCTGTGCCATTGCCTTATTCATGGGCAGTCCGTTACTTATTCTTCAAAGAGTAAAGCTATTGAGTTTTCATCATTATTTCTCTGCATTTAACTCAATTATTTACAAAATAGCCATTTTTTAGCCACAGAAAATTCCAAGTGGCCAAGTAACTCAATTTCTTTGTTTTTTAATACTAGGAGACAGACCAAGCATTATGTAGTTAATTGGCTTCTTCCTTAATAATCTAAAATCACTAATCTTGTTATTGAATCCAAATACCTCAGTCTGTGAGGAATTTGGAGAGCTCACCCTGGACTGCTTTTGTGTTTGTTTTGTGGATGCCTGTAAACAGTAATGAGATGTCACAATAACTTGTGCATGAATAGGGTCAGGCTCAGAGATGGCAATATATCAAAGCTAATTAGAAAACAAAATCTTGGAGGATGTGGAAGAATTTCTATGAAGTGTTGCTCTCTGACAGCTGCAGACATGTACCAGCGATTGCCACCTCCTGTGGGGAATCTCAGGCTTTTTTATACAAACTCTTTAGCATAAAGAGGGGCAGATGAGCTGGGCCCATAATAAAAGGGTTTGAAGTTGGATTCTCTTTGTGGAAAGAGCTATCTAAGCATTTGAGATGTATCTGTGGAGCTATATATTGCTGCCCAGTGATGGGGGAGGGATGTGTGAGATGTGCCACCATTTCAGGTCTTATAAGAGAAAAATGTAAGGCATTAGTTGAAAAAAAATGCCATTATTGTCGAGAAGAATAAATATTGCAAGGGGAAAAAAAATGCAATTGAAAGAAAATGCATTATAGTATTGTTTTTAAATATTTATTTCTATGAACTAAAACTACTGATCTTTTTTATTGACTAAGGTTCTTCACATTAATATTGGAAACCTCTATATGGAATTTACTACATTTTAATTTTTTCTTGCCCTGCCTGGGATATTAATGTTGGGATGACCTGTGAAAGAGTATTATGGTTGGTGATTTATGCAAAGTTCAGCCAGTATTTTGACTCTACCAGTTTAAATTAAAAGAAGCAATGGAGGAAGTATGCTGCCATTATGACAGCTCTAGATTGTTATTTTCAGTAGTTGGTGTGATCAGTATACTTTGAAGTATATATACCTTTGGTCAGTGTCCTGGAACCCTTCCTGTCCTTCAGCAGCAAAGCACTAAGGTAGGAAAAACTGGTAGACTTGGCCCCATGGCCTTAGATCTAGGACTTTATTAATCCCATAAAGTAATATGTTTCACCTGTTGCACTTATTTAGATTCCGCATTCAGGCCAATGCTTTTATAGTTAACTGTTACTGGTTGAGCTGGGCAGAAAGTATGTCTAACAGATAACATTTTCTGATTGTGTTAAGCTGGATATGATTCATCTCCTGGCACTCTGTCGTGTTGGATTTAATCATAAAGTATTTGTACCCACTGCAACTGCATGTATTGGGTTTGTGTGGCAAGGTTTTGCTACAGGGGCAGTTTCTGTGAGACGATGACAGAAGCTTCCCCCATGTCTGACAGAGGCAATGCCAGCTGGCTCCAACACAGACCCGTTGCTGCTCAGGTCCAAGCCTGACAGCCTTGGCAGTAGTGCCTCTGGGGTAACAGGTTTCAGAAAGGGAAACAAAACACCTGCACAACATCAGCTGCAGCCAGAAAAAGGAATGAGAGTTTGTGAGAGGAACAGCCTCACACACACCAAAGTCAGCAGAGGAGGAGGGGGAAGAGGTGTTCCAGGCATAGGAGCTGAGATTACCCTGCAGCCCCTGGAGGACTAGAGGGGAGCTGAGACCCATCAACAGCCCTTGGAGGACCCCACCTGGAAACAGGTGGGTGCCTGAAGGAGGGTGTGACCCCATGGGAAGCCCAGGCTGGAGCAGGCTCCTGGCAGGGCACACGGCTCTGTGGAGAGAGAACTCCAAGGTGGAATAGGTCTGCTAGCAGAACTTGGATTATTTCTCATCAACCAACTTGTATTTCACTGGAAATAAGTAATATCCCCCAGTTGTGCCTGTTTTGCTCATGACAATTATTGCTGAGTGACTTCTCCCTGCCCTTGTCTTGACCCATGAGCCTTTTGTTTTATTTTCTCTCCCTTGCCCAGCTGGGAAGGGAGTGACAGAGTGCTTTTGGTGGGCACCTGACATCCAGTCAGGGTCAACCCACCACACTGCAGCTGTTCAATGGACTCATTTACCTCAATGAGTTAAGATATCTGGAGGTCAGGGGATCTCACGGTGAATCCCAAGGATCTTGTTTCTCTAATAACTAATTTGGCTATGGTTCTTTCAGATCTCTAGATTTGGCAGCAATTTCCTCCAGCTACCTTTCCTGGTCAACAAGAGGCTGTTCTGCTTTCCAAGACAAGAGAGGAAAAAACACGATGCCCGATCATACTGGCAGCTTTGCTTTAGTCTGTCCAAAATATCAACTGCTTCACTGTATTAAGCTGGAATCACTGAATATCTGCTCTGATCTAACTTGTCAGGGAGCTTATGGCTACCACACATTGTTTGCCACTTGATGCCCAGAACTGGAACATTTTTGTGAGAGACGCAGAGGCTGTAGCGGCAGCAACTGGAGAAAAAAAAAGAAAGTGAAGCTCTCACAAGGCAGATCCGTTGACAGCACTAAGCAGATGTTTTTCATTTGTAAAAAAAACCCCATTTCTCTCTTCTCTTCCTTGCTGTGGTCAGTCCCAGCAGAAACCACTTGCAAGTTGTAGAATAAAGAAAACATCAAAGCAGTGATACCAAGGGAGTAAGTGAGGAATTTTGTTTTGTTCTGTTTTTTTCTTATTGTCCCAGTGTGAATAAATAAGAGACATACTGAAGTACCCTATGGCAAATCTCACTCTAGATTTCCTCTACAGGAAATGTGGTGAGAAAAAGATAATGAGGCTACATTTGTTGTCAGAGATGACCTATCCCATGGGAAATGTGCCTTTCCTTCAGTCCCGTTTTTGCTCCACACTATAGCTAATCAGGCACCCAGGTGTGAAAATTGCAATCACAAATATGAGTTAAAAATGCATGTTCCTGTATGATATCTAAGAAAGATAATCAGCTTAAAGAAGTGACAAAAGTCAGCAAATTGTATAAAATACACCTAGTTCAACCATAAAAAAATACAGAAACAGAGTGCCGGAAAGCTTGTCCTTCTCTTTTTCTTGAGGTATGTACTTGCATTTTAACTTTCTCACTTAGTTGAGAATTGTTCTTACAGCCTAAATCATTGTGAAAACTGTGTTTTCTTTTAAAATATGATTGCTGAGTCATATGAGCCATAAGACAGCCTTGACATATAAGACAAGGCAGCATTTTTCACTTCTTGTACAGAATGAAATGCAGATTCTGCTCGGCAAGAGGATGGCCTAAGTCCTCTGCATCCTGGGAATGTTCTAACTCACCATTCCAGGAAAGAACCCTAACCCTGGGAGAGCACCACTTTCTACATTGACTTTTTAAACAAGGAAAATAACAAAGGGTAACAAGTGATTTGTTCATCCAGCCTTCTGCAGCCTTAACAGTGTGAGATGGGGTGTAACAGAATTCCTCAAGGCAAAGAATGACTTGGGTCCAGGTCTCTGGCTCCATGGGTGGGTATCAACATCTAAAGGGGTGTATTGGCATTGGGTTGCACATCTGTTAGCCACTGCATGAGTTTTGGTTCTTCACAAGAATACTTACAGTTTTATGGCTGTTGGCCATAAGTACGGTTGACCTGTTCTGGTCCCCATGAAAAAAGTGAAAAGAGTGAGTGAGAGAGAGCAATAAACAGCAAAATGTTACATTTGAGGTTTCAATTCAGTCCTCTCCAAAACAGCCACCCAGAGCACCTACTAATTCCTCTACCCATACAACTCCTACCTAGTTTTATGCTAGAGCTGAGCCAGTAGCTAAGAGTGTCTTCTTGGACCTAGGCCAGAAGTTGAGGTTAGGGCTGCTAAAGCCACCATGTACATCACATGTTCTTAGTGCTCTCTGGACTTTCTCCTGGCCACTCACTTCTTTAAGGTCCAGAACTAGGGGAAGTCTGAAAGCAGAGAGTGTTGATGGTTTTTCATCAGAAACAGCCTTCAGCACAGTGTACAGTTAAGGGTCCAATGTGTATGTGAAGATGGGAGAGGATGAGGGTGTAGAGGCTGGAGAGATCACATGGGTGCCTTTGGAGACCTCTGTGTGTGCCTGGGTGGTTGAAACCATGCACACACTTCAGATCAGCTCATACTGATGAGCAGTGTGTTCCAGATGACAACTTCCAAACATGAAACATCTTGCAAGCAGATGAGGATGGGGTATGAAATCCAGCTGTGCTACAATGGGAAAACATATATGCACCTTCAGAGACTTCTACTTTAAATCTGAAGTTTTAAAAAGTAGAAATAACTTTAGTTATTTGCCATTCAAGAGCCAGATGGGCAGAATTAAAGTTCCTGCCCCAGGAAGAGGGGTGAGCAAAGTCTTCTTGAGCCATATGAACTTAAAAACTCATCAAAGAAGGTTAAATATGAATGACTACCCATCAATATGCAAGCTATTATTTAATCAGTTTTCAAACAGAAATATGTCTTTGAAGGAACAATGTATAAAGCATATTGTGCTTTTGTGTGCATATGTATATATATAGATGTACAAATAAAATATTTATAAATTTTATATATGTTCATGTATATTATATGAATGAAGAATTTTTTATTTTTCTATTTAATTTCCCATTACTTAAAGTTCAAGGTTATCATACTGTTGCTTAAAACACGTAAGACCATCTCTCAAATACATAACAACACATTTTTATTTTTGTTTGAATGGTATGTCATTCAAAAACCCTAAATCAAAATTTTATTTAACCCACTTTATTACTTGGGGTAAAACATACAGCTGTAGGGACAAAAAAGGTCTTCCAACTTCCAACATTTTTGTGTTATAAATGCGTGGTGGGCAATCTGGTTCCTCTGCAATGTGAAAACTAAAAATGTTAATTGGGATATCAGTAAAAATACAGTAGCTCCTTTGGACAGAGTAGAGGAAAATTCCGTTTACTCTAACATGAGCTTCGAATAGGAATACCAAGTTAAGAAAACTGAAATTGCATTTCTAACTACATTTTCTCTTTTAAACTTGTGTGGTACACAGAAGAGTATTGATCTTATTTTAAGACTCTACTTTCAGCACTTTACAATAAACATTTTAAAACATCTTTTTCTTACCCAAAAAAAAAAAAAAACCCAAAGGCCATTGATGGAATGAGTAACAATGGGATTCATTAACATTCCTAAGAGACTCTTGAAGATTCACAAGACACCCAATGCTTTCAATCTGTATGCAGTACCTCTTTACATGATAGCTTACTACAATTATGTCAACATATGAAAGAGAAATAAGAGGCAATTGCAAAAAGCGTGATTGAAGAATAATCCAAGAAGACAGAAGTTATTCCAGGCAAAAAGGGCCCCCTGAGGAGATTGCTAAAACCCTGAATGAGCATGCTGTTCACTGAGGGTATGTTTTCCAAATGCAGAGGAGGAAGCCTTTAGGTCTAATCAGCTTCATTATGAGACCCTGAGACTTGAGCAGAACCAGAGCCTCTTTATGCAGTCTGTCAGCACAGGCACAGCACCGATCCCTAGGGAATGCAGTGCATTTACACATGACCTCAGGATTACACTCATACAAATACTGCTCTCCTTTTACCTGGTCCTACGAGTTTCTCAGAAACATTTGTGGTCCCAGAAGGCTTCTGAGGCAACAGTGCCTTACTGTACCAAGCTACTGCTTTAACAACTTACCTCTGGTCAGGTCTGATTTTAGTTCAGAACAATCTGGGAATCAGAAAGGTTCTCAACCCAAAAATGTCACATGTCCCAAGAGCTACCTAATAAGAAAACATGCAAATATGAAATAATCAGTAAGGAAGCAGGGTTATTATCACAGTCCATAGCTATTTAAAAGTCAGAGTAAACAAGGCTAAGGCTGAAGAAGGCTAATTATATATTTCTATGGTCCTTGGTGACTAAGAACAATATAGATGGAATAAAACAAATGGAACCTCTAGGCTGACTCAGCAACATCTTCTTTCCTGTTGTTCTGTTGTTCTGTATGTCCTGCTGGTCTTTTCCCCTGTCAGAAATCCCTTTTCTGGGATGTAAGTATCTTAGTGACTGTTCTCACATCTCCCAGGGAGCCTTCATATTTCAGAGAATCTTAGCATTCCAGTCAAATTGCTGAGACCAATCTTTGTTGGCAGGCGCTTGCATAAGCAAGAAGTCACAGAGAATATACTTTGATCCATCATTGATCAGAGAATGCTTTCCAAGGGTCAGCCCATGCTAGAATCCTTGTTCAGCTACAATCTTCAAAAACTAAGTGGTCTACTTGCCTATTGGACTTCCTTGACCAGACACCTTGAGAAGAACTACAGTAACATTCCACACTTACAGTTGTCTAAAACTAAAAAAAATTTAGGAGTACCTAAATTGTGCAGAGTGCTTTAGGTTTATGTGAGGAGTGAATGTCAGCCATTCCTATTCACAGTTATTTCTCCATTCCCCCCACATTTTTGCTTGCTCAGTATCTTCTAGAGGAGACCCCTTCCCTAGGCTCTGTTTTTTAGAAATACTTCCTCCAGCAACCATCACCAGGTCACCTAAACCAATTGGAAAGCTAAATCCTTTTACCAGCTTGGATACAAGTAATCAATGCCATAGGGATAGCACCTAAAAGGCAAATCCAACCATGACTGAGCAATTTAGATCTCAGAGAGATTCTAGTAATATCTTTCCAACACCTGAAATATAAAATGCCCCAAGCCCTCTTGCCAGGGCACTTCATTTTTCAAAATTAGCTGCACTTCAACAACTTGAACCTGTAACTCAAAGATCATTAACCTACTTCCTCTGCCTTTCTGCAGGAAATTAATAGAAAGGTGTCTTCCAGTATCTTACATATGTATGATTTTCCAGTGGCTTAAAAAAGATTTACGCTACAGCACCTACTAAAATAAGGTTTCACTCCTCAGTTGAGACTCTTGTTGCCAGATGATAGCTCAGACTGACATTTTTTTAATGGCCCAATATGTAGGCATCTCTGAAAACTAGGGGTTTAGTGCCAACAATAGATTGACTTTTAATGAGAATAGCATTTACCAACGTCCCAGTAATTCACTTATCACATACTGTCATTAATGTACCCATAATTGTAAATTGCTTCTGCCTACAGAAGCTCTGCTCACAAGGTCCTGTGAAGTCAGCATCTTAGTCTTTATGTAGACTGTAACATCTTGCTTGGCTAGTGAATGTAATGTGTCATTTATTTTTACTGCCTCATTTGTACATAGTTCCCATTTCTTTCAGAAGCTATATTCTGCTTTCCATAACCAAGATATCCATCTTTATAAAGGGATAAGAATCCTTTTAAACAATGAGTGCCTAATTCTGCACTTTATTGAGGTTGAAATACAGGCTGCCACACTCTAGTCTAAAAAACAAACAAAAGAACAAATTGACGGGACAAAAGACTTGAGAAGAGCTCTTTGGCAGATAAAACAACTCTCTGTATCAGAACCATAGGGTTTATTAAAAGTGCATATGGTTTTGTTACCCCATGCACAGTTAGAAAGCCTTTTCCTGAACTGTTGACAGAGTACAACTCTCAAGACCTCCTCATCTTCTCAGGACAGTGCTCAGGTGTGGCAATAATTAATCAAAAACAGAAAGAGGGAAAATTATCACTACATTGTTCATGAGAAACACCGTGAAAATACAATTTCGTTGTTTAAATTATGTCAGAAAAAAGAAGCATGTAAAGCCTTCTGAAGAGCCACAGACAAATATGCTTGCCATGTCCATATTGCATCCAGATTTTTTCCAGAACTGAGGCTCAAAGACAAAGCCTTGAGAAGAAGAGGAAAATACATTATTCTACAGTTTCAAATGAACTTTCTATGCATGTTACTGATGTTTTTTAGCACTCCTTTACAAAAGTAACTTTATTAACTAATTGATAATAATATTAATGAAGAGATGATCAATTACATGATGAAAATTCTATAAATGTGCAAGTGATAGTTGCATAAAACTCTCAGCAAATAACCAATTACCTCTATGCTTTTTCCTCAAAGAGGAATAATACAAAATTTAAATAATCAAAGTGTGTTTCCCATATCATATTTTCTCATAGAAGTGTTGCATCCATAGTTGGAAGCAAGCAGTAGGTAGAGTTAAATTACCATTTATTTTAGATAACCTTGCTTGGCCTCAGTCTACATCTGTAGGGAAAAAAACTGGAGGGGAAAACACAACCATTACAGAGGAATTATAGTAATTTGCAAACAGAAAAGTGGGTCAAATCTGCTGTATAAATTATTCATAATGAATTGTAAATTTAGATTTATATTGGATAGATCTGAAAACACTGAAATTGAGATCAGAATTCCTGTAAAGGTGAAATTACTTCAGCCTGTTACTGAGAATAGCTATAGTATCTTACTTTATGAAATATTGAGTTGACATTTATTCATTCATTAGGGTTACCTGAATTACAGAACAATCCATCCATCGAGAAAACTCTAAGCGCAAAATGACACAAACAGAATGTGTGTTGCATTAATGGCTAGCATTTAAGAGAGGATGTCAGAGAGAACCTGACTAAAAATATCCACTAGTACTAGAAAATCACACTCCAGGCTTGAGCTTCCCCAGTAACAGGGTGCAGGGCAGTTTGGCAGGCACAGAAGCTGAATGCAAGATGCATCTCTCTTTAGGACTGACTCATCCTTTCTGCTGGCACAATCTGTTTTCCCCAGCATGCAAACATTTAATCCAGCCCCCCGGGGATGTTTATGCTGATAAATAAACAGGCTCTGTTTCGACCTCACTAACAAGCTGTCTCTCATTCACATCTGCTCTAAGTGGCACTAGACACAGGCATGGTGGGCAGAACCCTGTTGGGTCTGTAAGCCCAGATGTGTGCTCCTGCTTTATTAAAAAGTACAGCGGAGGAAGAGACAAGGAGGTCACCACTGGCTTCCCCTCTGCACCTGTCTGTCCACACCCCACAGTGGAGATCAGCAGGGAAGGAGAACCAGCCAAGCCTTTTGGGTGCCTGGTCAGAGCAGCCTCTGCAGCACAACCACTTGGGCAAGGACTGGGCGCTTCCTGCAGCAGCTCCCTGCCACAGGAACTCCTACTCCAACAGCATCTTTCTAGATCCTTTCAGGGAAGTACCAATTTGGAAAAGATGCGCTTTTTGTTGCAGAGCTGCTTTATTTTTCCTAATTTATTTTTGGCTTTGGTTTAACAGGCATGTTGTGTGGAATTCTCCTTC
The DNA here is from genome assembly GCA_013397955.1 of Grantiella picta. Taxonomy (NCBI): domain Eukaryota; kingdom Metazoa; phylum Chordata; class Aves; order Passeriformes; family Meliphagidae; genus Grantiella; species Grantiella picta. The sequence continues at coordinate 736,514 of VZRM01002470.1, forward strand.
TCTCAGGGTAAATTTGTCCTTGACAGAACTGCACTGATTGGAACAGTTACATGAGGGATGGATCTGACCAATTATCTTTTCAATTTGTGTAAACATGACTTAGCTGCTTCAGCATCATTTGCTCAGATAATCAATACACACAGCAGACATACAGAAATGAAGGCAAATCCATTGCATAGCTCCACTGGACCCAGCTGAGGATATATGCTGTAACTTGAAAATGTATAGTGTGTCTCTCTCAGCAAAGGACTGTTCCTGGCTTTGATCACATATATGCCCAACAGAACCCTTTTTAAATCCTCATGACTCTCACTCTTGTTTTTTTCAGTACTATTGGTTCAAAAGAGAAGTACCTTTGGTACTTAATAGTGTGCAGGATTACACAGCATTAGAAAGATGACCTTTTTATTCTTCTCCACAAGTTACATGAAGTGCTTGTAAAACATGCTGAGCATTGCTCTCTGGGCTGCTGAGTGGCAGAGAAATTATAGCAGCTGAAAGGAAAAGGTGGAGGTTAGGTAACTATTTTAAGAGAATTTTTTTTCAGTCTCTTCCAGCAGCCACTGACAGTTTATTTATTGTATGTTTGGAAAAAGTGGTGCATCGAAAGTTCCTCACTTCATGCATCAATTGAGGGGAGAGATTCTGCTTGAGAAATATGCTTTGTTTTGTAAAGGTTAAAAACTTGCATGATATTTTTGCATAGCCTGGCATAGTACTACAGCTACCATCCATGCTGAACTCTGCTTTAGAAACACTACCTGCTCTTGTATCCCCTGGCCACATGAAGCTTGGGTCAGAGTGGTTGCCTTCCCTGGTCTTGGATGATGTCTGGGTCTCTCCAAAAGGATAAACCCCGAGCTGCCCTGGAATCAGTGCTGAACACCTTTCTCTCTCTTTTGCTGCAGCAACCATGGTAAACTTTTTTTTTTTTACAAAAGCCCACTCTGTTAGAACCGACATCTGCAGGTGGGTAACACATGAGAGTAAATGCAAACTATTCACTGATGTGTCTACAAGGTCCAAACCCATGTAAACCATAGATCGATTGCAAGAGACAGACAAACCTGTGGCTAAAATAATTGAAATCAGTACAGAGAAGTCCTATCTATCTTGCCCTCTAGCATCTTCCAGAACTTTCTCATGAAGACCTAGGACATATTGGGTCTTGAGATCTCCATCTGGACATGAGTGCCCTTTTTATTTCTCTCCTGTCTCATTAGAGTTCAACCCATAGAAAAGCAGTTCCTTGGCTGATTTGGTGACTTCATTTCCCAGATTATCACCAGGAACAAGTGATAACAGCTGCTAACAACTTTGAAGCTTTGTTCCAGGATAGAGGTTAAAAAGAAAACAAACCAGAGAAGTGATGGGGCAGACTTACAAACAGCAAAATGGTCTTCGATTCATGGGAAAGTTGGGGCATAGTTGTTTGATGTGGATGTAGGCAGACGTGCAGTGAATAGTCACAACTAGATTACCCTCGCAGCAGAAAGAAAACAGCACTATCAGCATCCTACCTTCCTCAGGTCCTCACTCTGCAAAATACTCCTGGTTTATCACTTCTGCCTGCTAAAGCCGCTCTGGCCATGTGAGCCTCAGAGGCATTTTTATTGAGGTCCAACATTATGGCAACAAAGAGGATGCAAGTGCTGCACTGAACCTGGATCTTCTCTCACCTCACAGTGTTCTCATCCTTGTGATTAAGAAATAGGGGAGGGGGAAGGTAACAATACTTCCTTCTGGGCGTTTTTCCTGCCTATCACCTCCTTTATTGCTTAAAATCTCATGTATATTGTCCAAGATAGCTGCACATGTCAAAGAATATAACCCTTTAAAAAAATACCCAACAATTACTCTTTTTAGAGCCATCCTGGAATGAAATAACCAGACACCTTCTTGTCAGAAAACGAAGAACCTCACAGTGTGACTCTAGAGCAACCTCCAGGAATTCCCTCTTCTCCCTGTCTTCTCAATGCCTTTTCAGTATTTGTTCTCCCTTATGAATATCTCATTGAAGAGTGCTGCTTCTCCAGCAACCCAGAGAAGACACTATGTCAACAATTTTGACAGAAAAGGTGAAAGGGAAAAGGGATCAGTGAGAGAGCTTTGGGAAGACTGAGGGTTGGCAGATTGCTGTAGCGCGGTGGTCCATGCTATAATCTGAGCACTGCGTCAGCTTGTGGAACACATCCTATGGACACACATAAGTGGGGCGCTAGTTCATGGGACTGCGGTGGATAAAGCTTTCCACAATTCCTCTTACTCCAGGGACTAGTACTATAATCACACAGGATAAAATCCTACATATCTTTCATACTCTTACTCACATTTGGAAAGTTTTTTCTGATTTTCAGCAGTCTCATGACTGACCCAGTGTCCCAGTTAGCACGGTACTTTTCAAAGTACTGTGGTGACCAACAGTCTCAGGTTAGTACATGGTTCACAGCTCCTTCTTCCACAAGAAGATGTTGGAAACCACAGACGGATGCACGCTCTTTGTTCAGCTGCTGCAAGTTTGCTGCAGTACTCTTGCATCACCACAGAACTGAAGTAGCAGCCAAAAAAGCAGAGCAGGGGATTTCTGCCTGCACCAGCTCTATCCAGCCCAGGACCTTGTGAGGAATAGCTGTTTATTCCATCAGTAAATAGGATGAGTAAAATTGGAAAAAAAATAATCCCCGTTGGCCTTTCAGAGGCATCACAAAATTGACTAAGGATGCTATTTTATTCTTGTCAAATTTAGTTGGCACCATAATTTTATTTGCATTTGATTCACAAGCACAATAAAGGGGAAGATATAACACTAGACTGAAGCAAGTGTTATGTGACAGGAGTATTAATCTCACAAAACTATCACCTGTATCAAGTGACTGGGGCAAGAAATAACAGTCTCTTAGTAGCACTTTGGTGTCACACGCTTATTACAAACTACATCACATCATTCTATAAAGAGCTGTTGAAGTATTATTTGAACTTATTTAATATTTTCAAGATAAATACATTCTAAGTTGATGCCAAAGTTTATTTCCTAATATTTCTCTTTCTGTATTGGATCCACTATTCTATTCCTAACATAACAAATCTCTCTCTCTCAGTCAGATACAGTACTTCATGTGTTAGTAAATTTAATTATTACCATTGAATGGGCATCAGTTATCCATGAGCTGTATTTGAAACTTAGATGTTGTTTTTATCCAAATTGCAATCTATTGGCCACATAAATGTGTGCAAATGTGGTCTGATTTGATTTGCTAACCAAGGAAGAACCCACAATTTCATTAAGAAACAGCTGAGGAAGGGAAGCTTTCTTCATTAATAAAAACAATTAGCGAGTTGCCCAGCTGTGTTACAAAGCAGCCAGCTACTTTTAGGCTGGCACCCTGGCAGACTAATAATCCAGTGCTAATTAGGATACACGAAGCAGGCTGTTCAGCTTCTGGTTCTTATTTATACTGATCTCCATTCACAAGGAGATTTGTTTCAAACTTTTGCTTTAAAATAGAATAAAAGCATTATTTACTCTGAAACATCAACTAGTGAAACCCTTGCTATAGGAATATTTGAGAGCACTCTGAGGAAGGTTTGCCAAGGAAGAATGCAGATTTTTGCTGCCAGTGGGGTTGTCACAGAAACAATGGAAGGAGATTGTAATTCCTACTCCACCATCCTGACTCTCAAAACAAGGAACAGTAAGTTAGGATCAGGGATTTGGCCCTGCAGTAGCTGTGGATCTTCAGGGAAGCATTAGGACTTGCTAAGTACCTCTGCTTCTTTTTTCCCACCTTGAAGGTGGTTCACTATCTACAAACAAAAAAGGTATTGATGATGAATGTTCTTCCATAGGGTAAAATCCCCCTTTCAGTAGCACCTTTTTATATTCCCTGAGTCAGCTTCTCACCTTAAGAAAAACTCAAAAGGGTAAATAAAAACAACAAAAACTCCCACAAACAAACAAGAACAACAACAAATCCCAAGAGTAAATCAAAATAAAAACAAAAAACAGGAGGTGAACCACAGACAAACATAAAAAATCCCAAGTCCCTGATTATACACTTACTCCTACCTATCAAAAGTTACCCTAGCCATGTGTGTATCACAGTTGCATCTTTTCATCTTCTGAAAATGCCTCCATACAGATCATTTGGACTTGAGTCAGCTGTAACTGAAAGGTAATCAGATCCCCTGGTGTCCCATCTGCAAACACAGAGCCCAGATTGGTTTGGTACTCTCTGCCCTACCCCAGCTATTTGCTCTGCATCTTCAGAGCATGTCCAACAGACAGCAGAAAAACCTGGGACATCCCAAAATATCACAGTCATAGAATGGTTTGGGTTGGAAGGGATCTTAAAGATCAATTAGTTCCAAACCCCCTGCCTTGGGCAGGGACCTTTCACTAGAGCAGGTTGCTCAAAGCCACATCCAACCTGGCCTTAAACACTTCCAGGAATGAGTCATCCACAACTTTTCTGGTCAGCCTGTTCCACTGTCTCATGGTGCTCACAATAGAGATTTTTCCTAATATCTAATCTAAACCTACCCTTCCTCAGTTTAAAGCCACTACTAGACTTAAAACTACTGCATTACCTGATTTGAAGCCATCTGATTTTTTCACTTGACTTTAACTTTCAACCCTAGTTAACTAATTATGCCTTTCATTCATCTTTGGGAAACTAAAGTATGAAGCTTTAGATTCCTAGAAGTTCTTAGGTGATGGATGGAACAGATGATTTCTAGTGGGGTGTTCAGAAATACGTCCTTTCCTGACTTACCTCCTACATGTGAAGGCATCTGTATTCTCCTGTGCTGCTCCATCTCAACAAACAAGGTCACACAGCACGTCAGGAAAAGAGGAGCTTATAGGTCAGGGCAATTCCTCGCAGCAGTGCAGACACAGTATAGCTTACACAAAGACAATTAACTCAAACTGAGTGGAAAAGAATAAAAAGAAGCCATTATGTAAAATCTGGTATAATTTCCCACCTTTAACTGGTAAATTATTGGGCATGTTCCATGAGACAGCATCTGTCCTTTCATGTGAGGCATTCTTTTGACTGGCAAATGAACCAACCTGGGGCAAACAAACAAAATTACTCCTTATTTAGTGAAATCACCTTTGCCAAGCCACACAACAGAGTAAACAACCTGAAGGAAAACCATTTGTCATAACCAAATGTATCAGAATGTAAATATTACATGAAGAATGTAAATATCCCTTGAAGGTGCCCCGCAAATAGAATGACAGCAAAATTAGTTTATTTGCTCAGGTTCTACCTGTATAATATGGTAGTCATCAATCCGTACAGGTAAAATGCAAGCAAAAAGCAAGGCAATCAATCAAATATGAAGCTTTCCTGCAAATGAAAGGAAAATTGCTCTCTAGATGATATGCAGTAAGGCACAACTGCATGACCATTACTTTTTATCAGCTTGGACACAGGCAAAGCCCACCATAAAGACTTTCCCTGTTACTGGTAGGAATTTTTTTAAGATTTATTATTTTGCATGTGTCTGACCACAGAGTTTTAGTGTGTGGTTTATTTTTGAGGTTTTTTTTGCTTAATGATTATAGTTTTACACAATCTGCCCATGCAGATGTGCAAATACACTCAACACTCGTGAGTTCCTACCAAAGTAAGATTTAACTAATAAAAAATATTTCATTCATTGTCTTTTTTCTTTTATAAAATAAAGTGTGTTATATCACAGCTGGTGAAATATATAGTTTGAAATGAAAACTCCAGAGGGTTTTCTCTGACCTTCACAGATTTAGGTCAAATCTAGCTATGAAAGTTAGCAACTTCTTCTCCAAGAAAAAAAATTAGATCTATCAAAGATTGAACCAAAGGTTTCTATTTCACATACCTCACATGGCTAATTGGATTACAGTTGTGGAAACACACCTTCAAAAGGCAAACAGTGGGGAAAAACTGATGTGGCCTTGTACAGTGAAGAAGCCTTTATGAGATAACTCCATTATAATACAGTTTCCTCAACTGTATCCAGGCACAACCTTAACATGTAATGAAAGATGATACTTTTCCTATTTATACTTATTATAAATGCCAGAAACCATTCCTGATCCACTCAAACAGCTCTGTTGGGTACATGACCTACTGGAAAACAGTGAATTGCTTTTGGGGCTACAGCTGAGAAAGCCTAATTCCTTCTGCCACTCAAAGGACAGGTAGGAGGGAGGTCAATGGGACACTGTCCTTCTCTGCTCTTCAAGCTCAGTTAACACATCCAGGGACATGTCCATTGCTCCTCTCAAATTCCTGCCCTTTGCTCACTGCCCATGCCAATATAGTACCATTTGATGGTGCATTTTGTCTTCACTGCAGTGTGCCAGGGCCATGGGCAATGCCTCTGGCTGAGCCAGCCAAAGGCTTCTCAGAAGGGCTCTTATGACATGGGGATGTGAAACTCTCCTTGCTGCATGACAGAGGAAGCTTCATCCCATGCTGACAGCCTTACCCAATGGCACTGGGTAAGATCACGCCAGATCCTGGTGCACAGGGCTGTGATAAATGACACCCAGTCTCATTTGAGGGAATTTGTTTTTGAAACCACAGACAAACCTCGAGTTGTCTATGAATCTCACTTGCTTGAAATACTGCAGGTGAAGGAGTGCAGCTCAGGATGCAGCCCTTACCCTGTACCCCATGTCTTTGCTTTCTGAGGGCTCAGTGGGCTCAGCACAGAGAAGAGGGATGCAGTGTCCCTGTGCTTTCACAGTGACAGGATGCTGCGAACTGACTGGCAGAGGAACTCACCATCAGCCTGGAATGTGCTGCCCAGTGACTCCTCCCACGGCTAGCTGATACTGGAGGTACAGCATGCCCCTGTAGTGCTGTATTTTCTGCCCACTCTGCCCAATCATTGGATAAAAATTTTCTTCTACAGCATTGCTATACACTGTCTAGATTGATGGAGACTTGATTGATCTCAGCTAGGGGCTCCAAACTCAGCCACAGTTCAAATATAATACATGACTCAACAACAGGCTTTGTGATCTTCTGACAGCTTCTTCTCTGGAAAACAAGCCTGGGAAATACCTGTGCAACGCAAGGAGCTACTAGATGTTGTATTTTTCTTAGTAGGTATAAGAAAAGGAAAGCCTGTTGCACTATTCTGTTGTTTCTGGAATGTGAAAAGAGCTAGAGCACAGGATAGCATAATAACATGCCAGCAAAATTAAAGCACAGCTGGAAAAAGCAGGTTTTTGTTCATATTCTATGAGTACTTTCTATAGTACCAGAAAAAAGACAGTTTTATAGTCTTTATGTAAGACATTTACTAATTACTTTACTCTGTATTTCAGTAAGTTCAACAGTAAAACGGGAGAATCATGAGTATCTACCAATTTTGTAGCTGAAGGACATCAATTATTTATAATTTTGAAAAGCTCTTTTTCATTCAAATGAATTGGAGCTCAAACTACTGCAATAAGAAGTTGGCATCTTTTCACTGAGGCACTGTTATAATTTTGTTATAGAGCAATGTGTGTTACAAATGAAATGTTAAAATTACACAGACCAACAGATAAAGTATTTACTGAAAATCTATCTGGCAAAGAGGGCATGATGTGTTTAAAACCCTGCCTGAACAGATGCAATAAACAAAAAATAATGTATATTCTGCCCACTTTCAATGCTGTGCTTTAGTTTAATTAATTTTCTTCACCTCCTCATGTAAAACTTAGTGTCTATACTGTCATCCTTAGAGAATTAAATTGTCTACCTGCTGTGGTACAGTGGATCGAAGAGATCAGATCTTCATCTTCTCTCTGCTACCCTACGACTGTGATTCAGGAAATCGCAGAGTCTCATTCACAGCACCTTGGGGTGGGAGGAGCGTCTCAAGCACAGACATCCTGTCACAGCACAGCACGGACAGCACAGCACAGCACAGAGAAGGCAGCACAGCATAAATACATGACATAGAATGGAACAGGGTAGGAAGCAGCAGGCAAGCATGACAATCATTTTTTCTCCCATGCTGTGAAAACTGGGGCAACCACAGACTTGTCCTATCTATAAATACCAGGTTCACTTTTACTAGTACAGCTGAAACCAGCCCAGGCTTGCAGGCATCCACAACTCAATATTGAGTTATTCTGTCAAAACTGGATACACGAACTCTTGGCTTAAAGTTTCCATCTGTCTTAGACCTGGTAGCAATGTATTTCTCTGGGATGATGTCTGGGTGGACATCCCCCTTCCAGAGCAAGTCCACCCTCATATATGACTTAGGGAAAAAAAGGGGATCTTTCTATGCTTTGTTCCCTATTTTAATAATTTGAAAAACCTGAAACTTGACAGGTCTAAACAGCAATGCCTGGTGAAGAAGGAGCTGTATGCCAACAGCTGATTTCTCTTTTTTTCTTTGTCCTGACCTAGCAGTGCTGGTCTAACACTTGCGCAGGTCTTTCTGCAGAGGGTTTGAGTCAAAATGACTGCTTGGAGCTGCCTCAAGGCTTCCCTGAAGAGCTCATATCCTCACAAGAGATAGATCACACCAGGTTTCCCACCACTTGTAACAATAATGACTCTTAGCAATACTCTATTTTCTTTTACAATAGGCATTATGTGATCTACTATCTCCCTTCCCCAAACTCTCAAGTTTCACAAACAGGTCTCATCCTTAGGCAGCAGATGGGAAAATACAGCAGCTCTCTGAGGCAGAGGCCTGAATCACAGCCTGAGCGACTTCACATTAGTATGAAGATCTTCACTGGAAAAGTGCACAGCATTTATCTTTCTTATCTTAGAGGTCTGCCAAGCACTTCACTGCCACATGCTGCTGAATTTATCAGGGCCGCGGCAGGATGCAATTGAGATGCGCTGCCCCCACATGTGCTAACAGCCTGACTTGTACAGGGAGAAGAAGAAATAGATAAGGGAGGATGCTTCATCTTCTCATGAGTTCAAATCTAGATCTGCAAAAGAAAGGAGTCTGGGAACACATACTAGATAACAAGCAGAAGGTCTGACAGGTGCACAGCTTCTCAGATGGCAAACATAGTCAGTACAATCCTTATGGAGAAAAGTATCAATTAATTTAGGAAATTACATACAGAAGGTACATGAAAAACCCACTTTTAAAAATCTCTCCAGCCAAAGAACACCTCAGGCTGCCTGCAGAGTCGTGGTTTGCTCAATACAGGCACACTTTTCTTTCTTTTCCTCCCCCACACTGTACCACTTTTCTTCTTTGCTTTACAGCTTGCAGTGTAGAGGAATATCCATCCCTGGTCTAAGCAAGCCCCAGTGTGACATATCTCTGAAGAAGCACCCTGCACACATGCCCTGCTTTGACACACCCTTCTGGACAAATGATATTAGCTACTTCTTGACACAAGATGCTGAGCTACACAGACCTTTCACTAGCTGTCCTGACCTTGGCATGAGTTTCAGCTCATTGCAATGCAGGGTAGTCATAAGATTTCCATGATGCTACTTGATCTCCAGATTGGCAGTAATCCTCTAAAATTCTCTTTGCTGATATTCGGCATCTGCTCCTCAAGTGACAGCCACTTCACATGACTGACAATGACACCTACGCCAGTCTGTGGCCCTGGGAGGCACTTTCAGTTTGAGCTCAGCCATGGGATCAAGCTGGAGCTGCAATCCCTGCCACTTTTCAGCCACATCTGTGCCAGCCAAGAGGCTCCAGAGCAACACCTTCCCTAACTGTATTGAGACTCCAATTAAAGCATGATCAAAAGTACTTACTCCATTGTTATTTATTGCACTCTTCCTCCTTCTATATTAAGATACAGGTGATGGTAATGTAAGCATAAAATGCCTCCCATCCCTTTAGTATACTTCAAGGAATTTAGTACCTTCCAGAAATTTCACTGCTATGTGTGGTCCACAGTAAGATCAAAAAGCCCTGGTGACTCTCTCTCACCTGTTTGTGGAAGTTTCCCAGAGAACACGAGAAAAAATGAGGCTTAGGAGAAACATTATTGATCTCTATAGCTACCTGAAAGGAGGCTGTAGTGAGGTGAGGTTAAGTCTCCTCTCCTAGGTAACAAGTGAGAGGATGAGAGGAAACGGCCTTAATTTGCACCAGAGGAGGTGTAGATTGGACATTAGCAGAACTTTCTTCACTGAAAGGATGGTCAGGCATCGGAACATGATGCCCAGGGAAGTGGTAGAGTCATCATCCCTAGAGATATTTAAAAGACATGCAGAAGTGTCACTGACGTGGTTCAGTGGAGGACTCGGCAGTGCTGAGTTAACAGTTGGGCTCAATGATCTTAGAGGGCTTCTCCAACTTGATGGTTCTATGATTCTATAAATATTTACCAAATGTACAGAGCTACACTCTGTAAGAACTCATCGTTCTTTCTGTTTCTTTCTTAAAAATACAAAGGTAATCCAATTTCAAATGCGTGGAAATTACAGGAACATAAATACGCTGGGCACACTTGTCTCATGGATAAGGTCTCATTCACAATGTGTGAGGTTCTGGTTCAAGATATAATGTATCAGGTGCACTAAACTGGTTGCACATAAACACATTTATTTTTTCATACACTTCATACAACATTAAGGACTCATCTTACATCTTCTGTAACTGTTAATTAAGAATGAACCACATATATGTGTTTCAGATTCTAATTTCTCCGAGACAGGAGTGATGAAATCTAATATGCAAGGTATGGTCTTCTCTGACAAACACATGTTCTGCCAAAATTAGTTGCTTTAGAAAAAACTATGACTCTAGATCTAAATCTAGCTTTATTGTTATTCATTATCCTCCAGTGTTGTTCTGCTAATTGTTAGGCCTGTACTTGGTAACACAACTGCACAATGGCATGCAAATTTTGTCCATGCACTTTTGCTTTTCTATGGTGTAAATGTATCACTTGGAGGAGTTATCACAGAGAAAGAGACCTATATTCCTATAGCTTACCTAGGGCTTTTTGCCTCCATAGCCCAAACCACAAATTTCTGAAGTGTTGCTTCTCCTCAGAGGTCTACAAAGCCACTGATCTAAAGTATGACTGATATTGTTTGTGTTTCCAGGGTGAGAAAAATAAATCATAAATAGCAGAAACTGAGAGATACACATGTCCAACCTTCAGTTAGACAGGGTTTCTTGAAGGGTACAACTTAAGGCACAGTACAATCTTCATTATTTCCAATTCATTTGGTGACTTGCAGTGAGATCTGTATCACCAGTGAAACCCCGCCAGGCCCATTTCCAAACAGTGGCACACATATCAAACGCATCTTGACACTCCTTTGAGGATAAAGTGGAAATCACCAATTTGAAAAATGGGAGGGAATTTTCCATTGACAGTAAACTGCCAAGTGTGTGAGACCACATATTTTTCCTTGGGTTCCCAGGCAGTCTTGTCCCACAGAGCTCTCCTGGAAGGACTTGCTGGAACTAAGGTTAAAAATCCTGTCTCCTCAGGACTAGACTGAAGTAGCATAAATTGCTGTGAAATCAAAATGAAAGCTAAACAAATAAGCAAAACAAACAAATGAAAAAACCCTAAGCAAAAAGAGAAGATTAAAGGAAAAAAGTGTATATCCTAGGCAGAAAGAAACCCAATGCTAAATATTCACAACGGACATGCTACAGAAAGAATAGCTGTAAATCAGTAGGAAGAAAATATTTTTTCCCTAAAACAGTGTGAGAAAACCCTTAAATACCTAAATAGCAGCAAACTGGAAACTCAAGGCTTCCCTGTAAAACAAGAGCCAAACTTCTCACAATTAAAGAGTCATATCAGTATAGAACCTTTCAAAACAGAAGGGTTTCCCTTGATCTTTGTGGGGTTTGCTTCAAAACCTGTTATTTTTTGTCAGTTTATCACTGGAAATAAAAACAGCTCTCTTCAGCTGTTTAGAAAAAACTGAAGAAACTCTGTAGTTGGTATGCTCCACTAAGGCAGTCATGAGGACAAAAACATGCCATCATTTCCTTCCCTCTGGCAATCCCTGGCTGTTTCCAACAACCAGTCCCAACATATTTGCAATTTACTTTCCTTATATCTAAATTAATTAGACCTTTGTGTCAGTATCTTGTATTTTTAGTTTACCTAATATCATTACTGTACCTATTTACGTCCTGAAGAATCCCTAATTAATCAAATTATCCATCTAGCCTGATTACTAGTGGTAACTGCCCCTAGAGGTTGATTAATACATTCTCAAATTATTCAGGAAGGCGCTTGAAAGAGCCAACAAAATTTACCCTTCTTGCAGCCACAAAGTGCCTTATGAGGCCCACAGCTGCCTGAGGGATGAATATAATCAATAATCCATAAAGATAATTGTTCCCACATGATTGGTGAACAACCTCGAGCTGAGTGTATAAGGACTAACACTTCAATTAATGTTTTTGTTGGGTTTCTACACTTAATGCGATTTCCCTTCAACAAGCCAACTCATTCCTTCTGTTGGACAGTAAATATAGATTTAAGCTTTTCTCCAAGGTATTTTACATAAAGGAAAAATATATGTTCTGTTGTTAGTTAAGGGCCTGAGTTTAGAAAAACTTATATTTTAAATGCTAAGATATCATAACTAATAACATTAATACTTTATAGGCACATACTAACTTCCATCTCATTTGTTTTTCCAAATGTTGATAAGCACAATTATTTACAACAATGTATGTATGTCCATTCAAGCTGTCATTAATTTTAGAAGACTGCAAGACTCCTAAGTACCTTAGCTAAAATGCTGCTTCCTTATATCATTGCTGACTGCACTATATGGAGATAATTCCTGAAGCTATTTCTGATTTAGAGAGATCCTCAGAGACTCAGAGATATGGAGAGGGTCAGTTAAACAAAGCTGTGGGTGTTTTTCTGGAAGGAATGAGGTCCATAAGCAAGCAGAAAAAAGATTAACCCAAGATTCCATTATTAACAATAAAAAGGAAGCGTTACCAAGCTAATATAAATGTACCAAATCCTCCCAATACGTATATATGTTTAAAATTAAAAAAAAAAAAAAAAAGAAAAAAGAAAATAACCTCACAAGAAGCATGATTGTGTCCTTTGAAAGGATAAAAATCTGATGCTTCCACTCATTGCTCTAGCCTTTTTCTCACCTACACTTTCATCTCTTCATTGGTCTTCTGGAGATCTGCAGACATTCATGCTTTGCTTCTGAGGGTGCTTCATCAAATTCAGTACAGGAGAAAATGTTTTCTGCTTGACTTTAAAAAATTTAGGTGATATCAAAACCCCAGAACTTCTCAAGAATTTTTTTTTTGCCTTCACAGATCTTTTCCTCACAGATCTGTGAGACTTTGTTCCAATTGTACTTTGTTGCAGCATCTTCTATATTTTGCAATGCTGATGGTCATAGTTGTAAAAACAGCAGCACCCAGTTGGTTTCCTTCTTGCTCCAGGTCTTTGGAGGTCTCTACACTGCCTAATCAGAAGGAAGATGAAATAAAGATGAACCTGCTAGCCAGTTCAATAACACTTCATAACCTGTGATGAAGGCGCCTGACAAAGAAAAAGCATTGTCCTTCAGGCTCTGAAATACTCAAGTGTCCTCAAAGGCCTCAGGTGAAGGAATGCATCAGCCTCCATCAGCAACAGCAGAACTGTACCCATCTCTGGACTGCAAACCACTGATCTAACATGGGGAAGTAGACCAGTTTGTCTCCTTGTACAGTTACAAACCAAGAATCAGGAGCAGGCTGAAGCTCCTCCTTGATATGGTGGCATCTCTTTGTGGTCATACAGTTTCTTGTGATCACGAACTCCAAACTCATATACTCTTTTGCTACCACTTTAACTTTACCCCTTATTATTATCAGCCATTAAGTGTCTTGGAGAAGCCTGTGCCTTCTCTCTTTTTTTCCATAGTATGCAGAGCAAACATTTGATGATGTAAATGAGTGAAAAACAGTGTATGTTTTGTCAATCTGTAGGTGTCTTTTGTGGCAAGAATTAAAAAGAAACACTAAATGAGACATTTTACCAGTGATGACAATCATTTTCCAAGGTTTGTAATTCTTGCTGTCACCAGTCTTTTTGTTGCCTTCTAGATATGGAGGAGATTTTAGCCTTTGGAAGTATGAGGGGGGTAATCCACAGAACCAGAGATAAGGACTGAACTAATTAAGGCCAAATACATGATTTACAGTATTCCCCAGCACTGTTGCCTTCCTGCTTTTCAGCACAATAGCATCTCAGGGACTTTGTTTGCAGGCTGACTGCCCACTGGGTGAAAAAAATCCATTTTTGCTTGTTTTCAAACTTGTTGTAGAGTCTCTGTTAAATTCCCCTATACCTGTAGTAGAAGAGATGGTGAATATATCAACCACTATCACCTTCTCATCATTTGAGATGTTTCATGCCTCTGTTTTACCCTCTCCTGTAGGGACTTGCTTCCCCTTGCTTCACTGAGTCCTGGTTTACTCAGTTTGTGTTCCCATAGAAGTAATTCAATACTGTGATAATTTTTGTTTCCCTTTACAGAATGTTTTTCAGCTTTAACATTTCATTTTTTTGGAAGGAAGGTACCTCTGTTTTATACAACACTTAGGATGTGACCAAACCATAAATTCATACAATGGCTTTATAACATTTTCTGTTATTGTTCTCTATTTTCTTCTAATGATCCTTAACATTTACATCTACTTCTGACTGTTGCTGAGCACCGAGATTGACATTTTCATGGATATATTTACTAAAACCTCAAGATCTTACTTGTGAGAGGTAATGGTCAGACAAAAGGCCATCATTTTGTATGCAAAAGCATAGGATTTTTTCCATCTGTACTTTGCTTTCATATTTCTACACTGAATTTCACCTGCCTTTTTTTTCTCCATTCACTCAGTCTCATAAATTCTGTCAGTCTTCACATTCAACCCTTGCCTTTGTTGTTAGACCTGCTCTGAATAATTTTGCATCATCAGCAACCTTTGTCATGGCATTGCTCATACCTTCCTCCAGGTGGTTCATTAATGTGTTGAACAGCCCATGCACCCTCTCAGGCTTCAGTAGGGATCCACTTGTGACCTTCCTCCACCACCCTCATGCCTCCAACTATTTACTCAAATTTTCTGCTCCAAACAATTATTAGCAATAAAAGGACTGTCTTCTTATACCATTACTCAGTTTTCTTAAATGTTTGGGTTTGGGGTTTTTTTGGTTTTTTGTTTGTTTGTTTTTGGGTTTTGGTTGGGTTTTTTTTGGTGAGAGAATCTGTTGAATACCTTTCAGTATTTAAATGGAGATTGTCAACCAGACCGTCACATCCATATTCCCACTATGTTCCTTGAGGAACTTCAGAAGGTATCTATGAGGCAAAACCTCTCCTTACCAAGGCCATATCAATGATTCTGATGTAGATGGGACTTACCCAAAGTGATATCCAAGGGGAATCCAGTGGCTAAGTTAGGTATATCTTAGTGATCCTCCATTCTGGTGTTTTATGAATCTATTCAACTGTGATCAGATGCCAGATTTTGACAAAAGGAAACCCCCCAAACCACCTGCTCTTTTCATCTCTACTGTATAAAGTTCATTTTTATGCTAGAAATTAATAATCCTTAGATCATTACTTTTGGACCATCAGTTGGAAGTAGACACATATCCCAAACCTTCCCACTGCTAAATACATATAAAAGTTGGGTTTTTTCCCTTGTAGAAACCTGTGCATTGATACATCACTACTAATGAAGCTCAAAGCCCTCATCTATTAAAAAATATTTCATTGTTAAACTTGGATATTTTTAACAAAATTTCTTATTATTCTGCATTTAACTGCTCTACCATGTGCTTGATATATAACTAGCAGGTGTGACAAAAAATTCCTTGAGCAGTTTCACAACTTGTTAAAAACTATACCTGAGGAAGACAAGTTACTGTCAAGCAGCTGTGTTCTGAAATTGGTCTTAAGTAATCAACAAGGCATTTACTGTTATAGCATGCACCTGTGTTTGCATTGTTCTGTTCACCCATGCATGCTTTCTCCTTAGAGAAAAAAACCTGCAAGTTAGCAGAAACAGGCATGCAGGTGCATGCACTGCAGCTCACTAGGAGCACCAGCCAGGACCACCATCTGAGAAGGGGGAAATTAGATAATGTAATGTGTTAGGGCTGATGGACAACAAGAACTTGTTTTTCACACACAATTCTGCCAACCACTCTGCTTTAAACTCTTCCTCAAAACTAAAGGATCGTTAGAATCTCACAGAAAATTCAGGCTTCTTGAAAAAAGAAAATCAGTTTGGGAGTTCCAAAAAGCTCTGAGACACTCAGAGTGTTGTATTTCAATTGTGATGTTCAGATTAATTTTGTTTCATATCAATATTTGAATAATAATGGAATAAGCATATATATAATGTGTTATTGACACAAAAATAGATGCAAAAAAAAATCTTTGAAGCAAAATATCTGACTTCTTCCCATTAAATATTTGCAAAAATCCAACACTTTCTTATAAAACATTATTATATTAGCAGAATCATTTTTTTCCTCGGAAGATTATTATATTAAAAAAACACAGTGAATTTATTATCTGATTACATAAATTGACCATACTCAGTATCTGATTACCTCAAAAAAATCTTTTTTTCTGTGTTCTTTTTCCTACCCATGACAAGCACTTTTAAGTCCACTTCCTGGACTTTAATTATTGGCATTTTCCATGGGGAAGGATATTTATATTGGGAATGCTTGACCTCTTAAGAAGGCAGATGATAAACTTCCTGCAGGAGCCTAGCTGTAGAAAACTTTGGCTGGAAAGACAAAGAGGCAGGATTAATCTAATCCCAGTAAGTAATTTAGAGTCATCCTTTGGTGAAAAACAGACATTTAGGAGCCAGATTACATCCCATACACCAAGACATTGCAGCCTACCCATCTCTCCTGATTAGGGGAGCAGCCTACATATTTATTCTAGGGGGTGTGCTCTGATATTGGTTACTGCAGGTCTGTAACCAGACAGGATCTATTCCAGATGTGCTGACAAGTACCAATAACTCCAGTAATGTATAGAACAGCTGCCACTTATAGTACAGCTGAATACAGAGCCCAGCACTGTCCTTCCACTCCAGCAAAGTGTCCCCATATCCGTGGTGAAGAAGGGTTCAATTTTCATATTGCTGCTGAATTAGAAGGCAGATAATCCATGGAAAGCACTGAATCAAACGTAGACTCACAAATCAACCTTCAGGAAAGGAATGACTTCTGTTGCACAGAAGGGAAGCCCTCTGTGAAACAGGGAGGAAACTGAACTGTGAAACTAAAATCTCCAACTAACATTGTGACCTTCAGGTTCTAATAGTTGGAGGAGATTTAAATCTGATATCTGCCTTTTTTTGACCTTTGAGGTTTTATACTAATCAAAATTTTGCAGTATATTAAATAAGCAAGATTTTACAGGTTAAAAAACTTTGCTTGAAAATAGCATATTCCAGATTTAGTGTTCTTTGAGCACTACAATAAGGAATATAAAATTTCCTTGTAATGGTTCAACTGCATAGATTGCTACATCTGGTGTTTGTGATTTATTTTTTAAAGCTGTAGTTTATGATTACCATACAATTCCTCACACTTCTATAGTCAAAGCTCTACCAGTGGTTTTACTTTATATTCTTCAAGGTTATATTACTATATTTGGTGGTACTTCTACCTCTCAATACCCACCCAGAAAGCTCAGTGACTCATGACTGTGTAGTGTGTAAATTTCAAAAGAGTGGACAAGGAATCCCTCTGGGCTAGGAGTCTCCCTGCCACAAACACGTCTCAGGAGCCATCACGGGAGAAGGCTGTTTCTGCTGACCACCTATCTAGCCCCAAACATCATTTTATGAGCCAGTCTTCATAAAGTTGTTGTGTGAGATCTAATTCTATGGAGTTAAGAGAGAAGTTTTCAAGACTTTCTGTGATTCTATGATTCTCTTTATTATAAATTTATACCCAAATCAGAAGAAGCAACTCTCCCACTGGAGTGTTCTGCAACCATGAAGGTACAGAGACAGAGGCAGCTTCAGGCTTCCCAGAACTTGCTGCTCTGAAGGGTGCCAGAGCTCTGACTATTCAAAAATGTCAAAGCCCCTTAAGGAAGCTGTTGCTTTTTTCAACACCACAACTGAAAGATATCCTACCTCCCTGCCAATAATGTATTCACTGGAAACCAAGGGGGAGGGACTGTTCCTGGAAAGGTTTAATATATTTCCTTACAGCTGTCACCTAATAGCTTTCTGAATGGAAAGGTTTGGTTTTTTTTTTTTTCTCTCCTGTACAGCCATGTGAGGTATTCCTGAGAGAGCATGTAACTGGTCTTGAGGAGACTCAAAATAACACTGTTAAAAAATCCAGCTGAAAGACAGGCACACTGCCTGGCTTATTAACTGGCTAAGGACAGCTCCCCTGGGAGCAGGGAGGTGCTGGGCCCGCTGGGATGGGGAGGTCCCTCAACAAGTCAATTCAGGAAAATAGGAGCAGACACCTTGGTCTGCTTTCTGCCTGTCCTCTCTCTATTCCCTGCCCTCCCCAGGGAAAAGCACATAACTGGGGAAGTGCAGAGCCTTGCTCAGCTTACTGCTTTCTCTTCCCTGTCCTGGGGCAGGCCTGAGAGCACCTGGTAGAGATGCTAAATGAGGCTGACTCCACAGATGCTGCTGGGGAAAGCAGCCTGAAGCACACATCATAGAGCAGCCTCCAGAGCACCTTGTGAGTGGGGAATGGTGAGAGCCCAGTCATTACCTCAAAAAAATACTGTTTGAAACCACTGTTCTAACATGCAACCGTGTTTAATTAGGAAAAGAATCAAATAGGTGTTATTCCTAAGATTAGCTCTAGGATATTCTTGCGCAGGCAGAAATTTAGAAGTAAAATGTTTGCATGCAATTAGAACAATTTGTTCTTCCCTGGCTGCCTAAACCAGTCATTCACAATGTATTTGAGCTGCCAAGGAGCAGTAGGGTAGAAACACCAATTGATCAACAGATGGATTTAATAATCATTGAAAGTGAGATTCTCCTAGTAAAAATACACTTGGGGCTTAGCACATCAGCTGAACATCAGATCTCATCTCAAATCCTCCCATTGAGTCTGGTAGAACAATGGATTTCCAAATCATTATGGCCCCTGCAGATGGCCAATGTTGAGAAAAAGGGTGACAGCAAGTGTTTAGCCTGTCTCACAGGCTCCAGCTGCTGCACAGGCATCAAGAGACATCAAGAGATGGACGGCCTCAAGGAGAAGGGGCTAGGCTGGCAGCTTTCACAGCCGTCTGCCAAACCTGGATACGGTACTATAACTGTTGCTATCATAACACACAAAGCTGAGGGTGAGCACACTCTTCAGGCTTGTGTAGAGAACTGGTAGTAAAAAGATACCATTATAAAAGTGTTATAGATGCAACCAGTGAATGTGGACTTTAATTTCAAGAGCCATTGTGTGACCTCCTCAAGCTCAGTTGTTTTAGGCAGTAAAAATTCTGCCCCCCTGAAAGCTGAAGACAAATTTCCCAATGCTTTCAACCTCTTGGGTCAGAAGCCCCTTCCCTTCCCTTCCCTTCNTAAAGTTCAATATATTAAGACACTGCAGTCAGTTTCTGATTTTTCCCTTGGAATGTATCCAAGTGCCCTGTATCGTGCATTTCCCATGGGCTACCTGGAGTTTCTGTTTCCTGAACATGCACTGATGGAAAGTGTCTGTAGCTGTCTCCCCAGCAGCCTCTATTCTGGAGTTATTCTGCCCTTCACCTGCTATAACCAAATAACAGCCCCAACAGCACTTTGCAATAAGTAAAGGGGTAATAACGTGGGAGAACCAAATTCCTTATGGCTGAAGGCCAATACAATTTATGTACTAATAAAATGCTCATCTATCCTGTTTATTAAGTCTGATCATTTATATATTATGTTTACATTTAACAGACCTGATTACTGCATAAGATACATTCTTTATTTGTGTTCAGAATCTCTTCTCACTTCTATTTGTACGTATGTTCCCTCTTGATTGAAGAAATTCTCAAATGAAATTGAATGGAAAAAAAAAAGCACATTCAGTTGATTTGCAGACCACATCATTCAGTAATAGTATACTGCCTGCACCACAGCGTCTGAAACTAAATAGTTCAGTGGATTTGTATTTGCAGAAAAAACTTTTATTCACTGTACAATGCTGCTACACGGGTGGCAGACAGGGATGTGAAATGCAAGGATTGAAGGTTAAGGAAGAATAAAAAGAATATTAAACATCCTATTGGGCTCCACTGGAAAGGAAAATGTCAGAGGATAAAGAAGGAGAAAAATCATTAAGAATGATGTCTGCTCCTGTGACTATCTGTTGCATACCCTTGAGGATCAGAAAGATCAGATAGAAGGAAGACTCACAGCCATGTGAAAAGGAGAACATTTGGAATGGATGAAGAGTTTCATAAGGAGTAAGTATCCTCTTCTACTAAAAGGCGAAAGTTTAATGTTTTTTATTCAGTTAATAATGACATATGGTATAGAAATAAAGTTTCAATAATGATCAGCATCTGCATTCAGCCCTCCTTGTTGCACACAGAGTGCAAGTGCTGCGGGTGCCACATGTGACTCCAGGAGGCTCCCAGGACAGCCAGGGTGCCCTGCTCTGTCAGAGCCATCCACAGTTAATGAAAGCTTTTGCTCTGGTGAGCAGAGGAGGCAACGTCTCTGTGGAGACATCTGTGTGTCAGAAAGTATGTGGGATCTTAAGAAGCGAGAAGTCGAAAATTCAGACAGAACAGAAAGGAGCCTTTGGGCAGTTTGCTGCACCCTCACCAAGTCTGCTGAGGGCACCCAGCTGGGAGGCAGGGCAAACGTGTCAGAAGGGAGAGCCATCTTCACAGGGGCCTGGGAGAGGGAGCTGGCAGGAACTGTGTGAACAAGGACGAGTTAAAGTCCTGCACATGGGACAAAGTAACCAAGGAGCACAGTGCAGGATCTGTGTGCCTGGGGAGTACTTTGCTGCCAGGGACCTGAGGGTCCTGGCAGATAACAAGCTGAGCATGAGTCAACAGGGAGCCACTGTAGCAGTGAAGGCAAATCAGCTTCCAGGCTGCAGAGGTATCGCTAGAACTATAGAGACATGATCATTCTACAATATGCAGTGCTTGTCAGGCTGCATCCACAGTACTGTGTCCAGGTCTGGTACCCACAACTCAAGAAAGATGCAGACAGACTGGAGAAGGTCCGCAGGAGTGCCATGAAGATGGTTAAAAGGGCTGAATAATCTGCTCTACAAGGAAAGACTGAAGTAGTTAGATCATTTATTTGTGAAGAAGGCAAGGCTCAATCGGGACCTCATCACAATATCTCAGTAATTAAAGGGGAGCTGCAAAGGTGACAGAGGCTCTCTCTTCACAGGGTGCCAGATGGGGAAAACAAGAGACAATGGGTATGAAGTTGTGCTGGGAGGTATGTCATCTTGACATAATAAAGAATTTTTTTATGGTCAGAACAATCAGTCACTGGAACAACCTCCCCAGGTATTTGGTAGAGTCCTCACCACCAGAAGTTTTTAAGATGAGGTTGGACAGGGTGCTAGACAATGTCATCTGGGATTGTTTCCCATGAAAGGTAGAACCAGATGATCTTTGGAGGTCACTTCCAGCCTGGGCTGTTCTGATTTTGTTGTATTCTGCAGTGCTGAAAATAGCAAAGCAACAATCCCAGGCCCAAGCATTGCTACAGTACCAGAGAGATAAGAAGAGGTTCCAGTCTTTTCCAAAATCAGTAAATAACAATAAATGAGCAAAAGAGAATAAAGACTTCACAGCAGAATCCTCTGTCAGGGGAAGGGAAGAGAAGAAAAGCAGGGGAAGATGAAGGACTGTAATGTTCTTTCTCCAGCAGTGCCTAGAGACACCCTCCCATGTAAATTTACTCTTTGGGGCTGCCCAACTTTGTAAATGTGATAAAACATTACTGCCAATAAAAGGTAATACAGGTAGATATGAATACTCTGCAACTGGCATTGCTGTATAGAAAACACCTGGAATAAATTATAGCCTTAGGGATCCATTGAGTATTTCTAATTCAGTTATCTGAGCATTACACTGAAGCTATAAGTTGTTTCAATTTCTAGAAATCTTCCCCAAAAAAATGGCTGTTCATTTTGTGTTTATTTTTGGTACCCTACAGAAAGAAAATATTTTAAAAGCCACATTGAAAAGCTGTTGAAAACATTAAAGAATCAGTAATGAAAGAACAGAAAGCAGAAAACTAATGTTATTTTATTACAGACATTTATAGATTTCATCTGAAATTAGATGCTATTATACTAGTTATTACCCCAGTGGCTAGAATGCACTACTTCCCTCATGACGAATTTGCCATTTAAGAAAATAAAATAAACAAAAGATAGAATTGATCTCATGTAACTTTAGCCATGTAAAAATTAGGCTCCTCCAAGCAGAGAAGAGAGAAACTCTTCCACAGAAAAATAATTTATTTTACCCACCTCAGACTTGTCTCTTCAGATGTAGCATGCTATCCTGTGTCAGCTTCTTTCCTTCCCAGCTCTCTCCATTGGCAATAGAGAGATCTCTCTCTCTCAGATTGGATATCCAGCTCTTGGCTGGCCAAGCTGAGTGAGAACCAGACTGACTTACCCCATGGTTATGAAATGGCCAGGCAGCAGAAGGGCCATGAGAACACCCATGAAACAGCCCACGTGCAGGTAGGGAAGCCTGGGCCGGCAGCATAGAGACAAGAGGAAAAATCCTGAAAAAAACCTGAAAATTTTACTTGAGTTTTGCATGGAAAACCAGACCAGGAGGTCTGCCTGAGGTCCCAGATATAAAAGTTAGAGGCATTTGTGTTTTCAGTGAAAACTCTTGGTAAAGAATCTTCCACTGAGAAATGGAAGGCTCTGAAAATCAGAAGGGTATTTTCTGAGCACCATTTAGCATAAGTCTAAATATTTTTAAATAACAGCAAATTCTGGACAAGTATTGGTTAACAAATACTACATCCAAGGAAGGAGGTAGCAATGGTAGGGTTTTTTTTTCTTCTCTTTGTGCTAATTTGCCAACAAGAAACTTCTACCTCACCTTGCTCTCCCCAATCTACTGCAATTGTTTCATCCTTGGATGTGATGTATGCTGAATATCTAAAATCAAAAGAGAAGAAAATAATCTAAAAAATCGATACAGAACTAGCAGAACTGAAAAATCACAGGCTTGATGGCTGCTACCCTGCAGTTTCACTGTACACCATTTGATACATTTCCCTGCACCACCTTATTGCTTTTTTTTTTTAGGGCCTGTCCTTGCAATTTACAACCCACAAGGCTGCTGAGCTCTGTAGAAACGTTAATTTGCCAGCTCTTCCAGGCACAGACTTTGTCTTTATTCCTGGAGGCACGCAGGATGCTATCAGCACTATACAAATATTAACTGAGATAACGTGATGGCAACTCCTCCACAAAAGGTGAGTTAGGGTGGATTTAGAGCTCTCCAAATGTCTTCCATCACAGTGGACAAACAAGTAACACATTGAGCAGCCAGTTCTCAGCCCACAAAGGACCAGCCTGAAGGGATTACCCAGTACCATCACATTTCTCACTGACACCAAACACTAACAACATCTCCAGCATGCACACACGTTTGATTCAACAATGCTATCATCACCCTCAGTGCACACATCAAACAGCTGAAAAGGACCAGCTAGGCATCGATACGTATATGAGCCCTGCAACATCAGCTGGGGTAATTGAACACCTAATTCTGGTGGTGCCGCTAAGGTGATAAAAACCTAAATAGTGGAAGAGACGTATCGAGTAAAGTAAAGCTCACAGTCAAGAAATATCAAGATTCTTTATGGAATTTGTTGAATTAAATTAATTGTATTGAACTACAAAAGCAAGGAGCTCATCTAGTTCCATCTGTGCCTGGGGCCAGGTAGAGGAAACTCAGACTGAGTCCAAATCAATTTATTTTCAGCCAGGTCTAAACTTTTGAACCACAGTTGCTGTTCTGGCTGTACAATTACTATCACTAAAATGAACACTATTAATCCAAAGACTTAGTGCAGCACAAAATGGAAGGAAAATATCCTTCACATAAAGTATGTCTCTCCCAAAAGACTCAAGTGCTTGTGCTTTAGTCCCATTTTAAGGACCTTTTTATGGTACTTTGATGGTGTAAAATAGGTCAAGGAAAACCTCTAAATTAAGAAAACACGAGGCAAAGAGCTATCAGGGTCCTCTTCTTCCTCCTCCCACTCCCCTCAGCCCAGGGCTTCCAGAGGAGGTCCCTGCTCAGGAATACACTGGAGGTTCTTGTCTAGGGGTTTCACTGTGGCCTCAGGTGCCAGCACATCTTGGAGTGCAGACACAGAGGGGTGCAGCAGCATCCACCCTGTCCCCACACACACATCCCCAGCCAGAGCTGCACAAAGATGTTTGTTCATCCTCTTTGTGCTCTTCCCTGCACAGCCATGTAAGTCTGGAATAACTCCATTACTGCAGCAAAAGGGCAGCAGCATAAAACTGAGCATGAATGAGGTCAGATGAGTACAGCTCTCAGCTAATGTGTAAAACGCACACTTGGTTTCATATCATTGATTTGATCCACTATTCTGCAGTTACCAAGCAAACACTCTTTTAGGAGCCTGACATCCAGAACCAATATTTTAAATCAGGGCAAAAAGACCATCCAATCACATTAAGGAAATAGAGAACATGAACTGAAATTTAATATCTAATTACATTATCCATATACCCAGTATGCATTCAGATTACAAAAATCTTGAATGACTGAAATACAGTTTGCAAGAAAAGAATCCTAAACTCTGCTTACTCACAGGCTTGGGAATGAGGGTCTTCATGCAGAAAGGAAGGAGTCACATAATGTTTGCACTCGCATAATGAACCTGGATTCTGAAAACAAAAAAATTGGGACGGGCACTAGATTTTCCAGTGGTTCAGACATGGAAAAATGTATGGAGTTTAAAGAAAAAAGATAAAACATTGAGCCAGATCCAACCCATCCTGTTCTGGTACTCAAACTGTGGTTTGTGGTAATCAAATTTGGAATCTGACTGTCAGCAGAGGACTCCATATTTTATCCATCTCTTTGTAGGCACTAGAGAGGATAAAACTATACCAGAGAGCATCTCTCTGGGTCAGCCCTGTCCCAGAGGCACTCAATAGGAAAATCACCATAAAAAAATTCCCACCATTTCGTGGGGCTTAAGGAGGCCAATCAGACCAACACAAAATACCTCTGCTCAGAGTGGAGATGTCCCAGGTAAGGAAAGGCACTCACATGCACAGGGCTCACTTATTTTAAAAGACCAAAGGGGGACGAGCACTTCACACAGTGACCATGGCAGGCAGAGCATGCACCTACCAGGGGTCTGAGATCCTGAGCCCACACTGTGTTGCCAGCTGGTTTTGATGGAATGTGTGTGAAGGAGTGCACTAAAGCACCAGACATTTGGGGTGTTTGGATGGGGGGAAAGGAGAGGGATTCTTATTGTGGCAGCCAAAGAAAAAGCTTCACAAGCCAGAAATATCTGGAGGAAAGGACTGTAGCCCCAAAGCCTCAAAGTTAGAGCTCTCAGGTGGGAGAAGGGAGTTCTGGTTCCTGGCTCTGGCCTTTATCCGATAAAGATCTAATGTAACCTGCGTAAGCAGTCCAGGGACTTTTGTTGATCATTGTCTTAATTGGCTGAAGTGCAAGGATACTGTTCTGTGTATTGATTTTCTAATCAAATTAGTGTCTGGTATTTACCCTCCATATGTTTATTCTTCTGTTGTGCAAGGCTCTCTAATATCCCACGGGGTCTCTGTCCAAGTTAAAAGTTTATTGTCCTGTGACTTCTCTGAATAAGCACAGAATGCATCAGGCTCTCATAACCATTAACAACCAACTGAAGGGGACAATTTATTTCTTTTTTTTTTTTTAATCAACAAAGCTGCTGATAAAGAATTAGCCTTGCTTTTAAGGAAATCAGTTTCGTTGTGAATTACAGTGCTTCAGATTTCCTCCCTCACTGCATAGCCTGACTTACTCTGCCTCAGTTTCACACTAAAAGTCCTGGATGTGATGAAGATGTCAGAAGTTTTAGGCTGGAGACAGCAGTGATGAGACCACTGAAGTCTCTCTACCATGTCCTGTCCTCACAAGCTGGATTCTGCCCTTCCTGACTCCAATTGCTTCTTCACCAGGCACTCCATTTACTTGGCCCAGGAAGCAAGTCCTCAGCCAGGGGAGGAAAATGTTATACACATTTCAGAAGCGTCTCCTAATGCAAAAGGGGGAAATCTTGTTACAGTGCACTCTAAGAAGCCTATTCAAGGTAATCACATTTGTATTTTTAAAATGAGACAGCATTCACAAAATGTCAGCATTGCAGCCAAGACATAAGCAATGTTACCCAGGACATATTCCAGAAGCAGCAAAATGGTTTAGGACACTTCCTTTTCTCAGAGTCCTCCTTTCTACTTCCTAATGAACTTTAATAAGAGGATGTACCAACATTTGAGCACAGCGATCTCCAGGCTGGCCACTTCATATAAATGCCTTTCTCAATAAAGGAAACACCATGCAAGGTGGAATATTGAAGACGAATGCCAAACTTCTTTCTCTATAATTTAGTTAACTATACCCTGAAACAGCATCTGCAGTAGGTTTTAAAAGGTTAGGTTTTCTGATGAAGCTATTTTTTTTGGAAAATAGACCTAAATTTCATTTGTTTATCCATTAATTTATTAATTAACCAATAGTAAAAGATAGCAGATAAAAGAAAGTGGATCTGAGTCAGTTAGAGGTTTTGGAGAAACAGCTGCAGTTTTTTTGTGCAGAAGTGGTGGTGAGATTTCAGAATAGGAAACAACCTAAACTAAGGAAGCAATGCCAGGGTATTTCTTTCACTGAGGGACTGAGGCAAAATACACCTGAAGCAAAGAATTTGACTTATTTTCATTTGAAAAACATCAAAATGTGGTGCTGACAATACACTTTTCATTTCAGAATTACATCTTCTAGTATTGACTAAACACAAGCATAAGTTAACACATGCTTTTAACCATGAAAATAAACATATCTCAGAAAAGTAATTAAGTCACTCTTATATGCCTTCTTGAATAAGGATGCAATTTTGAACTTCATTCTGCAAAATACTTCAGGGCAAAATTTTGAAAATTAATCTGAAAGTGCCAATATACCAGCATCACACTTTAATGAATTTGTACAGAGATAAGCGAAGAAAAATGGATTCAGGATTTTCAAGCACATCATTGCTGAGAAAAAAAAATTACTATATTTTAAGACGAACAATATATTTCGAAAAAGCTGCCCTGGCAAAAAAAGGGAGATTATATCAGAACCTGGAACTTATTTTGTTCTACAGCAGGAGTGTAACAAAGCATCTTACAATCAAAACTGAAACAGCAGTCAGAATTGTCTCTTTATAGCAGCAATGATCAGTTCACAAGAAAGCCAAAAATTATTGTAGGATCAGCATGATGTCCTTGTAATTAGATTTATAAGCTGCAAATAAATACCTACCCAAAACCCCTCCCTCCCCAGAAAAACCCAACTAAAAAAAAAACCGAAAACACACAAAAAACCAAAACCAAACCAAAAAAGACACACTCACCACATGCATACAAAAACAACAACCAAACAAAACAAACAAAGCAAAACAACACCCACATAAGACTTAAAGTGAAAGAAATTTCTAGAGTGACAGATACGTTGGTCAAGATGCCTACCTATTTTCTACAGTATTTAACATATCAAAACATTTTTCTTTCTAAGCTTCAAGCACTGATTTGTGTTTCATTTTGACGTGGCTTTCAAAAAAGACAAGGCATTGTAGTCAGAGCACAGTATCAGGTCTATAATATGCTCTGATGGGCAAAGCATTTCTGCTGTCTTGGTTTCACAGTCATTTATTAATGGATGGGTTGATAATGCTTATTATGTGCCTGAGAAAACCTCAAAAGACCAAGCAAATACAGCTAGAGTTAAACATTGTCTGTTCTTGTGAAGGTTTCTGAGCAAGAAATTGGATTTTCAATGTGAAATATATCATATTTTTGAAGGAAAAAAACAACCAGACCTCTAAGAGCCTACTAGCTGTAGAAGGTTTTTGGGAAACAAGCAAAAGCAAACCTCATGTCTTCAAAATGATCTAATTCATCAAAGGACAAAGAAATCAGCATCTCATTGAAACAAAGCATTCCATATCTTTTGTTTCTGATTCACATGAGGGTAGGGAATAGTAGTTTTCTAGTATTACATTATCTGTTAAGAGATATTGACAAAAACACAGTCATATCATTCAGACTATAAAGATGAGGTGATCCTATTCTATTTCAATCATTAGCATTTAATCATGTACTTCAAAAGAATTTCTGAAAACGCAGGTTTTCCTAGTACCATTGCACCTAAAGACACACAGTTATGTTTCATATTGAAGAGTGTTTATTTGTATCCAAATGTATGCTTTTGAATTAAATTAGCCTTGGAGGCTTACTCCTCTGCCAACTGCTATTTGTCCTGCAGGAAAACAGCTCCCCAAAGAAATGCAAATAGTCCATGGTTCCTGAGGGCTTTGGGACAATTACTATGCCATCTGAGTTCTCAAAATTGCAGTAAGTAGGTTATATAGCCTTGGCATCATCATTCCATATGGCTGCATCTGAAATAAGATGATTAGGTGGGTTGTAAAGTGACATAGTTTGAATACACATAATTGTATCTTAAGCTCAGCTACAAGCCCTGGGCCACCACTGGTTCAATACGGGATCAGACATGGGTCAATTAAATTCTGTGAACATTTTATTATCTGGCAGC
The DNA here is from genome assembly GCA_013397955.1 of Grantiella picta. NCBI lineage: Eukaryota > Metazoa > Chordata > Aves > Passeriformes > Meliphagidae > Grantiella > Grantiella picta. The sequence goes on from VZRM01002470.1 coordinate 765,301, forward strand.
TGAAAGTCTTTAGCTGAGATTAGACAACTAAGGATCTTCACAGATTATAAACACTGCTCTGATGCACTGTCGTCGCATTATGTGAAGAATATCGTCTCACATCACAGATAAAACTGAAAGGAAAATAATGGAAAAAGGTAATTTCAGGAGACACTAAAACACAGCATTGATTCTGTGCTTTTACACATGGGAGCCACCATATAGGGCTACTTTTGTAAAAGCTGCACAAGCAATTAACTGAGAAGAAAACAAGGATGAAACCAGTAGATTTCCTACCATAAAATATTTCTGTGTTGCTAGACTGCATTTTTCACTAGAAAAGGTTTTCGCACAAAAATCTTGTCCAGCTCTTGTCAACTTTTCCCACTTTATTTGAGATCACCAGAATAACAGAATTAATGTAAGACAAAGGAGATGTTTTTAGCCATGTGTTACTGCATTTTTGTCTTAAACTGGACTGACTTGCCCAGCTTTTTCTGAAACCTCACCATGCTGTTTGGAAGGATGTACTGTGGGGGCCAGCAGTCAAACTAAATTTTTGTGCTATTTTTCCCATCATTACCTTTCACTTTTTGAATGCTTGGTGTTATCTACATGGGACTGATTAGTATTTAGACTGGGAAGTCCCAGATCACAGAATATTTGGGACTTTTCTGCTTTCACACTTTTCTCCCCTTTCCCTTCCTAATCATGACACTTTAATTCCTAAAGTAATTATTAATTTACTTTTATTTTAAGATGCTCTTAATTTGATTATTCTCATTACTCTTGCAATTCATATTACTTTCTTCCCCCTTTAAAGTATTTTTAGAAAGGATTTTCAATGCAAGACGATTTTGCAAATGCAAATTTTAACAAAAATTAATGCAAATCAAGACTTATTATTCAAAAATAGATTAGGAGTTTATTCATCTTTAAGAAACAAGTATCCTACCTACTTCACAAGAACAGTTCTTGGATATTGGACTGTGTTCTGAGGCACTTACAATTCAACCCTGACTAAAGATAGAAGAACTAGAAATCAGTAAAGGAGGCAAAGGGGAAATATATTTCTGTTCCTCCAAGTAACAGCAACCTGACTGTGTAGCACCAGTGGTGCCATCGATTATGCTGAACACATGAAAAGGTTGTCTTTATTAACAAACATGATTCAGAACAGCAGATTAACTCTGTTTTCTGGAGCACACTATATCTGATATTTTCATTATGATATATCCCATAGAGCCCTAACAGGTATTTCTTCCCAGTTTCTTAAAGAAACTTTAGAAGATAAATCATTTAAGTACTTAAGAAGCCCTAAGGAAATAATGCCCCTGAAAGGGTGTTGGGGTTTTTGTCAGGTCCATCACAGATACACCTTAGTCCCACACTGCATTGTACTGTAAGAGCTAACATCTCATTTTCTATGGATATTTCACAATATTTACTAAAAAAGCATTTGAAAGGGTGCATATAGCAATGAATGTGGAGGTTACTGTTCTACAAAAAATATAAGGTTGGAAATGATTCAAAAGTGAAACCACTTTGGGTGTTATTTTTCCAATTTGGAATTCCAAAGGTAGATATTCGAGATTGCATTGGAGCATACAAACAAAAGTGGCCTGGCTTCCAGTGGCCCCAAACATCCCAAGTAACAAAGGAGTGCATGTGTTCATGTCTGTGAAAATTGGAGTTCATGCTTTGCCTTGAGGCTAGACACCTACTTTGGGTAGCCAAAATCTGTGAGGTTTTTCTTATTTCGAGGTAGTTCACAAAACTAATGCAAAACATTGAATGACCAAAAAGATTTTCTAGGCTTGTATCTCGTTATTTGATTTCTTAAAATAATTGCAGGCAATGGAAGCAATCAGGACACTGGAAAGACTTTTATATGGTGCGTTGGGTTCATGTGGCCAGGTTTTAGTAGCAAGGGGGAGTACAGGGGTGGCCCATGTGAACCCATGGGAAGCCTGTGCTGGAGCATGGTCTTGGCAGGGAGACCCTGCAGACCCTTGGAGAGAGGAGCCCAGGCTGGAGCAGCTTTCCTGGTAGAACCTGTGACCCCACGGAGGACACACGCTGGAGCAGGCTGTGCCTGAAGGACTACACCTGTGGAAGAGTGACCCATGCTGCAGCAGTTCATGGAGAACTGCTGCCTCTGGGATGGACTCACATTGGAGAAGTTCATGGAGAACTGTGTCCTGAGGGAGGAACCCAATGCAGAAGCAGGAACAATATGTGATGAACTGAGCATAATCCCCATTACCCATCTCCCTGCACCACTGAAGAGGAGAAGGTAAAGCTGGGAAGGAGGAAGTGGGGAAAGTTGGTTTGAAGATTGATTTTATTTTTCATTTTCCTGATTTTGTTAGTAATTAATTCACTTGCTATCTAAGGTGAGCCTGTTTTGCCCATGATGGTATTTGATGAGTGATCTCTCCCAGTCCTTATCTCAACTAATGAACCCTTCTTTATATTTTCTCTCGCCTGTCAAGTTGTAGAGGGGAGGGATAGAGTGGCTTTGATGGGTGTCTGGCATCCAGCCAGGGTCAACTTACTACATACAGGAAAGTATTAAATAAAAATAAACCACCATTCATGTTTTCTAATAGAGTAATGCCTAGAAGTCAGACACTTCTCTTTGTTGGACACCTCTGTGCACAAAACACAGAGAGATACTTCCTTCCCAAAATGTTTTGCAGCCTAAAATCCTAACAGCTGTTTTGCATTAAAAGGGGAAATTGCAAAGGTCTACAGACCAACAAGTAGTATAATGAGTACAGATGCCTGCATTGCTTTATCTCCTCTCATTACACAGGAGGCAAAGAACGTTCAACAAAATGTACAGGTATCCAGCTGCTACAAGGACACGTGGGTTTTAGTGGAAAGTAATTGGCTATGGAATTCCCTGCTGCAAGGTTCCTCTGAGAATCTCCACTGCTGAGCTAAAAGATGAGCAGGGCGTTTGCTCACACACTGGACATTCAGGCATTGCCTCTGCTAAACATTATGCCCTTCTCAGCAGCTCCAATTTGCTTTCTCGCAAAGCCAAATCTGGGAGAAGTTCTCTTTGGGCAACTGTTCTTGTATGGACAATACATCACTTTGTCTCTTTTGCCTTCCAATGATATCCTCAAGGGATCAGATATTCCCAGACACATTCCAGGCCATGAGATACGAGTCCTCAGTTTCATGTTGTGAAAATGTCACTCTCACAGATCTGACATTTTGCTGACATTATCTCAGATATTTTGAGGGAAAAAAAAAAAAGAAAAAGAAAAAGAAAAAAGAGAAAAGAAACTACAGAAAAAAATTATTCTTATGTCCTAGAACCCCCATTTGGGCCAAGACACCATATGGCAGCCACCACTTCACTACAGAGTGACAGTGTGAATACAACCCAGTTGTCATCATCAGTCCTGACTCATTTCCTGGCCTTCCAGCAACATGAGATGTGCCACATCCTTTACCCTCAGGCAGATGATAGGTATGCATCTGTTTTATTTACCAGCATAGATGTCATCAATGAGACCAATAACTTATGAGGATCAAAAAAGTATCTGATGTTTGCAAGAGCATGAGAACCTACACAGCTAAATCAAACACAAAATGAAGATTAGCTTAGCTGTGAATCCTCATGTTTCAGGGCAGCGGTTAGCAAAATTCCTGTGATTAGACAGAAATTACCACACTACACAAGTTTATACAATAAGTAATTTCCCACAATGTTCTCCCATCTTCCATAGTACAAATCTTCACACCCCACTATCTGGATTGAGTCTGGAAATTTCCATGATCCTAACAGTGGCATCCGGTCATGTTTCTGTTCAGCTAACACATATTCCTCAACAACACTTGATGGTCAAATAATTCTTCTGCTATTACTGGCCTCTGAAGTTTATGGATGTAAAGCATTAATCTATTTCCCGTGTGAGATACCATATGATCAAATTGGAATATGTAAATTGTTCACAAGAGCTTCCTATGGAGCACGAATTTGCTGTTAACAAGGGCTTTCTGAGTGAAATAAGTGCTCTTAATTCCCCTTAGTGAGAGTAGGAGACACTTAGCATTTCAGGATTAGACTTGAGCCCCTCAATCCTTGCCTGTCTCCTGACAAAATATGTCATCTGGCCTAAACACCAAAAATTCAGTTTGCCAAACACCACATGATCCTCCTGCAACTGAAACACATCCGCGGAGAATTGTTGGATCAAAAGCAGACATCTAAGAATATGATCTAATGTGACTTAGTTGTCTGCATTCTCCTCGTAGACCATTAAGGGAATAGAAAGCTCTAAAGAGCAATTAATTTAAATCTAATGGCTAGAACTGGTTTTCCATCAATTCTGTAGGACTTCTACAGAGATTTATCTCAGGCAATAACAAGTACAATAGATGTTTATTATGCTTAAGCACTGAACCTGCAACTGTGCATAAAAGGGAAGTAACCACACCTACATTTAGTGAGGAATCAAATCTTTGCATCCTGTACTGTATGTGTTGGAGAATGTTGATTGAATTCAGGACCTCAGAGTTTGCAGGCAAAAGGAATCTTCTTTTCTGGGCTGTCATTGGGTTAAGGCATCGACAAATGATAAATTCCTCAGACTGGAGAAAATTTTGTCATAAAGGGGAACTTTCAAAGGATGGCTCAGATGCCCCAGAGTTCAGTGACATCTAGATAGGTGGTTTTAGATTGAAACTTTGCACTTGGGGGAATTTCAGGCATGTAATTTTTCCCCTAGTGTCAAATCTCTTTATGCAACTTCATATTGCTTGAAACAGAAACTATCTTCCAAATGAAACAAGATAATTTGCAAAATTAACATGGGGAACAATGTAACAGAAGGACATATAATCTGAGTAAAGACAGAGTGCGAGGAGAAATTGAGCAAAAAGGTTTAAGAAGAGAAAAGCAGAATTAGGATGGAGTGGGAGAAATTGAGAAGAATTATAATTAAAAATAAATGCCAGCCACTTCTCATGCTGAAAAGCTCACAGCTAGTAAGCTGATTGGCATCTTAGAATTCTGCCAGAGTATTACAGAAAGAGCATTTGAAGTTACTATTGTGTGTTTTATGTGCTTCATAATCACGTTTGTTAATTGGAAGATGCAAGATTTCATCTATACTAAGCTTTAGTGCTTTACCACTAAATTCTAATTAGTGACTCTTGGAAGGAAAGGAATGAAAGCTGATGCTTTACTCAACAAGCTTCTATGTACAGTGAGGATTAAATGTCAGATAAAACCACTGCTTTATTAATTTTCACTTGACTCTGAAACAAAATATATGAACCATGCAATTATTTCAAAACCCTACCAGAATTAAAGTCTCCCTATCTCTTTTCTTCCTCATCATACTTTTACCCACAGCGGTAGAGAACAGTCTCTCCTGCTAACCTGCAATAAACTCTGCTTATAGCTGCCTTCAAAGGAGGTGCACCGAAACTTAAAAATAAATGAGACAAGACTAAGATTAATAAAATAGGCAAGGATAATTGTTCATTTTGTTATGACCCAAATTCAATCCATTAAGGGAAGAGTATAGGACTCCCTTCTAGTTAAATTGACTGAAACATTCTGCAACAACGGAGAATAATAAAGCACAATTAAAAGTGAAAGTGACCTGGAGCTTTAAATACCCAAGAACCGTGGTAATGGGAAAAGAAGGCCATTTAAAGGTCAGCAGCTTATAAACAATGTCCTCAGAGCAATTTCTCAAGAAGAAAATAATTTCAGATGGGTCTACTGAGTAATTTATAAAAAAGAAGGTTTCTCCCATCCTGAAGGAAGCCAAGCAAAATTAATGGCCTACTACAAGGCTCTGGCAGCCATTGTTTCATGTCTTATGTTCAAGGGGAGCTATTCCAGCTGGCGTTCAGTGGGATCATCTGGCAGGGTCAATCTCACAAAACCATGCTTACAGAGCCACGCATTTCCCAAAACACTTGTACCTTTGGAGATGACATCTGGGCTGCAGTCCATGAACTCTGCCTGCACAGCAGGCAGGGGTTACCTGAGCACCTGCACTGCTGCAGAGACAGAGAAAGTGCTGATGCTTGCAGCTCTCTCTGGGCAACATGGGAAGCTGTGTCCATCGACCCCTTTGGTTCCCTGGTCAGCTGTACTTCTCTGGCATATTTTCTCTGGCTTCTCATGCACACACTCCTCCCAGCACAACCTGGGGACTGGCACCTGCTGCCAACCTGCACAAGTAGTAAGTGTCCTGGCACCGCTATGGAAGTCTCCAGTTCTTCCTTGCTAAGATCAGTTGTCCTGGATGCACTGGTCTATGATTTTGGAAATTTGCCCCACCAGTGAAAACACAGAAATCATTGCACAAACCTAATGTAATTCCTCATATTTATCAAGATCCTGCAAGCTCAAAAGGAAAAAAAATCTTTTTCCACTTGGAGCTTTTTTTTTTCCTTCATTTTTCAGACTTGGAGGTAGTACCTCATTCCAGCAGGGTCTGTATCCCAGAGCTGGAAATACAGATTATACCCAAAAAACATTAATTGAATGTGTAGAAAAATAAGGAAATTCATGTAAGCACCCATTATAGATTTGTCAAAAATACAAAGCTAGAAAATTATTTTTCATCCAAGAAGGCGTATTGAATACAGCAGTCCAACAATAGCTGTATTGTGTCAGCAAGCACAGCAAAAACTACTGGGAAGGACTTGCAGGATCCAGCAAGTTATTCTGCATCACTTAAGTTCGCATCTAGGAGAAAAATGAGTGAATTTACATACTTTTTTAGCCTGTGTTATATCTCAGTCTCTAGGGAACACCTCATAACCCAGTGTCCAAAGGAAAAGACAACAGGGTGCTTGGCACACGGTCTTATCACGTGTAAGGTATATTTTATGTTTCATCAGCTTTTCATCAAAAGTGATATCAATCAATCATTTCAAAAGTCATCTAATGACAGAGAAGAATTATACTTGGGATTTTGGTGAATTCTTTGCAGCTATGTCTTAATTCAAGAGTTGGCATAGTAGTAATGCTGCCCTACATAGCACAGGTTTCACTGGCTATTTATGGGAATTAAATATTTCATTAGTTCTCCTTCTGAATGCCTTTCTTCTACTGTGTTCATTCTGTACTTTTTTCTCCATCTGCCCTCTTCCCTTCTTTTGCACACCACCAGTTCACTGAATATTTTACTCCCTGTTCCTTTCATGGTCTCTTTTATCCAAGCAACATATCAACCAGATGACTTGAAGCTTGTTCCCCCTGTGCCCAGGTTAGTCAAAAAATTAGCTGGAAGACATTAGCCACTTTGCAGTGACTGTGTGTTGCCTGTAAAGTAATGTGGTGGGGGAGGGTTTTAAGATAACATTGCATAGTGTTATTTCAAGAAAAATAATCTCCTCTGCATTTTCTGCTGGTGCAGTTCATTTCCAGCAGGCTGGCCATGTGCTCACTATGCACAGACAGTGCACGCAGAGTCACAGGAGCAGCTGATCAAACACAACCAAGACAAATTCAACCCAGTACATTTTCCATAGTCTATTAAAAAATTTGGTTTTTATAGATTTTATCTGCATCTCTCTTCTGAGCCATAGGTGTAAAAATAAGGCAGGAAACTGGACAGATTTTCTTCCCTCAAGACTGTAAAATCACTCAATAAACCTCTTTCTATAATAAAAGCCTTAAAATGATGGTTGAAAACCTGTCTCCACTGGAGTCAATAGTAAAACTCCCATTCACATCAGAAGCAAGTGAATTCTGCACTAATGAAAGCCCTTTAATGGTACCAGGTATGCCACATAATGACTCAATATAATATCTTGCTATAAAACACATGCTTTTCTCCAGATAAGGTTTCACAATTTTTAACTAATAATACATTTTTAAAAATACTGATTTCTTCCATCAATAATAGATAGTCAATATACAAATGCCCATTGACACTTAGAAGTGGTTTTAAAAAGGACTTCTGAAGACAGCATGGAAATGGAGCTGCAGGTTGAACTTCATATAGGTGAAATGAAACGGTCAAGGCTGTTTTAAGTCTCTGCTGGAAGCTGGTATATCTAGGACCAAAGTAAATGTTAAAATCTTTATTGGCCAAGATGGACTCACACTGACATCTGGCAAATTTGTACAAAACTTGGAGGTATTTGTAGTCTTCATCTGTGTCTAACATCTCGATTTAGACTAACCAAAGCATACATGGTAAGCACCCAGACAGAAAAAACAAATTCCAGTGTATTGCCTGCAAAATGCCAACACAAAAGGATTTCAGAGAGAGAAATCCAGCATTGTCAGCTGTCAGTTCGCAGTGCGGATAAATCCTGGCGTGTAATTGCAGCATTAGTCATGCTGGCTAACAAAGGCACCACGGAGCAGGTGGGGGACCAGCAGTGGAGAGTAGAGAGGTCATCAGCTGTCTGAGCCACCAGCTTTCCTCACCAGCCTCCAGCGCTGGCTCAGCAAGCAGGATGAGGAGCCCAAGCTGGAGCTCTGAGTTTGCTGCTGCCCTCTCTGTGCCCCTGGCTTCTCCAGGGCTGGCTGCCAACCCTGCTCCCCTCCCCTGAGCTGTGCATGGGCTCAGGTCCTCCTGCACCACTTGTCCAGCACAGAGGGGACACAAATGAGCCTTCCCTTTGAAGCTGTAACTGTGTCAGTTCTCCCTTGGGCTTGGAACAGGATGGAAGAGGAACAAAGGAAAAAAGCTTTTCCAAAACAGCCACTCATCTGAGATGGGCTGCTTTTGAATTCAGGCTTTGGGCTAACAAATGTGTACCGCTACAAAGGTGGGATGAAACCCACTTCTCCACACTCAGAAAACTCTTTTGAAGAAACAGCTCTACACATAATTTCTTTTTTTCATTATGTCAGTAACTAAATGAGGGCTTGACTCCAGAAATATAGTCCTCGTAATGATTCCATCTGTTTGTAAAGAGTAGCAGGGGAAGAATATTTCTGATAGTGGCATCTCTTACATTGTCATTGGGAATAACCCATTAAGTGATGTAATAGATTTGCCATCACCTGGAGTCACTAAATAAGGTATGAAAATCTTTGAAAAACTTATTTTTGCTCAATCATAGGAAAAGTTGGTGTCATGGGCCTGCATTGCACAGCTGAACGATATGATGTCAACCATTATTGTAGGTATTAAAAGTCTTGAGTATTTGAATCTGCTTTGCCAGAGTGGTTTGGATTTTGTTTCATTCCAAGATTGTAAGGCTTTTCAGTGTTCATATTTGTCAGCTTGAAGAGTAACATCAAAAACAAAGGTATAAAGCCCAGCCTTTTGGGATATAAATAGATTAATAGTTCCCAGAGGGAAAGGTACCTGAAAGACCCAGGCTGACTCTGAGCCCTTCCAGAAGGCTGCCATTAGACAAAGCCTTCCCCAAATCCCACTGTTAAGGGCATCTGAGGTGGAAAGAGATATTGGCCACAAGACAGGCACTCAAAGCCCACGTCCTAGGGGGTAAAAAGTTCAGACATGTTTTATAAGGAGCTAAAAGCATCTGAGGAGAACAGCTGTTTCAAAATACAGAATAAAGGCAGGAAGACTGAAAAGATTGTTTCTTTTAGAGCTTGGAGAGAGCTGATACCAATGAAGACAGTGTTTCTGTGGGCCTAAGTGGAGCACTCAGCACTGCATGAAATTTAACCAACCTTCAACAATTCTCCAGTGTCCTCTTGCTGCTGAGCATTCTCTGTGTCCAGGAGGAGCCATGCCAATTTATCCATCTCAAATTACAAATTCCAGCCACTAGCTGGAAACAATGATTTTTTTTTTATTTCTGTCTAGTCACCAAGATCATATTGTTATAAACAGGGAGAGATTCTCCAGAGCTACAAATACAGTTTGCCTTACCACCAGCCGATACTACACAGAGGTAGATATCACAGGTTTCTCTGCTGGCACATCATGCAGGTATAAGATGATAAACCTGCAGCATCTCAATCTTGCAATGAAGTGTGCAACAGATTCACACCTAATTCATACATATCCTACAGAACTGTAAAATGACTCCCAAACAGGGTCTTTACTTGCCTTAATACCTAGCACAGTAATGCTCTTGAGACACTTGCAGAGGCACTGCTACAGCAGAACTCAGTGGCACACACAAAGTAATACAAGGTAACCTACATGATTAATTCATAATATTTTGTCCCAAATTGTTAAGCTTTTTGTCAGATATTTGGTTCAACCAACATGCTAATGAGCAGCTGGTCTCTCAAACCATTCTCAAGGCACATTGGCAAAATACTGGAGCTTTTCTGGCTGTGGACAGGGAGGACGATTTTGGGAAGGTCATTAGTGAAATGTGTGACATGCACAAAGAGCAGCCCCCAATTTTGGACTTGATTACTCAGGGCAGACCCCTTTGGAGTCCCATAAAGAGCACATAAAACCTGACATTTCTGGGAAGAAGTAGAGGGAGAAGGAAGAGCAAGAGTGAGGGGAGAAGCAAGGAAGGGCTGAGAAAGCCATTTCCATGGTAATGTGATCAAGAAGTGCAGGAAGAGTAGGGTTGTGCTCCAAAGGATTCAGAGAAAAAGAGGTTCAAATACTATGAATGAGAAAACATCATGGGCTCTCCCATGTTTTGGGGCTGAGAAGCAAAGAAGCAGGTAAGAAGAATAATGCACCAGTGGTCTGTGGGGTGCTCTGAGGCACAGACCAGCAGGTTGGGACGTGAACCACACCTCCACTGCCCATGGATTCATGAGAGATCCAGGACAATGCCAGTCAGGAGTGCTGATTTCTGACCTATACATGCAGGTACAACATCTGCCTTGAATGCACCTGGCATTTAAATGCGTCAGACTGAAGTTTCTCACAGTCTCTCTGGAGACAGTTCTGCATTTGTCCACCCCTTTACCGTGACCTCAATTGCCCCTGCAATTCCCCAGCATCTTGACAAAAACATCTTGTTTCTTCCTCTGAAGAATGCAGCAATATAATTAATAGTAAGAGCAACCCCACAACTGTATGCATTCTCGCATGTTCTCAGCCAAGCAAATCTTTCATTTTGTCGGGTAATTTCTTTTTAATGTGGTGGTTGCTATTATTTCTTGATAGTGATAAAAGACCTGAAGCAAAATTCTTTTCGGAGAATTCAAGAGGAAAAAAATCTTTGTTGCTGGAACGGAAAATATTTAATACATGCAGAAGGTGTTAATTAAAAATCCTTAAAGCTGACATTATAGCCCTAAAGATCAGGAATATTTTGAGTCTTAGCTGTCTCGGTTATCATCACAGAACATGTCTGCCATGGCACCCATTTCTCTGGCCTGAGGCATTACTATGAAATTAAAAATGGGCATTTGGAGCTGGTAAGCTTTGATCTAATTGAGTATGTGGTAGGATCAAATCATAATATGCCCATGATTTGCTGATCTCATTCTTCCCTTCTGGCAAGGGTTTGTCAAGGGATGCTAATGGACTCTTATAACCTACTGAGAGATGTTTTACGAAGTAAGCTGATTTCTGTAACTTATTTTTGTGTATGAGCTCAACCTACACCCCACCCCACAAAATAAAAAACAACAGCCACCTGAAATTTCCATATGAACTAAAGGACAGAGGTAGCTTCTCAGTTGCTATAATTCAGTAGGTATGACATTTACCTCTCTGTGTTTTTCTGCAGCTGGCTTAGTGCACACCACACTGTGCAAAGCTGAAAATCAATTAATTTTTGAAAAAAATTCATTTTATACACTCTCTTCCATGGATTCAATTTCTCATCCGTTCAGGGAATTCTTTTGGCATAAGCAGAGGTAAAACTGATGAATATTAAATCTCTTCAATCTTAAAGAGAGTAGTGCTTACCCAAGTTTCAGTGAAATACAGATGTGAATATACATTTACCTAGATATATGCATTTTATACACATATGAAGACATGATCAGTGCATAGGTTTTTTGTTAATTTATAAACAGAGGTTTTTTGGTTTTTTTTAAATCCTTTGAGATCTCAGATAGAAGAAAAAAGTGCTTCTGCAAATGAGAAGTGGCATCAGTCATCAGTGGAAGGAGTGCATAGAATCTGAAACTGCAAAGCAATTGAACATGAAAAGTTTGGCATAGAAAAGAAGGGTGAGTAATTTAAACCCACTCAGGAACAGGTGTGACTTGTTCATAAACCAGTTAAGAAAAAAAATTGTTCAATTACTCCTCTCTGGTAAATAACAAATTACCATAGTAACTCCATTTTTAAACAACATATGCATATATTTTGTTTCAGAAAAGCTTGAGTCAAAAGCTGCATTTTACTATCACACCATGATTTCTTTCCTAACTTCAAGATCCAAATTCTATGAATTTCCAGCTCCTTATTTACACACACCACCTCATCCATGACCTGAAAACCACCTTGCTCAATCTATGCTTACAATATATTCTGCCTACTTCTTGAGACCATTACATTAAGCCAATTCAGCCAATAGCTTTTAGGATAGGGAGAGTAAGTAGCTGTCATTTTGGGGGTGGATTCCAAACGATTGTTTTTAATCAGATGGGTTTCTTCAGCAATTACAAATGACCTGAGGCATATACTTGTACGCAAGTGTGTATTTAACTTTGTAATTATATATCTATGTGGTGGTGGTGGTTAGAAATTTGTAAGTATTTTGAATTTCAAGAAGGGGGCAGGTTTTCTAATGCCGTGGGCCGAGGAGGGGTGGAATAGGCCTCTGCGTTTACCGAAAGTGTCTCTAAGGCTATTGAGAGATCACCTCAGCCAGCACTGCCTGGTGCTGTACAGAAAAGCCCTTCCCACACCCGAGCCGGTGTAAGGCACAGATTCTCACTCACCCAGAGAGCTGGATAGCTCAGGCGTTACCAGAGACAAAGAACTCAGAGGCTCAGTCAGCTGGATGTTCCAGATGTTTAATCTGAAGGGATCCAAGGTGAAAGAGGGCGATCAACCCCAGGTGTCTCCAGATATAGGGATCACCTGGGGTCAGGGGAGAGGAGGCGGGGGGAACACCACAACCAATGGGGAGGAGGAAGGGATGGAGTCAGGGGTTAGGTTACAGTGAGGGGAAAAGACCATTTTGCTCTCCAGGGGGTGTACTGACTAGGGTGTTTCCCACCAGCGAGATACTGCTGTGCTGGGACCATTTGGCTCCCCAGCAGTTCCTGAGGTGGTATTATCCACCACCACAGTTTTCAATGCATTTAACTGAGTGACAGTGCAGAATACAAACCTTTGTGTAGAGCTACACAGAGCAGGTGGAGTCCCAAACCCCACTGCTCCGTAGGCTTTGTAGTGCAGCAACATATACTCACCTCCAAATCCGGGTCCAGACTTTGCAGAAGAAACATTCATCAGGAACAATCCAGCTGCAGCATGCAACACTCCCATGATTTGTGATTAGTCTTTCTTCAGAAGCAACTTAGAGGCAGCCAGTGTCAGTGTCTCCAGAGCTGGACTTGCAAACAAATACATAAGGGTTATGCAGCCTTAATTAGATAACATCATTTTAACATCCTGAATCTTTAAAATACCTATAATTTGTATCTTGAACCCTGAGGAGTTGCTATTTTTGTGCAGACTCATACTGAGGGGTGTCTCACTGTTCGAATTAACCTGTCCAGGCTGAAAATAATCTCCAATTGGCCTTCAAACTTGGAGAGATTATCAGAATCTGCTGTTGTTGACAGGTTTCCATTTTGCAATCAGCAACAAATCAGAGTTTTCTCAATGTTCCCATAGCCATCTGTTGCCTCTACGATGGCAATTTCAGTCTGGATCCTTCTATTCAGTCTATGTTTATGTGATTCAGATGGCCAAAAATATCAGAATGGGCAGCAGCATAACAAACACTGACACTTTCAATTTGAAAAGTATCTTAGATTCATTTCTGATTTCATAAAAATATGCCAGAAGGTTGGGCCAATAAAGATAAGACATGTATGCAACTGTAAGCTCTGATACCCCATCCTCTTTTTTCTTTTTTCTAAACAATAAAGGAAGAAGATGAAGTAGAAAATATAGGCACTTGTTCCTTAGCCAGTCTCATCTCATAGTTCATTGGAAATCATTTTTGCATGAAGAGATTCTCTGAACCAAACCACTCAATCATCAATAGATGCAGTGAAACAAATCTCTTCTCATTCCATTGGAAATATGCAAACAGTAATACATCTCTTGCCTGAAGAATAATTCCCTGATCATAGTGTGGTAATTTGTCTCACAGAGAATTATCTTGCTTTACTTATTCATTCTAGAAGATTTCAAAGGAGAAACAAAAAAGGGGAGGGGGGCAGAAGGAGGGAAAAAACAACAGCAAACCACTTATCAACAGCACAAACACAATTAAAAGTTCACCTGTGTCCAATGATTCAAAATAACAGAACTGCAAAACTTTTTTCAGATCCCTCTATGTGGGCTGCATTTATAGCAGAATTTTAGTCTGTGTCAGATGTGCAGTTTTGAAAGTCTCCCAGTTGTCCCCACCTGCAGCACTTTGGGTGACATCACGGAGATGAGTGCAATCACTATGTGTAAGCTGTGCTCCTCTCAGCCCAGCTAGACTGGCAGATGCCTTTCAGGGAAGCACCCAGGGCACACAAGCCACCCTTGGATGGTCAGTCCAAGCAGGAGGGTTAGAGCTAGGCCAGGGAAGGCCTCTTGAAATGCAGATAAACACCCAGTCCACAGCCTTAGTTCCTTGTCTTTACAGATTCATTCCTCTTGGGTTCCATTGCTTACTTATATAGATATAGGTTGTGTCACAGAGGTTTGCTCCAAAGGACTTTCTTGCATGGGGTGATTATGTCAGTTGGATTTTATTGCTATCTTTGGTTTCATTACCTCCTGCCACCTTTTCATCTTTGTATTCAGGTAAGAAATGTAATTCTGCACAGGTATAAAGTTATCATATCCTCGCTATAAACTGAGTGACATGATAACTGGTCTTGTCAGATGGTTTTACAGTGCTATGCATCAGCTGAAAGACTGAGAATGAAGCAAACAGTCAAAGGTTTTTATATCTCCCCTAAAGCCACAAGTGTATGTGAGTGCTGATATGAAATGACACTACATTTTGTTTAGGAAAATTTTGCAGATTTTCTTTAGCCCAAGATGGCAGCTATTATGTAAGGAGCTACAACATTTTCTCTTTTAAAGTCTTCATTTTCTCCATTTTTCATGACGGACAAATGTACTACGAGTTCAGTCAGCTTTCCCTTTAGATAAAGAGAACAGAGCAAAGTGCTTAAATCAGCACATGAATCTTCCTGAGAAAGAGACATAGGAGCTTGTCTTGAAATAGCCCCTCCCGACATCAGATAGATGCCCAAAGCGTAAAGAGATGGAGTAAAAATACAGTACTAGAAGCTGGAAATGGGTCAAAGCAGAAGGTAAAGAATGCTTCCTTGCAGCATTTCTCTTTTATCTTTGAATTTTCAACTTTGAAATTTTTGACTTTGACTTTTGTTGAAATGACCATCACAAAGCATCCCCTCTTCCCAGGACAGTCATCCCTTGGGCCCTGACTTCCTATACCTCCCATGGGCTGAAGTGCAGCAGGGCAAGGCTGCTTCTTTCCCTCACCTCAGAGCAACATTTAGCCTGCATGGGAATCCCAACACAGCTGCTCTATGAAGTACTCAAGGTTATTGCTAGCCATCCTGGTGTAAGAGACATGCAGATGGAAATGAAAAGAGTAATGGAGCTGATTGTTGTTCCTTGCCTCATTTTCCTGGTCATTCTTGAATGCCCCTTGGTCAAGAAGTTCCTCTGTTTTATTATAGCCAGTGCTTCACTGCAATCTGTGAAGAACTTTACTCATGATTCCTTATAGCAGGTAGCTGCTGATTCATGTTGCTCAGGAAAGAGTAAAGTCAAAAGACACTTCAAGCTTCATAAATTTTTCTTGAAAACTGAACGATGAGACACACCAAGAAGAAGTGCTACTTCAGATACTATTTCTCAACTTTTCAAGCTGAAAATCACCATGTCTTTGCAAAACAGCACTCCTTTTCATTAACAGCCAAATAAAACTTAACCTAAGCTTTGAATACTCATTCATTAATTCCGCTTTTTCCACACTTTCATTTATTTGCATATGTAGAGATCTGTGCATTTCGAGAATTTTTTTTTAATGGATGAAATCTTTGGACCATGTTTTGGTGTGTCCTGGACCTCTCACATCCTTGGGGCAGCAGGTTGTTAAACCCTTCTGAGTGCATCTACAATCTTCTGTTGGAGCCTGATCTTTATTCTACTCAGAGACTATAAACAGTCAGGCTGCTGTAGGTTTTATGGTTTTGTGCTCACAACCACTTTCTTTAACCTTAACTGAGAAATCTCCAGCACCTCAAAAAAACTACACTCACATTCCTTTCCTTTGTTCCAAATATCAGCTGCATTTTTAAACCCTTTTGTTACAGTGACAGTAGCCTCCTTGATAAAGCTTCTTGGGAGGGGTCCCACAAGGTCAGCTCTGTCAGTTTGGCTTTCCTGATTTGATTTTCCTCCGTTATCTGTCAAAGACTGGCTTTCACAGTCACAACTTTCTTTGTCCTGTAGCGTCTTACAGAGTGTGAAATTTCACCTAAAATATCTCATGGCTGAGTCCTAACATTCTCCAAAAAGTAACAGGAATTTCGAAACTACACACAGACTTTTCCAGTTATACTGGAAAATTATTACTTGAAATTCAAATGGCAATTATTTTCTCTTGCCCCAACTGCTGTAGAACAGCACAAACTTTCTCATCCTCGGCATTTCAAGAGCATTTATGAAATTCCATATCTGCCAACCACCCTTAGAAATAACCAACCAACCTAACTAACAGCTATCCAGGTATTTTAAATTCTGAGTTTGCTTCATTGACTCTATTTTGCTGGTACAATAAAATGGCATTGTATAATTTTACTCTTTTCTTCATTCATAATTGCCTTTTGATTTTGAAAATAATGCTTCTCACTGACTGCAATGTGAGCTGCATTCAGTTTGCTATGTTATCTAAATCTGAGCAAATATTATAAAGCTCACGCAGCTCCTCTGAGGGACAGAATGTTCTCATTTGTTGAATTACTCATATTGGAATATAATGTTCACAAAGATATTTGCACTTGTTCTTTCTTATAATTGTAATCCTTAAGATTAGCACTGCTGTTTAAAATAAGATACATTTGAGTCAACAAGTCTTTCTAAACTTGGTTTTCATCGCTGAAGGTTACTCTTTTTGTTTGTTCTAGCTTTCATTCAGACATTTTAAAAAATGCTCTTGCTGATTTAGGTCCAATTAGTCACAGAGGTCCTGGCCTAATTACGGCAGTTAAAACACTACAACTATTGAAAACATCCTTAAAAGGGATATGTTTTTCACTAAACGCAGCAGAAATCTCCTCATTACATGCAGGGACACCGAGCTGGGTCTCAAGCCCACCACCACTTCAGCATAACTATTCACTTTGAGGTTTATGTTTGCAGCTCCACCCTCACATCTGCACCAAGGCTGGCTGTTCCAGAGTTGGGTATGAGGAAGGACATGACAGGGTTCCAGTGCCAGCTTGGGTGGCTTTCCAGATTTCACCAGCCAGTAAACCTCACACATATGAATACAGATAGCAAGGTTAAGGCTTTGACCAATACTGGAACTCACGTTTTAGCCCTTGAGTTTGGATATTTCTGCCCTTGGTTTAGAATGGACATGGTGATGCTTTCCAGCTCCAGCAGGGCACTGCTGACTGAGGCCCCTGCTGGCTGCAGAAAGAGGACAGCAGACAGCACTGTGCCCCCAGGCACCCAAGGGACACAGGCACATCTTCTCCATGGGTACTGCCTCACAGTCTGTTTTACACTGCTCTGGAAGAACAAAAGCTCCTCTCTTTGAGCCCTGTTTTCTGTTTTTCTATTCACACAGAATGTGTTCGTACTTTTATAATAGAGATTAATTACAGAAACGTGGCAAGCTTTGACAGCAAAATGTAACTGTGAAAAGAAAAAGTACGAATTATGGAATCCTTTAAAAAGCACCAAATATGAAGAAGGACACTGCCAAATCAATGGCTGGAAATAAAAACATACAGACATTTTATTTAAGTAGTGTAGTATTTAATGTCACAAACTGAAGTGAAATTCAACTGCAGAATAAATAAGATATAGCAGGTGGATTAAGGACATAGGTTAATGCAGATAGCACAATTCTAAGTAGGGAAGATGTATCTATGTACATTTGAATCTGGATGCATGCATAAAAAATTGTTTATTTTTTTTCACCCAAAGGTATAGTTCTGAAATGTTCTTAATGAATCATTTATAGCAAATTGGTCATCAGAAACATCATACTTGAGGTCCAGCCTCAAGTAAAGAGTGTTTTTCTTGAGACTTGAAATGCTGTGTGGCAGCCATGCCCGGCCTGAACGGAGGCATCCTTTTCTTTCTGTTTAATGAATTGGGCTGCCCTGCTCTTTATGCACAGCAAGTACAGCCAGTCTGAGAAACATCTGAGTAAAACCATTCTGGCAGATATTTGCCTCAGATGAAAGAAAGTCAGGCCAGCTTTCAATGTCTTAGCGGGGTTTGTGGCCACATATCCTTTTTCAGTTCCCCAAAAGTTATGTTCTCATTAAAATGTCACCTTACAATAATTCTGTAATGTACTGGCTTCTGCATTCATTAGCTGTTGATCTAAAGCTAGTAATGGAAAAACAGATTACCTTGAATTTACGATGGGCTAATTCCATTCCTTTTAGCCACAAACACAAATCACCCTTTGTTTGCAACTGAAAGACCAGTAATTTTTAGCAGAGTGAAGGATAGATGGGAAAATATAGTTTTAACTCTTGGCACAGATTGTTTTGGGTCCCCAAAGCAACAATATGGTCAACAAGGAAAATGTAAAATTGAGCTCTGGTAAAGACCAATGAACAATGCTTTCAAATTGCCCTTGTTTTAGTGAGTTGAATATCCCACCATTTACCTCTGAACCCCGTGAGGGGTTCTCTGCCATAAGGATATTGTTAAAAGTGAAATCCAAATCAAATAAACAAAAAACTTAGGTGAAATTGTAGTAGAAATTATTATATAGT
This sequence comes from Grantiella picta, assembly GCA_013397955.1. Lineage (NCBI taxonomy): Eukaryota > Metazoa > Chordata > Aves > Passeriformes > Meliphagidae > Grantiella > Grantiella picta. The sequence continues at coordinate 784,307 of VZRM01002470.1, forward strand.
CAGGAATAACTAAAAGTTACCAGATTTTAGTCACAAAGAAACTTTCCACATATCATCTTTGGGGCAAATAGTAATTCTATGATTGCTATTTTCTTTTTTTATCCTGCTTTAAAGAGCTTATAGAAAAAGCCAATGAATGAAAAATGTTATGCAATGTCACTTACTGAGTTAGTATAGCACAGGAAAAGGTCCTACCTTCATAGGTACAGGAAGGAAGCAAGCAGGGATGCATTATCATATGTTAGACATAATGGTAAACACAGATTTGTATGTATAAGCAGCAAGATTGTATGTGAAAAAAAATCTGAGAGTACATTTAGAAGCTTTTCCCAAAGGCTTTTTTTTTTGTACCTGTTAAAAACCCCTGTAATTCTGAGGAAAGTAGAAGAAAAATGTGTTAAAATGATCAGGTTCTAAAGTAACAAAGTTTTATTTCTTCTGCAAATTAGTTTCTATATGTATACAGATCTAATTACCAACGCATTCTTTTTATTTTCCAGCAACACTGCTTTATCCTTTATCTGTTCCACTTTACCAACTAGTAAAATAGGTATCAAGCAAAGAAAAAAATAAAAAAAAAGGGAGGAGGGATCTGTTGAGACAGAAGTTCCCTGAGAGACAAAATGAAATGAAACATTTTAGCTCATCAGGTAAATACCATGTCAGCCTCCCCGTGACAGACAGTGTTTTCATTTGACTGGTTCAAAGAACCAGTCCTCAAAACTTGTTAATGGTCCTTTTGCTTTCCAAGTAAAAGAATGTCATAGTTGAAGTACAGATTTAACTACTAAGGTAGAAAACCTTTTATTCTTCTCATCTGCTTAAAAAAAAAACCCAGGAACTAATGTTTTTAATCTTTTCCTTTTTTTTTTTCGTCTCACTTTCTGTTTGGGTTATGACCTGGACTACTAGATTCTTAGAAAGGATTTATTGCCTTGTCTCAGACTTCAGAAGAGTAAGTGAATACACTGATAAAAGTTGCGGCTAATGTAAGACACAATCTTATTTTGAACACCCACAGAAATTAGTCACTTTTAAAAACATCTTGCAACCATCTTTCTCTTAGCTTCAATAACCTAAGAATCCCATTCTTACTCTAGATGAGATGGCAAAGGTATTCCTACTTACTACATTCAGAAACAGATTTAGTTTTGCGCAGAAAGCAAAGTTTATCAGAGTAAGAGATATTTGGTTTATGTCTCAACTGATATCTGCTGCAAACTCTCTTCCTCCAAACTGCAAAACAACTGATTTCTGTGTTTTATTTGATAAAGTCTCCCTGGAGGAGTCTGTCAGGAATCTACAGCTGAGACACTGCAAAAATATCTTCCTTTATTCAACCATTTGGTTGTTTCACTTATTCAAAGCCGAACTCCTTCTGGGTATTTTGCTCTTCAAATGTATAGTGAGATCTTTCATTGTACATGGTTTAAGGAGATAATCACTGTTGTCAGCTCTGCTATTTTTATATGACCCACTGATATTTTGTGGTTTTCTTGAAGTTCCTAAACTCTTTGGCTCAAGCAATTAAATAATAGGTTGAGGGAGGCAAATTCTTAGCATTTGTGGTTAGAGGAAAAAAATTTTAAAAACTTGAACATTAAAACAAATACAGAGAATCCAATACTTCTAAGATAGTAAGATTTTAAGTCCTTTCATGACTTCTTAGTAATCCGTATTAGCAAAAATGCTGCAGTATAATACTAAACATATATGGTAATAAAAATGTTTGCTAAAAATGATCCTTCATTAGCAAACAATAGAGCTACTGATTCAACAATGAAATTCAATCAAGAACTAATAACCCATGTGCCCACACAAATATGTCTTATTTCTCTGGCTTCAATTTTCCTCCCATGAGAAAAACTTGGCTCTCTTTGCCTTCCATGTCTTTACGGTGATGGTTGTGAAGGTCTGTCTTTATAAATGATCACAACAGCCCTCATCCCTCAGTCACCACATGATTTTCATTTAACACAGCTGATTTATTATAATATGTACTAAATATGCACTGAAGGTGTTTTCCAATCTACTCTCCCACAAATATAGAAGAAAAGTGTTTTCTGACTTACAGGCCTATTTCGGGATCTGCGTCTTCTGTTTCTTTGTTTCCCTCAGTTTGTTTTCACTCTTAGAAATTTCTATGCAGATGTCTCATTAGAAAACTCCTTTAGATAAGCTAGTTGTGATGCTGAGGTTTCCTGCCCTGCCAAGCAATAAATTACAGATTGTTACACCTAATTGCAGCTGTAGCCTGGTCTCTCCAAATGTTATGTGCCTGAGTGCCACTCAGAACGAATCCAAAAGTCCCTCCTTCAGCCCCCTCATACAGGGCTCTCTCAGTGATTTTGAAGCTTTAATTTCCTCTAGCCCATAAGGAAGGGTCTTTAGGAGCACTTATAATTTTTGGGCAGGCTGCAAAGGGCATACATCTGATTTCTGAAAGTTTTCTTTCACTGGCAGATACTCTCCTTCTTCCCTTCTGAGGAATCTTCAGCTGCCTAATCAGGGCAATTTTAACTTGGACTTGTGCTTGCCACTTAGAAACATGTCTGTCATCTGCCAGGATCTAGCCTTGTAGTCCAAACACCTTCTCCAGTGACAATTCAATGGTTTTTTTGAAGATTTCAGCTAATGCTGCATCGGGAGGTTGCAAATCTGTATGTTAAACCTGCTTCTTTCTAACTTAAAATGTTCATTACAGGAGATTGCAGGAATTCCTGAAGAAAAAGAATGAATAATTATAAACATTTTCAAATTACTGAGTGATACAACACATGCAATAGCAGCAGCAGAAAGCAGGGACAGGAGCATTATTAAGATCATGACAAAAGGGAAAATTAGAATGAAGACTTAAAAATGCTAATAAACTTTAAAAGATATGTAAATTTTGCAAAATACTTGGGAGTTTTGAACTTGGCATTTAAGGAACTTATTACTGATCTTGAGTTCATTTGTTCCAGCATCCTGGTACTGTAGTACAAGGGATGATGTGACAAGGTGGAAAAAAACCAACTTTAAAGCATAGAGCGATTATTCAATGGCAGACAGAAAGAAGCAGGTAGGCAGTATTTAACCAACTGTAAAGCTAAGCACAGATGGGCTGTCCACCCCTAACAAAGTACCCCCAATGCTTTGGCTGCCCAGCAGGGTAAGGCAGGCTGGCCTCTGCAGCTCCCCAGAGCAGATCTTCCTTGCCACAGGGTTATCTGTGCCCACCTGCTCCTAATGGCACTAACCATTTTTACCTGGTGAGCTGATCATTCACAACCAGCAGCCCCAGCTAGCACACTCGGCATCTTGAAGTTTTTCTTTTACTTTTTCATACCCTTCCACATTGATGTTTTTGCTCTTGAATACACCAGCTACTTCTGATCTCATCTGAACAATCCTACTTCTGCCAGTAATTTTGTCTTTCTTATCTCCATACAGACTTTCTCACATCTCTTTCAGACTTGTCTGTGCAGAGGTTATGCAGCTGTGATGCATCAGAACTGAGTCTTAGGTCCAAATACACAGTCAGAGAAACCCTGGGTGGCAGGAGAGAGCTAAAGAGAGGGAGTTAGTTAAAAACAACCACAATAAATTCCTAAACATATCAATTTCAGTTTCAATCATCAGAATGTATCCACACACACATCCCCAAAAAAAGTCCCCTCAGAGTTATAAATATCTTACTCCTATAAGCTATCTAGTTAAAAAGGATTTTACAAGGCAAGCAACCTATGGCTACGACAAGCCACCTGATTTTTCGCACTAAAGCAGTATATAAAATGCTCATCCTGGCATCCCTATGCACTCATAATTCCTAACCTACTTAGGGCTTTAGGGGCACAACATCTGGAAGACCAGACTTAAAATGACAGAAAAGCTTTGAAGGTCATGCAGGATAATTTACCTAAAGTTTGAGTATTTGATAGATGAGAGGGCTGTTACTCATTGGAAATGTTAGGAAGCATTACAAGAACAAGTGAGAAACAGAAATTTATAGGTTCATAAATTGTAATGCCAGAGGAATCATCTAATCTGACCTGCATACCATAGGCAATGAAATTCCAGCTAGTAATTGCCACGTGAAGCTCATCAATTTGGGGCTAAAGTGGCACTTATCTCCTCATAGTAACAATTATCATAGTGCATGAGGTAACTACCTTTAAAGAGCAAGAGAAAGAAGAGAAGGCAATTTGCTAGTGAAATTCTATCCACCTCCTTTTTCTATACATGCTTGGTGGAAGTTTTCAGAAAGCTGTACTGCAGTAAGATTACAGAGAATAAATGAGAAGTACCCATGCACTTTGCACATGACATTACATTTCCTGAGTATCTAGAAGCTACAGAGAAGAGGGTAATAAATTATTTTTATGCAGCAAACAAGAAACTGGGAGTTAAAATAAACACAAAGGAAACTAAAGGTGACAAAAAGCCTTTACACACAAGAAAAAATACTCTTGGTAAATGGAATGTAATAAAAAAGCCGAAGCATGCGTTTACTTTCAATAGCTTTTCACATTAGAAAATGATGATCATGAAATAAAATTATAACAATAACCTGGGGTACATGGAGTTTCCTTCTGAAAGGAAGTTATGGAAAACAAAAGCCCATCCTTCGCAGAAAAGATTACAGGCTGAGCAGGTAGTTAGCTCTCTGTGACCTATGCCAGAGCAGGAACAGTGGACAAAATAACAGCAGAAGTTGAGCATTAAAGAAAAGAAGTGGGCGCATAAACAGGGGAGCTAAGGAAATCCTTCTTCGCATGGATTTGTCTTGCAAGTGGCACCTCAACGTCCTCACGTGAAGAACAAGAGCTTCTCCACGCACCTACAACCCCCACCTTATTACACCCAGTGTCTCCAGTGTCCCATAGTTGCCCCACAGTGCTCCCAGGACTGCTCTGCTCCCCAGGGTCCCACAGCACAGCAGCCCCACCTTCCCATCAAACCCTTCCCCATCTACCTCTCCAGGCTCCCTGGCTGGGCAAGAGACAGCACAAGCAAGAGAGAGGTGCACAGTCAAACTGACTGCCCGTGCTGGCTGACTGGGGGGATGCTGATAACCAGAACTGAGGCCACGACCAAATCCTCTGGTTTTTTCACTCAGAAGCAAACTCAATGAAGTCAGTGTTCTTTAATCATACCCTGATTATTACAAAATTTTTAAGACTTTGTAGTCTTTGAGGGCTCTGCCTAAATTGATTAAAAAGGGACAAGGAGGGGGAAAAGGAAGAGGAGAAAAGTGAGATAACACAATCTTATTGATGTTGTTTCTCATGAAACCAAGCTAAAAATATAAAAATGTGTAATGTATTCATTAGGGGAAAACAGAGAAAAAAACATGCCATCATCATATGACTAAATCCTGACATGCAGGCTTAATATTTTTGCAAATAAAGTATAAAAGTTCCTTTTAACTGAGTCATCAGGATGTCAACCGTCTAATCAGAATAATTAGGCAATCTCAGTAGTATTCATTATTTTTGTTTTAATTATATGTGGGAGGTTGAAAATCAAATCTACACATTTTGGTCAGAAACAAGGTCGTTGTGGCTGTCTCATGAAGGAGAAACACACTCCTAGGTGTTTCATGAGAAGAACAATGTAGAATTGCCAGTACAAAGGATGACACAAAATGTACCCATCTATCAAGTGAAAGAACATCTAAGTTAAGGCTTGAAATTCATAAATATATAAATAAATTAAATAAATGCAATGGCAAAAGCAACTTCTGTCAGAACTAAATGATTATCAGGCAAATATGCATATCATTTTTATTTCAAGTTCCTTATTTCCTTTAACTATAAATACCATAGAATCTCTTAGCATACACACTCACATGAGTAAATGTTTAGGCAGATAACACTTCTATAAATATCACAAATGTTTCTATAAATGCAACTGCATCCTGATGAAGAATAATTATTTTCCTATTTTCTCGGATCTCTCAGCAATAGATACTTGAATAAATGTGAGACAACATCATTCTAATAAATGACTGTAGGACATGCAGCCAGAGAGATGTAAAGGAGAAAGATCATGAATTATTTATCATCATCACTGCTACAGCTTGTTTGCAAAATAATAATGCTCGAGTGCCACCTGGGACATGGGACAGAGTTTGTCTCCCTAACTTGGTGGAATTTGATGCTACTGGTAGAAGGACCAGGACAAATCTCAGTGATAAACCATTGACAAGTCTTCCAGTGAATTCCTATCTGGGTGTAAAAGGACATCCAACCTGCCTATGGTGCTGTTTTCAGAGCAGTATTTTATGCCTTCAGTTTTGCTTCTAGAACCAGTTCTTGGATAACTGCTGCTTTCTTCATAAGGAAATTGTCAGTATGGAACTTCTCCCCTGTCCAGCTCTCCCTCTTTTTCAGTGTCCCAATAGGAGTGAAAGCTCTCATCCATCTAATGCCAAGGCTGAATTTCAGCAGCTTTAGTTTTATATCTCGCACTGGAGTTGCTCACTCTCACTTTCTGCTACATTCAATGGAGAGAAGCACTATAGTGGTTGCTTGACCTATTTTAGGCATCAACTTCAAGTTTGAAACAGTAAGTTTAAATTAAATACATCTTTCAGGATTGATTCTTGTTGGTTGTTTCTTGTTTGGTTTTTTGTCCCCCTTGGATGGGTACATGTTGTATTTATGGCACTTGATTTATTTTAGGCATTTAATGGATTGAAATCAGTTTTGCCCAGACAGTACCAATGTACTCTGAATTGAGGTACATAAACTTTTGATTGCACTAGGAGATGTCTAGAAGGGAAAGGCTCAATTTGTAGATGCATTTATTGCAGTGAGCTATGTGTGGAAGCTGTTCTGGTTTAGGTAGGAGGAAGAGGCAATCTGAGGACACACAACATGCCAGAGGCTGCAGGTATGGTATGCATGATTCCAATTACACCTGACACTGAAGCTGATGCTGTGATGGAATAACTACTGAAGGCTGCAGGAAGCTGCCAAGATTCATACATATGCATCAGGAATCCTACTGAAATATAGGGGAGCAGCTGACTTCAGTCCAAGTCATTAGGTGACAATGACACTTTTTTTCTGACTTCCAGTGTATAAAAAATAATCAATCCTGTCTACTAATTATTGTCTTTAAAACAAACAGCTATAATGTTCTTGTTTTGTATACCTTACTTCTGTAAAATACCTTTTCATTACACATGTGTAGACACAAAAGCCTACAACTGAATTATCTGTTGGGATTCCCACCAGCTAAAAAGCATTAGGGTTATCAATGATAGAGAGAAAGCAGGCCGTGATGGGGACAGAAGCATCTTGGAAGAACTGAAACTTTCCCACTAGCTTGTGAAGAGATGTGAATCACCTTGAGAAGTAACTTATCTGCAAGCTGAAGGGAAGGCAGCTGGAAGCCAAAATGGTGTGCAAGACAGCTGTAATGCCTGCTAGTATTTCCCCTCCCTGTACTTGTCCTAAATAGAGAGTACATGTTTTCTTAGCCCTTCATCTCAGACCGCTAAATCCATTTTCCTGGGAGGTAGAAGTTTGCCTGGTAGACCAGCAGCTTCAGAGGAAATCCTGTGAAGGTGCTGGTGAAGGTAAGGAGCTGTGGAGTCCCAGCTGTCTCCTATAAGGAAGCATCTAGCACCCAGGAGCACCAGCAGAGCACCTGCTCTGCTGCCCTGAGTGGCCAGGTCAGAGGGATATCAGGCCAGGAGGGGAGAGCATGCCATGGGCAGGGTGGCAGGGCTGCCTTTGGCAGGCAGCAGAGAGTGATAGGATGGCTGAGGCCATCACAGTAAACTCACAACCTCCACCACACACAGCTACCAAGAGAGGAGCAACTCACAGTTTATGTACATGGCCCTGTATTCTTTTGTAGTTAGCTGAGAAGACTCAGGTTCTATTTTGATAGCTATTGCATATATACATGAATGCAAAGATGGCCGTGGGTGGAAGATCTTAAATCATATCTGTATATCAAGCAAAGGTGTGAATTCTGAGGTCAAGATAAATATGCTTCCCTGAGTGTTCCTTTCTATTCATGACTCCGGCTTTGTGCTTACTTTTCATGACAGAAGTGAGGGGTGGGTGCAGGAGATCATGTGTGTGTTTGCACTTGGGGGGAGCAAGTGGCTGCCAGATAACAATTCTCTGATTTCTTAATTCTATTCACCAGACTTCTCCCTCCCACAGTGTTCTGCAACAACGTCCTTTCTCTCTTTTGTTACCACTAGATGGTAGTAGCAGGTAGAGACTTGCTTTTTTTTATTTTCCCCCTCTCTTTATCACTCCCCTTTGTTTACTGTCTGTGATTAGTTTTAGGACTCCGGTTCTACTAAAAGTTTTATTGTTTTTTCTGAATGGTAAAATGATTATGCATATATTAAAGATTTGAAATGTTTTCAAAATAACAGTTTTCTTCCTTTTCTGCACCCCTGCACCCCACACACCTTTGCTGAATCCAATGCGTGTGCAGATCAAAGCAACCATTATGGTGAGAAACAAGCCTCACTTGCCTACAAAATCCCACTGAAGACTTCCCTGTGCACTGTGAATTACACTCAGCGTTTTCAGTAATTGCTTCTTTACGGGCAGGAAGGGGCATGAGCAGCTGTTCCGTGGCCTCTGGAGCACCCCTGTGCTCTCCTTCAGAATGCCTTGCCTTTCTTTCCCAGCTTGCTGGGCTTGGGTGGGAAGAAGCATCCCCAGCCCTGGCAGTTCTGCAGAGGGATGTCTGCCATCTGGCTGCAACAAGGACAGATCCAGGCAAGGGGGTAGCTATGGTTCTTGACATTGTCTGCCTTGGAAAATTGTTAGGAGAGGAGTAACTTCCCCATGACTTCAAATCATCTGTTTTGATTCTTATATAAGACACTTTTTTGCTCTGCAGATGCAGCCAACAATTATTAAAACATTATTTTAAATTAGTGCAAGCTGTGCCAAATCCTCTCTAACAGTTCATCACTGTGTTCTGTATCAAAGCTGTTTTGCACTACCATATTAGAAAGGAGAGAAAATACAGTCAGTGCAGCTGTCATTTGATCATATCAAATATCATCCTTGGCTACTGATAAAGTAACACAAAAGAAAGTGCTTGGTGACTAAAGTATGGATTTTAAGACTGCATTTTCTCTACAGAAATTTATTATAAGTGGATGAGTACAAATAAAGGACCACACGTAGTAAGTGTTATATATGCCCTCACTGTCCCTCAGGTACATGCTCATACAGAGTTTACTGCACTTATGTGACCCCAAGGATGACCCGTATGTTAAAGGGCAGGTCAATTTACTGAGACCTGTATTTACTTTTTAAATGGAAGGCACCAAACTGCAGTAATAATGATAACTGAAGGAAGAGCCATGCTTTCATTTACTGAGAAATAAGCCTTTTGTAATTTTCTCGAAAAGCCTATCTCACAAACATCTATTTCTACACAGATAAAAATGCCTGTTTAGCAGACTGTTCAAGACTAAGTTGTGAAGGGTATTTTCATCCTTTTTATGCAGAACGCAAACCAAAATAACACCAAAGCAAAAAAAAACATATATTTCTACATCTATTTCTTATTGGTATTAGTCTGTATTAAAGCTTCCATTTCCCCTATGGCTACCTTTGCTTTTGTAAGTTAATGGAGACATATATCTTTCCTCTTTCATACTGACTTTTTTTTTCTTTTCTCCCTTTCTGCCACAGGAGAGGAGCACTTTAAAAAAATAATTAAAACTAAGAGACAGATCCTCAGGTGATGAAAATCAAAATTGCTCCAATGAATTCGAGTTATGCAAATTTTTATTAGCTACAAAATTGGCCCCACTGGATTTTAATTGCACTTCAACATCTGATGTACCTTTTGATAGCAAAAGCAGGCGGTCCTAAGCAACCCTTTAATTTTCACTAGAGAAAGACTTAAGGTTCAATAAAGCATTTTTCAGCTAGAATTTCTCCTTTCAATTCATAAGTACATGCACACTCTGCTCTGTAACTTCAGTACTTCATATTCGTTTCCAGGTACCTGGTCCAATTATAAAATGTTCATAGAAATGACTGCATTAATAAAGAAAACCTCTATCAGAAGAGAAATATTTTCTTATAGTTAAACCATTTGTGCCGGCATCAGGCATTTTGGACCACCTTCCTGCTCTCCCACAGGCCTTTTTGTGTGTTCTTGCAACAAGCTGCCTAGAAATTGCTCCTCCAATCTGACCACGGGCACTTAGCAAAGTCCCCAAACTGAAAACGTTATAGCCCGGCACTCCCCTGTTCTCTGTGCTTAAATGATCTGTGGGGTCTCCTTCTGCTCATGAAAGGCAGGGTTGAGCCCCAGCAATGACAGCTCAGAAAACTTAGTTGGGTAAATACCTAAAGTTAGGTGTGGCTACTACAATACACAAATATTTTAAGCCAATACTGAGGTCCCTCTCTTTCCCTGCCTCCTGGCATTCATCAGCACCTGCTCCTCCCCTTCTCATGTTCCTGCACAAGCAGTCAGGATTTGCCTGCTGAAGAGAACTGTTGAACAGGTTTGGACTAAAACTGATGCCTAGTTTTAAAAAAAACCAAGGATTCCTACTACCCAGACCTGCTTTCCATCCTAACTACCACATGGGCACATATTTGTCTTACCATACAAGTGCATGGACTAGATCACAGACAGGATCCAGGGGATGAGAGGTGTGGTGAGGTCTACCTGTTTACAGACCCCCATGGTTTTTTTTCTCAGCCAAAACAGGGAGATTTCATCCATACTGCTTGCTGGGATGAGTCTCATCCCATCATGGCTTGTGTCTTGACCATCAAGCCATGGTCAGACACAGTATTAGATGATGGTGGCAAAAGCAAGCTGGGGTAGCCTAGCCTGAGCCTGGTCAGTTTATTAGTGTAGACAGCACTGTAAAAGAGGGAGAAATATCTCCTAATGATGCATCAGTGCTGGGTTGATGAAATGGAGACAGGAATGCCTAATTCACCTAAAACTATGCTGTCTTGTCCAATTAGCTTTGTGCAGTCTCAAATACCATCAGGGCACCATTGGACAAAAAGTAAAACAGCCACAAAAAAGTAGAACATTCTCCCACATCTCCCAAATGGCTCTGAGGCTTTTCTTTGAGCCAAGATACTGTGTTTTAACTTGGTTCAGTAGAAACCTGCTTTTGTAGCAGCATGATATTTTTCAGTTGGGTTTTGTAGTTTTAGCTTCATCTGTCCCTGTGGTGATGAACACCCGGGTTGGACTCTATCTGCATGGATACAGCACTTGCTCTCCTCTCACCAGCAGCCCCACAGCTGCCATGAGCCCTCTGTCTTACTCACCCAGGACAGGATGACACAACAGGAGATTCAACCTCCAAACCCCACCAGGCAGCATAACATTGCAGAAACCTGCATATTTTGTGCTTAGCAAGGAAAAGATCAAATGTCCAATTGTTCTTGAATCTATGTTTTTCAGAACATTTTGTTCCATGGTGCATGTTGATATTTTCACTTCTTTTCCCAAAGTGGATGGAAATTCTAACTTTTATTCAGCCCTTGCTGCAGCTTCTGGCTCCTGCTATAATAAAAGCAAACCAATTGCAATCAAATAAAAATACCTTTTAACAAACAATTCCATAGATGCCTTCTACAACAGTCACAGTATTTTAAAATTAAGCTTTATTTTTTCCAGAACACAGAAGATTTCATCACATAAAATGGCTAGTTCCAATTAGTTGTGTTACATTTTTTGTGTGCGATATTTCCTCTTTGCCTGACTCATGACAAGACTTACAATGTGTAACATAGAATACATTCTGCTCTCAGCTACTTTGGTGCAACCACATTGATTTCAGGGGCTGTGCTAAGCTTTCAATTCTGTTCCCACAACTGCATGTTTGCACACTCTGCAGTCAGATTTGCTCTCTGTGGCACTCCTTTGGGACAAAATTTCAAGAATGAGTCAAGAGGCTTAAAAACTGCAGTAGTGGTTGTTGTTCAACAATAGCTTGTTCCTGACAATAGTAATAATTACTCTAGGCTTTTCACTCTCACTGACATTGTAATCACGTCTGAATTTTCTTTTGGGTTTTTTTGGGTTTGGTTTTTTTTTCTTTACAAGAAAGAAAACTATGGAAAGCCAAGGACATTTTTTTAAATAAATTTCAGGAAAGTCTATTATACCATGCTGTGTTATTGCACGGATTGCTTTAAAATTGGCAGCTAGGCTATGTCTTGGGATCAGGTTGCTGTGCTGTTTGTTTGCTAATGATTTTGCAATATAGAAAGCACTGCCTAAAGGACAATGAAGATAATGAATGAGTGTGTTCTTGAGAGCAAAACTCTTCATTTCACATGGCATATGAAATGGTGTACCTCCTAAGAGGCTAGATTGGCTATAGCTTTGTAATTCACAGAATTTTCACAGCTATAAGTTAAAGAGGGCCATCCCATTTTGGATATCAGCAGTGGAAGCAGATAATCCCAACTGAAGGATCAGACTATCCTGAAACTACTAGTGAAACCTTGTCCCAGTTCCAAACAAATAGCAATTACAGTGGTGTGCAAGTTGATGCCTCTGCACTGCTGGAACAGGATAAACCACAAGAGCACAGGTAAGTGTATAATCAGTTTAGTATTGGCCAGTGAGCTGCTGGAAGTTTGCAATATGATCTTACCATGCCGATCATGCTGGGTGGGATAAGGGGTATAGCTTACAGTCAGTGAAATTAAACTTTTTGGTTGTCATGGGTATGGCCAGGATTTTCCTTGAGAAAGGAAGAGCCAAAAATGTAAGAGGCAAAAGATATTTCCCCTTGGGTCTACAAGGCATGTGGTCTTCGTTGATACACATGTGGGAAGTAAAGATATTGCCTTTGGTAAGGTATTATCCATGTGAGAACCAGGGTATCGAGGAAGCCTGGCATTTATTAGCTGGGACAAATAGGAACTAATTTTCATCTTAACATTGTTGTTATCAAAGAGGTATTAGTGTCGACAGCTATTTTGGAGGACTGACTTTGGTTTTATATGTCTTAGAACAAGAAGTCTACTTTAAATACCAAGCAATTTCCATAATACAGTGGAAGGCACATTTAGTGGGTTAAATGGAGTATGCATTTACATAGCAGACATTAACTAGAAGAGCATTTGGATACCACTGTGACAAATATCATCTAGGCTGTAGCACTCAGCAATAGAACTGCCTGGATAAATGTATGCCCTTTTTTAAGAAAGTATCTATGGAGAACCACAGGATTTTTCAACTGGTCACACCAGTTGCGGCATTCAATACAGAGACAGGTTCAGAGACAGCACGGAAGAGATCACATCTTCCTTCAAAACCAATACTCCAACAGCGTGGTGATAGGGAAAGCAACTCAGAAAACTATGCAATATGTTATTGGTAAAGTGGAATGGGAGTCCTGATACATTCATTAAAAAAAAGGGGGAAAAAGTTATTCCTTATATCTTGTTAAATAATGTAGTGGTGAGTTATTTTGTAAACAATTTTAGAGATACCTGTACTGCATGAATGCTACAAATGCACAAGGAAAGAGCTATTATTATCACAGGATGGGTAGGGAGGGCTGCTTTGAGTATCAGGATTAAAGTATGTTTTCTGAATTTCAAGTCTCAGCCTTGCCTTTTGACTTGACTTTAGATGCAGAGGGGACTGTCATAATCAATTTCATTCAACATCTGTGTCTGAGAGTTGTGTGAGGCATCCCATGTGCAGTCTAGATCATTTGTATGTTTTGTAACTTAGTTTTTACATTTGCATACTTTTTCTTATATTCATTTATTTAATGATAGCTTCAAAATCTACTGTGGAGAGAAACACAGATAATTGAGCATGGATGGTGAACTCTAAGTAAGGAAATATAAAGATCTGGAAAATATCCATTTGCTAGTAATGGACATTATACTCTCTTTCCTATCTGCTACTGCCTGTGGAAAAATTATAGTGGAGAAAGGAAAGGACTTCTTGTTTTAAGATATTCAGATGAATCTGTTTGCTCTGAGTTCAATAGAGTGTCCAGGGTTGATGACTAAGGCATTATTTCAGGAATTACCTTCTGTGATCAGGAAAAAGGAGACTAATCCCAAATGAATAATGGGGGAATTGATAGTGGCAGAATATCCTTACACATTCTACCCTTCTCCAGACTTCTCAGTTTTTCTGCTAGCACAGGTTTTCCTTAGTTGGATGCATAACAACTTATGCCTCATTTTTTCTTTCAGATCTTGACTGTTCCCAGAATATTTAAATCAGAATATTTTAAGCCTAATATTAGCCAAGCAAGAAATACCAGACCTCTGGAACCCCCTCCCAGGGAGCAGTCAAAATGAGGAGAACTGGCTATAGCTACTGCCTGAACAATTTGGCACTTATCCCCATCGCACATTATTTTAGCTGACATGCTCTTAAAACCTGGTCAGTGCTTTTACAGCAAAGGAATAAACCCCAGCAATGACTGATGTACTCACTGGCTGAAATAAATTATATAAAAAACCCTACTCAGACTATGAAAATAATTCTATAATCATGGTAAGGATTGCAAAAGTCTGCTTCAGAAACTGGCAGGATTGAATGTTCAGGTTTTTTTCTCTCTCTCTGAGTATCATTTTGAACATATGAGATCAGAAGGATGTAGCTGGAAGTAGGAGACAGAAAATTAATTTCAAGAAGTCACTTTATATTGTCTTATATATGTCTGCTCTTAATTGAAACCAAGCACACTCCAGAAGTGTTCTGTTTCTCGCAGCAGTATATGTATTGGACAAAGTCCGAGAAATTATTCCCAAATACATTTGTATTTACACTATATGAATGTAAAGGTAGTAATAAATAGGATAGATGGTCTTAATGAATTGTGGATGTAATTTGAGTCCATGCATTCCCCTGCCTGCATCCTAGTGTCATTCCCAGACCTGCCCCTGTGTAAGTCTTCTATTTTTTGAAAGTCATCTCTTATATCAGCTTTTTTATTATGTCTGAATCTCATTGGTTGCAGCTGATCCATGATAGCTCTGCTCAGAACTGAGATCGTCTCCTTGGCTGTGTTAAATTACCCTTTTGAAAAGTGGAGTGGGGGGAGAAAAAGCCTATGTGCGGTGAGTGCTGAGTAGGGCAGGCTGCAAAAACACGAACTGTGAATTGTATGTGCCCACTAGAGCATTTGAATTCCACAGGCTTGAACTGCACACAGTGCTGGACTCCAATTCCAGTCTACCTTACGGGGTAAATTCTTCACGTGCCAGTAAGTTACCTTTAAACTGTCATAGCAGGGATAAGCTCTGCCTAGTTTGTGGTTCAAATGGTGAATAGAATTTTCTCAGAGACAGAAACCCTCCTGAAATCAAAGAATTGAAAAACATTCATGCATAGAACATAGAAGGAACAGAAATTCAGGAGGTGTCAAAAATAGCAGTGGTGACCTGTTTGTATTCAAGGCCAGGTACAAATGAAGATGAAGATTAAAAACTTGCTGAGAATCTTTAGTAGTAACACCTGGATAAAATGGCTGATTGTGGATGCACCTCGTTGCAATCATGTCCAGAAAGGGGAGGAAAGGAAGGGCATCTTTTTGACCCTGAATATAGAGACAGCCCATTTTGCTGTCCTACAAAACCACTCATCCAGAGACAATGTTCAAGCACTGCTATCAATGGGCTCAGCCTTTTCACAGAGATATCCTCACTAGCTCCAACTATCATCACATCTGACCTACTAGATTATCAGTGAAACCTTTTATTTCTTGCATAATCTGGTAATATAAATTTTAATTATCATCAAGAGTATTTGCAATGCAAGAAAGATACAAATATAATCAGGTAAAGGGGGTACAATTATGATTATCAGGAAAAAAGAATAAAGTAGCAATTGATGTGGTTACACTCTTGAAAGTTCCTGATTTGTTCAACTAATAAATTATTTGCAGAAAGAAAAAATCTTAGCAAGAGAAGCTACAGGTAAAAGCTGAAACTTAAAAAGTTGAAAAATGAAGAAAAGGGTGTTTCCATTGTAAGATAGCCATGGTAGCAAAGGAAAATAGAATGTGGTGATGTAGGAAACGTCCACAGCACAAGAAGAGATCCCAGAAGACCATGTAAAAAAAGTTTCAGTGCAGGAAAGGGTAGAGAGGCCATAGCACAGGGGTGTCAGGCCTGCACACATAAAAGCTGATAAATGGTAATTCGGTTTAAGGGTTCTACACCATATGTTTGATTGACTGAGACATGAAGGGAAATAAGGAGAAAAAGTAAGGTCAGAGGTGCGTGAGATCTTGGGGCATGTCTGAGACGATCTTTCATTGTTTTTTTTATATGAGAGAACAGTGGATTATGATTGCCTTTAGGCGGGAGGGAGGTTGAGAACTGAGAATAGAAAGTCTGACTGAATTTGGACTTCTGTGAAGGAAGAGAGAGAGCAGACCAAGGAAAACTGGCAATATTTTAAAATCTTCACTAGCAGCTCCAGAAGGAGGTGGTCATATGACATTAAAAGGGTTTTAGTTTGATAATGTCACACTGGAAGCCTGTAGTACTAAAACTTAAATCTCTTAATGGTATGAGGATATCATAACCACAAAATCATTCATCTTCTGCTATATTCCACAGTTTCATCACCACAAACTACCATGAATAATTCAGGAAGCACTTTGACACTGATCTCATTAATAAGACATATAATCAAGGAGATGTTTAAATAATGATGTAGAAAAGGCAGAAGAACTCAATAAATATCTAATTTCATAAGAAGTCAAAGAAGCACTTCCCAGCCCATCCCTAGTAAAGAGGACGGATGTTTAACTGAATGCCTCTGAGGTGTGGACATAAGAGAACAAATGGATTAGGTTAATTTTTGATAAATATCAAATTACTAAGAAAATTCAGAAAGACAAAACAGTGCTAATGTTAAGTCAATGTTCAAAAAAGTATTGTGCATTGTCTGATAGGTCTTTCAGCATGGAGTCAGCCTAGGCCAAATAACAGAAAAACTAGTAAAATATTGAATCTATAGCAAGAGATAGGAAAATAATTTTGAGATAAAATAATTGTTAAATCAGTCTGGCCTTGGAAATCTCATTTTTTTGTATTACAAATTTGTTTGATAAAGGATGTGTGGCACAGGTTTTTAAGGTATTTGCCTTAGAATCGCATGACAATCTGATTAAACAAGTAGTTCCGAAAGCTAACAAAACCTGGCTTTCTAGGGAATTGTGTCTCTCTTGGTTAATTGACTGTTCAGCAGTATTACACTTAGATTTTCTGTTTACTCTGCATATATCAACACAGGGCTATTATTTCTTGCTGCAGGGTATTTCAAAATGACAAACATTCTGTCATCTGCAACTACAGAAGCTACCCAATGGATTCAGAAATTATTGAGAGTGATATTTGAACTCTAGTAATATTTTCCTACACATATCCACTTTTATGAAACATATTTATCTTTAGGATATTTCTCTTTCTGCAAATGTGCTTGAAAATGACAAACAACCTCAAAAATATTGGGGGGAATGAAAGCAAAAACAGGCACCTTGCTTCCATGAGAGTAAGAGTATTGAGCACTGCAAAATCCTAATCAAAAAGAGTTGGAAACTATCTGACTGATTTCTGGAAGAAGACATCAGTAAGAAATCATAAACTAATAACAGTATTTCGACGGAAACCTCTCAGATGGGAGTATTAGAAAATAGCCAACTATTCTACATGTTGAAAAAACAGTAACAAGCACAAGGAAGATATTTATAAGGTGTACCATGAAAAATACCTTTTAAGAGATCCAAGTTCAAGCTCCAAAACATCCGGAACAAGAAAGCAATCAGCAGCATGAAACTGAGAGATGTACCCTGGAAAACAAATAACTTCAAGAAGGATTTAGAGATGACTGTGAGGAAGGGAAGGGGGCTTATTCTATTTTGGGTAATACTAGAAGAAAAGTGTTTTATATCTACACAAGGAAGGACCAACAAGCTTTTAAAACAGTCCCAGCTAAAGAGGCTACAACACATGGCTATAGGTATGTTTGTACTGGGTTCCCTAAGTGCTTGTCTAAGGAAGGAAGGAGCTTCAGAAGTCAGCAAAGGTCCCTGAAATCCAACGTTTTTAACTTTCTCCTAGCAACATTGTACCAGGGACTCTTCTTTGGCATGAATTGCTATGCTCTAGCCATGGTCATACTATTTGGCTGTCTTTAACTCCAAGGCAGCATAGCCACACCCAGCCTCTCTCTTTGGCAAGGTCTCTGACTTGGGAGTTAGCTAAACCCTGAATGCCAAAACTGCATCAGGAATTGCTCAAGCCCTTTAACTGCAGGCATCAGGGGCCATGTCTTTGCATTTTGGTTTTTTTGCTCAGTGACTCAGAAGTCGCCATGGTGAGGTCTGTGCAGAGCGCTGTGTACAGAAGGCTCCGTGCAGTAATCTACCGTCTTAGAAATGCTATACCCCATACTACAAACATCTGTAGGAGTTTTTCCTTGGAAAGCCAGTCAGACACCATGGAACAGGCTTCTCCTAAGCATTTGATGATGTATCTTCTGGCGTGCCCTGCAGCCCATGGCTCCCATGCTGACTGTATCTATCATGGAATCATGTGTGGTATCCCCACTACTCCCACTTTTCTCCATGCCCACACAGGGGGCTTTCTACAATGAAAGTCAGAGTGTGGTGAGACTCTTAACCCCAAACTGTTGTAGGACACAAAATGTGGAAGACTTAGCCCAGAGAGGCAAAGTTTACCTCAAAGTATCTTAATTTCAAAATGCTTGATTGAGAAAAGTGCCGTTTTTCCCATTTTTGCTATGCACTAAGTCTAAGAAAAAAATGTCACATGTTGCAATTTCTTAGACACAGAATTTATGCGCATTACGTGCTACATATTCATCATAGTGGCAGAAATCTCTGTTTATTTCTTTATCATGCAGGGAGAAGTATTTTCTGAAGCCTGGAGTTCATTCATACAACCTTTTGCAGATCTTATTTCCGATCCTCAAATAAGTATTCAATTCTATCCACCTTTTTGTACTTGCATCCTCATAGCTAATGGAATCCTGAGACATCATCTAATCAATATTCACTTATTTAATATATTCACAGGAGTAGAGTGCCATGAAAAATGGAAGATTTTTGCTTTTATCCATTTAATATAATTTACTATCTGTGTATAATGCATGTTATTAAAGCACTATAATCTTAAATCTGATTATTCAGCAGACCAATGAAAGGCATATCTACATTCCAGAAACATGTCTCTGACAATTTCAATTTTTCAGCAGTTTTCATTGCAATGTGAGTGCTATTCAGATGAAGATTGAATAAAAGGGTTTTTTCACCTTCTCATCTCATTTCCATCGAGAAAATATTTTAACAAGTTTGTCTCTAAAAATACTATCTCATATTTGAGAATAAGTACACCCTACTTCAGCTGAAAAAGTAGAGCTTTTAAAAACAACATCTGATAAACAACTGAATATCATAATATCATCCTTTACATGGTTAAACAAATAATTCTAGCATAGCATTTCAGCAAATGTTAGCATATCTGCCACCTTTCATTTATCCTATGATCACCAATCACATTATCAGCAAATTTCATGGCCCACTAATCCTTTAGCATAAAATGTAATTATAGTATCTGTTATTAGACACCTGAAATATGAATGGATTTATGGGAATAACTGTCAAAATATCGTTTAGAATAGATAGAAATGGGTAAAATTTTCTGCCTTTCTGATGTTCCACAACTTCTTTGAAAACAAAGAGAAAATCCTGTATGTAATTTTAGGACCCAGAATTTGCTTGTATTCTGTTTATGCATGGTACTGTTGTTGTGACTTTCCCAAACTCTGACAATCACTAAAATCACCAGAACACTAAATTACTAACATATTCCAGATTGATGGGATTTATTGAAAACAAAATATTGTTCTTTAAAAAACATCATATTTCCTCCTATTATGGCAAATATGACATGAGAAAGTCTTATCCTGTTTATTCTATAGACAAGGTTGCATGTTTGTCTCACCTCTTTAATTAACAGAAGTTGGAAAATTCACTAGTAACTTTAGTTTCTTAGCTCCTTACAGAGGCTTTTGGATAAACTTAACACAAGAACAATACACTGGAATAAAATGACATATCCATTGTTATTTGTTAAATATTGCCTTGAATTACTTACAACATGCCAACATAGAATGCTACATCTGTACATAACTCCAGATTGTACCACATGTCAAGATATGTTTTTTCAGCCATTTGATTCCCAAGTTCAGCATCTCTGTTACTTTATTCAATTTCTTTTAGCTTCCAGCATCAACAGTTCTAAACATTATAGTTTATGCTTTTTGAATGCACTACACATTTTGTAGTGTTTTATATGACATTCTGAGCAATATATCTGAAGTTAATTGGTGCTTCCTGACTGACAGAAATGGTCTTTGAGTTCAGTTCTTAACCAATAAAAAAATTCTTGCAACCATCATTCTGAAATTTCTGATGTCTTCCCTCACTTTTTTTTGGTAGAAACAAGTCCCAGATCAATAAAAAATGTCAGGAAAATTCTAGCCTGTTATAATTTTTCAGACCTTCTGTAAGACACAAATACATCACTGAAAACAGTTTTTCCAGCCAAGCAAGTTGCATATTTGGGCTGTATTTCAATTGTGTTTTAGGTTAAAAATATATTAATAATTTATCGTTTTAATGTCCAATTTATGGTAAATTGGGTGCCTTGTAGAATAAGGGCAGAAGTGGACAGCCAGAGAAAGCAAAGGGTCAACATGATCACAGACTAGACACTGTTAATAATGAAAAATAAAAGACTAGATGTTAGAGAAATAACAGGATCCTTTACTTAATTTTGTATTCTAATGTTGCAGGACTTCCCTGACATCTTTGATTTCAAACAATGTATATGAATGTATATGTGTCATCACACATCTTGCAAAGTATTTGCAAGATGTATGATGACACATCCTTCAGATTTTTTTTTTAACCGAACAAATTTTACCAGATTGTTTTATTTGTGAATTCCTGGCTTTTACAGCTCTGTACAGCAGACTTCTGGGTGACTTGGAGCCATGGTTCCATTGAATTTAATGAGCTCTGCCCGTGTACCCAGAGGGTTTGCCCTCCTGCTTTAAGTGGGGTTAGCATATAAATGAGCAGCCACTTCTCCAAGAACTTTGGAGGCTGAACAAAAAGTTCTGCTTTTCAAAATCTGTAAGCAACCTGTGGTAGTGACAGAGAAGTTTATTTACTGGTGAGGAGGTGAAAAAAGAGCACAGTGGAGGACAGCAGTGTAAGAGTTAAAAAAATAAATTACAGGCCTTTAAAGGAAAGATTAAAAACTTTAAAAGGGTCAGGATAGATCCAGAAGGAGATCATTCCTGTCCTTAGCTAACTTAGCTGACTGGGACAACTTTGGAGGCTCTCCAAGGTGCAGTTGACTCAAAATAGAACTGGGATGCTTAGAACTAAATTGCCTCTCTTAAATACTAGTCACCATGATCTGGTGACAAACACTGGTTCCCACTGACCTCACCCACTGGCCAATAGCAAGATCAGTATAATTTTTTTTTTACTGCTTACAAACATCATCAGATCAACACAAAAGTCCAGTTCCACTGAAATCTGACATCAAAGGCCTGTTCCTTTCATATAGGTAAGGCTTCTCTATCTGTCCAGACACAACTACTGCCAAGAGCACATGCTTATGACACCTCGAAGAGCAGTAACCATAAAAAAGTCCTTGCAAAAACAACAAACAGAATGAGTGAAAAGAATGAAAGAGGAGGAAGGAAGGAAAGAAGGAAGGAAGGAAGGAAAACGTGGACTAAACTCCCATTTTGGATGAGTGAGAATTACTCATCTAAGCAAGTATCTGCAGAATCAGCATGATCCAGAACTAAAGTTTTATTTCTAACTTCTTCAAGTACAAATGGATTACCTGAATTTACTAAATCAGAAAATCTTCACATGCATATATTCATAGTATTGGAATCATAACTGAATATCTTTTGGGGGTTTTTTTGCATGATATCAAATAATTAATTAAACAAATGGTGAAATTAAAATATAATCTGTTTTATGTATGTCTGTTTAGTTTTCTAAGGAAGGCCAGGATTTTGAAATTTTATAGTGACATTATATTTGCTAGGACTGTTCATTTTGTAATTCATATACTGTGTTTGCTCTGCTTTTCCTTTCAGTTAGTTTTGAAGGGATTTGATGCAAATAGGCTGCCTCAGGAGACAGTCTTCCAGAGTTTATTCTTTTTTACTTTTATTTCTAAAACATATTTTTCCTTATGCACTCATGCAAGGGAATAATTAACTCTGTGTACTGTTGCTGACCTGCAAGTGCCTCCAAGCCCTAGTTAAAACAAAAAAAGGACCCACATTGCACAACGTGCTGTACGAATACAAACTAAAATGATGAAATTTGCCAGGCAGATTTCATGCATTAATCAACAAGAAGATTCATATATACTGCTTTTCCTCTGTGGAAGATGAAGCACCTCATAGGAAGGCAAAACACACTGTCTCTATTTGGAAAGGATCAAAATATAAGTGAATAGTCAGTGAACCTGAGAAATTTTGTGCAGCACATCAGTGGTGAAACTCTGACAAGACCCAGAGCTGGATTGAGCTATGTGTGGTCCTCTATTTCTTTTAGCTCATGAGATGCATCAGGTCTGAGGGCTTTATCTTTTGTGGCAGTATCCTCCACACCCCCGGATTCTTCTCTTCCATATCCACCTCAGTGACCTGAATCCTTTCTTATACTGTGCTGAACATTCTAGAGCTGGGCTGGCCAGTGGCTCCTGCCCAGCAGGGAGGCTCAGACACCACTGACATCTCCCTTGGATCAGTCCCATATTCTCCCACTTTGCTGTGACTCCCAGAGTCCCACGGCCAGTCTTCTGGATCCCAGCATAAACCAGGCCCACAAAAGGGAGTGCTGAGTTGGTTTCTTTGGGGTAGAACCAGCTGCAGGAGAAGGATGGGCGTCAGGGGCCCAGCCAGGGGGGCCCGTCAGCCAGGGAGGGTTTGCTCCCTCCTGAGCCCCTCGAGAGAGGCCACTCCAGGTGCCAAGGTGGAGATTCCTCAGGCCAGTGGCCAGCCAGCCCCACACTGCCCTGCACATGGCTCTACTTCCTCGGACTTCTCAAGGACACAGGCAACAATTGTGGATTTTTGTGCCAGTTTGACACCAAGCTGCCTTTGCTGCGTGGGATCTTAATTACGCATGCCTGGCTTTGGTTGCCAGGGTGGCATGAAGGTCCTTGAGGTAACTGTGAGAGCGGCCCTCCCAGTATTTTGCCTATTTAAATAAAATCTTCCTCTGGCACATTATTTCCAGCTGGTGAAGCTGCTTATTGCAGAGCTTTGTTGGATGCTTTACTGTGTGAAAGGAGGAACAAATCCCTGACCCCACAAAGTGTAAAGCCCCGACCTAACACGTGATAATGAGCCATGGGTTGGAGAAGTCGGTCAGGGTTGGTATCTGCCCCTCAAATACCTTCACAGTTGCTTCATCCTTCTTTCCAGAGGAGTCTGGCTGGGAAATCTGCATGCTTGCAGCTTCATTAACCTACCCCTGCTGCCAGGTTCATGGCTCTCCTTTCCCAGAGTTTCCCAAACCCTCTGCAGTGCAGTTTGGAGAAACAGACCTTCTGCCCCATGTGCTGCAAATGTGGTCAGGAATTTCTGCAGCATGATCAGCACTGGGAAGTTTTATACTTGCCCTTGCATTGTTTTTCTTCCTGCAAACATACTTATTTTACTTTCTTGTATCCCTCTATTTGTATTCCCCACTAATTCTTCTTCTAGAAGGAAATCTGTTTATAATATGAGCTGTCATACGTCATTAGGTATTATCAGGAAACTATGTTACTATATTTTAAGAGCATGCATATTTCAGGGCACACAGATACATAAAGTTTGCATATTTGATACGTATTTGCATTTATGAATCTCCATGCCTTTTGGAGCTTTGCCAATTGAAGAACTGCCTGACTGGAGAAAAGTAGGCAGCCAAGAAGAAAATCGTTCAGTGTCTCATTTGGTATAGTAAAGCTCATTGTTAGCTGTTGTTTCTAAAACGGTGACATTGATACAAACACAACTAGAACTCATTTGCCATTGTGTTTAAAATAGTTAATGTTCACTGCATATCAAGTGGTATTTAGTTGAACTCAACAATAAAATAATGTTAATAAGCACTGCGAATTGTTGCAATAATATTAACACCTGTTATTCCTTGGTAAGGCAGAATTACTTGAATTTTGCATTAAAAAAAATAAACTCAAAACACATTTGGAAATCAGCAGTGTAAAATATGGAATGGGTCTTTATTGGTTATTCCAAGGTGTAAAGACCATTTTACAATTTTGCAGCTAAAACCAGTTGTTATTTTGTTTTTGACCACAGAAATCAATTTTTCACAGTTCTAGACACATTTCTTTATGTAATATAAATCCCTGTGTATATGTATGCACTCCCACATGAAAAAAAGGTGGACATGCAAAGAAAAGGAGCCTTGTAGAGAGGCAGGAGATCTCTCATGCTTCATGCATTTTCTCTTTGACCTTAGGGATGAAAGTTGATGTGGTTCAGTTTCCTCCTTATCTGTAAAATAGTGATTTAAATATGTGCCTGTCTTACAGAAACATTGTTTACGGTAAGTAGTTTCCTCTGGCAGTAAACTGGCTGACACATTCTGATTGATAGTTATTTTGTGCATTATCCCTTAGGGAAAACCATGCATATGAAACCTCGTCAGTTAAGAGTGTTCTTTCGCAGCAGGGATTCACTGACCTCCATTGCACTAGGTGTGATGCCTGGAAAGGGGTAATTTCCCTCCTGTACTGGGGCTTGTGTGGCTGGTTGCATGATCAGGTCTGGAAAGTGACCTTTGAACTTTACCTGGCCAAACTCAAAACCAGAAAAACACTTGTCTAGATCACTTTCCCAGTCTTGCATTAATGCTGGCAGAAGGGAGTAGACAGAAACTTACAGACTGGGACAGAGGGGAAGGCAAGAGTGTTCATGGTTTTGCAACAGTATGTGGATTTAGTCTGTTTTAAGCTGCTCGTGAAGCTTCACCTTAAGGCAAGTGTGTTATGGTAGTTTATGTACTGCAAATATCTTGTCAGTTGAAGGCTCCCTGATCACTTTCCTTACGCTTGCAATTACATTGCTGTTTTCTGCTGTCTCCTTTCCCTCTCTATGCTGCTGCATAAAATACTCATTGAGGTACTACCAGTGCAGATGACTGCACAGAACAGCCATCCACAGCAGATTCAGCATATTCAGAAGTTTAAAATACATGTTGCATTTCAGGTTGGCTGTGAGAATGCAGAAAAAAAAGACCACCCTGCTTCTCATGTCCAGTTTAAACAGATGGTGACAATTTAAATAAAACAGTAAATCATGATTTACATCTGGATAAGGAAAATGTATGATAGATTTATTTAAGAAATAAGATACTGTGTTAGTGTGTCTGGCTGTAATAAGCATGTTTATTTAGTGTTTACATTGTAGTTTTACAGAAAAGCTTGCTAGGCTGGGACCCTGTGGGATAGATCATAAACAACCCCAGAGGACTTACAAGCTCAAGAATGTGCAGCAAAACAGACAAGCAAGCAGTCAAGGGCTCATGAAAATGTGTGCAAGGGTAACAAAGACATGGACAAAGTCTCATCCAGTCAGAAACAGTAAAAGATGAACACACACACAAACAATGCCTTCTTTACAAATGAAGTGCACGGGGATTCACCTGTGGTCACATCAGAGAAACTTCACCAGACCTATGAGCACCAGGTCACCAGTGTGGAGGTTTTGATGGAGTTTAATGTGTCATCATGCCTGGGAGCACCATTGGTGAGCTGGAGCAGTTGACCTCAATTTACATAAATCCCCCATGTTGTGAAATTGCTCCTATGGTGTAGGTGGAAGAGAGTGGAAAGCTGACAACGTGTTTGTGTTCTGGGATTGGGGTTTTTATTAAGATCTTGAAGATTACATGTTTCATCTGGTTTCTGTTTTAATTCTATTTAAACATTATGTAATACTGCAATAAGAATGCATAGTTAGCTGCAACCAGGCACTGCTTTTTGTGTAGAATAATCCATAGCTCCAGTTTGCATGAAATGTTCTCCCAGAGCCATGGAAGTTGCTGTTTCCAGGACAGGGTCAAAATTAAGGTGAAAAAACCAGTATTTTGGTGGTGATTCATAGCCCAAGCTCTGGGAGGCTTCTCCTACAAGTCTTTGTGGTATTGCTGTTTTCAAAGGCTGAACCGCAACAATTTTAACAAATTGTTCCACTCTGTGGAGAGGGTTGCTATGGAAATGAACAGGGCTAACATCTCTGAGAACGCTACTAAGAGCACTACGTGGCGGGGGNAGGGGATTAACATCTTGCTCTAAATCTGTTCACTGTTCCTGTGGGCTTCAGAACTTGGCCCACTGGATAGAGATTTTTTTTTTTTTTCAGTCCATTCAGCAGAAATTTAGTGCAAATTGAATTAAACAAGATGAGAGCAAATGATTTTGAAAGTGATGTCTGGGAGTAAGCTTGTATAGACATAAACATCTTTATTGAATTATTTTTTGTTAATAATGTCTAGCAGAAAGATGTGATTATAATGGAACTGAAAAGGTTATTGAAGCATAACACTTTACATGTTTTTTTGGGATAGTTACAGTTTGCTCAAAACCTGAAGCAACTGTGCTGTTCAGAGCATTTGGATGGAAAAATATTGCTATGGCAACAAATTACTTTTATATTCACATAAAGCAAAAATAGATCTCTCTCTCCCTTTGTGGGAAGCACACATTTTAAAGTGCATGAAAGATTAAAGGTGATAGGCAGAAACAGCTGCATGAATATATTTTCATTTTTCTTCTTTTGGTTTATACATATTTCTCTATAAATCTGAAATGCAGAAATAATTTGCAGCTAGAAGCATTTTGCAGTGAAAAAGTAGAAACCGTTTAGGAAAGGAAACAAAAGTATGATACAATCAGAACTTCTAATGGATGTGTAGCAGCATCAGACTTTAATTGATAAAAACTAAATAATCCCAGTTTCATTTAAAAGGAAGGGGGAGGATCCTCTCCCCTCTGCATGTACGCGGGAAAGTGAAATCACTTTGTGTCCATAACTGGAGACAGAGACAATGTTTTTTATTTTTCAGTCAGGCACCTTGTCAAGCTCAAGGAATAGACCTAGTGGCAAGATTACTGATTGCTTCATTTTAGCCGTGTGGCAGTGTTTGGGGTTTTTTATTTAGAAGACATGCAGCTTTTACTTCTGTGGGGTGAAGAGCTTCTGGTACATCTATATGCCATGGTGCGCACCATCTGCAGAGGAACTATAATATGTCTGCATTGATATGTCAGGTCTATCCTGAGG
Source organism: Grantiella picta (assembly GCA_013397955.1). NCBI lineage: Eukaryota > Metazoa > Chordata > Aves > Passeriformes > Meliphagidae > Grantiella > Grantiella picta. Next base: position 811,682 of record VZRM01002470.1, read on the forward strand.
TTCCCTCTCAATTATTCTGAACCACGTGAGCTGTCTTACACCATCTGTATCTCTCTTCATAATGCGCAGCAGAGCAGCCCACATTTTGTGCTTCTCAGCTGCAAAATAGAGGCCTCCTCGCAAGTGGTGTGTGGATTTTTTGGCTCTTTTTCCATCTGATCCCTTCATATGGAGAACAGAGTGAGGTACTGAAGGTCAGAAGTGAGGAATATGAGGAAGGCTGTGGTTCAGTCCCTTACTGACCTCTCATTCTCAAATCTTCAGCCTAAGCAGAACAAACTGAAGGATCAGAAAGTCAAAGAGTGAATCAGGGTGAGTTGCAAGCATGGTAGCTCCAAACTGGATGTTTAAGGGTAAATATAGGTGTTTATGATATAGATAGACTTGCAGGCCAAGATTTGAGGGTCACTTTAAACTTGACCCAAAGCACCAAACATTTCAAAGGGCCTTGCATGCCTTCTAGTAGTGTCCAGTGCACAAGAGTGTCTGTAAAGGATTTGAAAGGACCGCTACGCTGAAGTTCATATTGTCCCTGCTATGAAAGTTTCAGAGACGATATTTTAGGGTGAGAAAGGGAAGGCTCAAGATGTAGTGGATGTAGAAAAGGGTAATGGAAGAATCAGTTGGTTATTCTAAATCTCTGCAACACCTCATAAGCTGTTTCTGTAGGGCTTAATAGGAGGGTTCTACAAAGCAATTTGAGGCAAACTGGCTCACATCCAGATTACTTGTTCTTTATCTAGTACACCGACTTCTCAAGTGATGCTTTTGAGGCCCAAAGACATTATTGCTATTTTGTGAGTCTTTTCCTTTGTTTGGTTTGCCTGAAAGAATATGATACCTGTGTTGCAGCTTTCTGCAGTCCTGTGTGCATAGTGTGAAACACGGTGCATGGCATAATCCAATACGTGTCAGGACAGTTTGAGAGGCTGAAACTGGGATTGCTGTAAGCCACTCCTGGTACAGTTACACCTCTACTGCCTGCTGCAGACAGTCCCTGGAGTCAGCCCTCCCGTAAGCTGTCCCTGTATGTCTTTGAGAGCTCCTGAGTTATCCAAAACAAGCTCAAAGAGCCAAGTGATAGAAGTAAATAGAGATCTAGTCTATAGCTTGGTCACTGGCTCACTTCAGAGCTGTGCTGGCACAATTTTGAGTGTGCTTGCAATCATACACAAATCCTGGCTGTTGATCAGGTGTAGACCTTGCCCAAGAGCTGCCTCAGCGGAAGTATGGGTCCAGCCATCCCGTATGGAGGGGTGGGAGGGCTTTGCATGGCTGCTCTGGCTCTGTTGGCCATCACATGTTGTCTATCTGTTTGCTTCAGCGTCAGCATGGGCTCAAGCTCATCTAATTTACTGCTGTTGGCTGCAGTAGTGATGCTGCTAGATGTGGTGTCACAGTACTGTGGCTAGAATAGCCCAAATAGAGAGCTATATCCTATTAAAAAAAAAAAAAAAAAACAAAATCTCTGTGGCTAGTTTATCCTGGGTTTGGAGAGATAATGAGGTTGAATGTGCTCTAAAATGAGACCCAGTCTGGACAGAATTTCAGTAGTTATGTTTTCTGGCAACACTGTCAGAAAACATGTGTTGGACTCTATCCATAGTTACAGTGCTTTGAGTACATGAACTACATATTTTAAAAGTTGGGTGTAGCCATACAATCCAAAATTACACCAGTGAATACTGTGTTGAGATACTCTCAATTGCACTGCTGCAATCTCCTTTGCATCAAAGGAGCAGAAGTGGGCTAGACATATTTTTATACATGCAGCCCAGAAAAGGCTGGGAGAGACATCATGTTATCCTTCCTCAATGTGCTCCTCAGAACTGTAAAACTCTTGGTTTCTGCATATTAACCCCATTTTATTTTTGTGTGCGTATATGTGTGGAGCTGAATTTCTCCTCTCTGTACCCTGGGTTTTGTTGTGCTCATAGAGGCCAAATGCAAATTTGGTCATCAGTTTTGAATAAATGGCAAAGGTCTTGCATACCTCACTAGGTCCCATAGCTTTTTTGTGAAGAGGAAATGCATGCATTTCTTTTCAATTTTTGTGTCTCTTTTCTGCCTAAGGAGAAAGATGGCAGAAAGCATGCAGTGGGAGAGTGCACACATAAAACTTAAAACGTCAGAAGTAATTAATCTTGTTTTGCAAGAAGGGGGTCAGAATGAGATACAAATCTATTCTAATCTAATCTTAGTTGTTTATTCCCTTGTTCCCCTCCCCTAATTCTCTCACCATCCTTACTGTGTAGTTTTCTGGAGTCATTAATCTTCTGCTTAGCATTGAGCATTACTTAAGAATGAATAGAGTTGGATGTGGCTGTTTTACCTCTTCTGTCCATATGCACTCTCAATGAAGAGACTAGAGTATTTTGGTAAACCAGAGCACAGTGGCTTGCACAGTGACCTTCTCACTGCTGGGATCTCTACCAATGAGAAGTCAAACACAGGAGGTATTCAAAGGTGGTGATTTTTCCTATTACATCAATGAAAGTCCAATGAGTGATTATTGCAGATCTTGCCATATATTACCTCTAACATAACGTTGATAACACACCTGTGCATGATCAGTCTTCCTCTTCATTAGGCATTAGTCAGTGTAGTGGAAAACAAGGAAATCCTGGAAAAAGACTGTGTCTTCCACAGTCATTTTTTCCTCTGTTGTTGGTGTAATCTAACAGAACTGCTGCACAAGTGGTTTTCGTTGAGTTTTGTTTAAGCAGGTTCTTGCAGAACAATGAACAAAGGGGTTTGGGGATTTATACATTCCGTTATAAATACACTGGCATTTCCATGACCCTGTTTAGAAGAGTAAAGCTTCTATTTGTCTCCTGCTGATTCTGTCAACATTCACACAGTAAGTTCAGTAGAAATCCCTCAGGTACTCAAGTGTCAGACCACAAAGTCATTTCTGCCTTTTAAAGAAAACACTATGTTTCAAGGAACTGGGACTTTGGGGAATATGCCTCTGAAGTGGAGACTTGATGCAGGAATGCAGATGTAAAGAACTGAAGGGTTCCGCACAGAACTGAAAAACAAGCAAAATAGTGAGACAAAACATATATTTATATATCTTCTGAGTTTAGTTACCTTGGTGAAAATGTACAGCAGCTCCAAAATATCTACAGAATTTCCTGGAATAACTCAGATAAAAATATATGCCTGCTTGAAGATCAAATGAACTGCAGTAAACAAAGAGAGAAGAATTGGGGAGGAAAAATATATGGCATCATGAATTTTTCCTTGCCAGTTTTCACAAATATTAATCCTTTGGATCAATTCAGACCCACTTACACAAAGTCAATTATTACTGAATTCAATTACTTATTTCATTTCCTGGTTTCCAAAGGATACATGGCTCATGAAATTGTGTTGCACTGTCTTCTTTCTCCAGTAATTTCTTAAAGTGCTAGCTGATTTTAACCAAAGGGGCAGACAGGTACCAGGTTCCCAGGTACCATGTTCCAACATGCGTGTGGAATTCAGTGACGTTACAGGAAAGAAACCCAGACCTCACCACATGACCAGCAGTTGTAATTGAGCCTGGATATAGGTGTGTGTGATGCTGTGGGACAAACAGACCACTGAAATTATGAGGCTTATAAGAAATAGAAAGTGGAAAGCTGGTTGTTACACACAAAGATAATAGCTGAAGCATGAAAGGGGAGCATAAGGAAAGCGTGGCACAGTACTGGTGCCTGTGTACAGTTCAGGCACAGCTTACTGCCTGCTGAAGTGAGCTTGGGGCTTTATGGGCAAAATGGCATAGATTAATGGCAGAAAGAGCCTGACGGATGGAAATCATTCCTACATATACCATCGAGCCAAATTTTATTCTGTTGTCTAGAATCGGTGCTCAATTGCAGGAACAGCAGAGGAGAGGGCCAGGATGCAGTAAGCTGCATTTCTTTTCTGCTAGACTCTAGAAGTTTTGCAGTATTGCACAGCCTGAAAACTGCTGAAACATGCCGTGTAACCCTAAAAGGAATTTTTCTCAGCCTGGGTTTGGCAAAACACAGCACATTCCATCCACAATCCTTTCCTCCTTTGGTAGATAACAGCTCCCACTACAAGGACTTTTGGTATTGTTAAAGTACTGACCAAGATAATCCATGACAACAGGGATAATTTCTTAAATTAGAACTTGGATTTGGTTGTGTGGGATAAATTCTCATTGTTGCATAATGAGAACAGTACTCATATTGATTCTGTATATTTTTTTTTCATATTACCTGTACATCTTGAAGTAGCATTCTAACAGTCTTGGGATTTCATTCATGTAATTGAGAAGACAGGAAGTTTTTCCTCAAAATACTTCTTTTAAGATTTTTTTCCTTTCTTCATCCAATTGAAAAGGTGTATATAAACTGAATTTCTTTCTCCAGTTGGCTTAACTATTGGAAGCCGATATTAATTGCAATTTCACACCCTTCAGTGACTCTTTTTGTGTCTTTGCAAAGGGGACACATGATTCTAAAGCTTTCTGTGAAAAAGCATATGATAGGATATCATCTGGAGATGAAAGCATTCAAAGCCCAGATTTCAAATCCCATTGCAGCAGAATATTTGTCAGGCCTTGCTTGTTGCCAGCATTGAAATGCATGTAATTTCCTGCAAGGGAGAGTTTTGGAATGTAAGGTCACAGCAGTAATGAAGGAAATTTGTATGGTGGTTGAGCTGATAGTGGGAGTAAGAGAACTCTGCATTGTAAAGTCAAACACAATGCTGGCATTAGTATTCAGACGAAATTTAGGCTTCAGTGGAGAGGCTGTCATGCACTCAGTTTGTCGAGATAAAAACCTCACTGTATTCATGCATGCTGTGAGTCGTTCTGCAGCATTTCAGAGGTGAAGTACTAGTACTTTTTAGAGCATCAGCCCTGTTCATCCTTGATATGGGGTGACCTCTTCTCTAGCAGGAGAGCTCTAGGTTGTTGGTCCCTGTCTACACAGACTTCTGCCTGTGTAGTCCAAAGAAAACAGGACACTGTTTAACTGATTTTGGGTGAATGGTATGAATTTTTTTTTAATCCTTTTAAAAAAAGATGTAGCAGAACACTGCAGGAAATCAGAGGTTTAAGCGAATTTTACTTGGCTTGCTAACATTATTAGTTATTGTTGCATAGTTACAGCATCACTTTTGGGGTGCTTAGGATGCTGGGCCATGGACACACTCCCTTTTGTGCAAAGCACTAGTAGGCTACAAACAAAAGAGCTTACAATTCACCTCTGTAGTCTTTTACATGCAAACATGAATGGCCATGCTCCAGGAGCTGGGTTTTTCCTTGGCATGATGCTGTGCCCAAGGAAGGAAAACTGTACTAGCTCAGCTAATTCAGTTATTCAATTTCCAGTACAATTGGATTACTGTTGTCTAACTGCATCAGAAGGAATATTTTATAACTCCCATCAGCAGAGAGCAGTGTGCTCATGTCCACCGTGAAGGTGGCCTGGGCTGTGATTCAAGAAACAGGACAGGGTTTCTGGCAGGAAGGCTAGTCAAGAAAAGGGGGAGAAAATTCTGGGTCAGCAGCAGTCTCAGACAGTGGTCTAAACACTGCCTAGTATTTTGTGGTGTCAGGATGGATTCTGTACTTATTTCCCAGCCTTCACTTGGGATATTGCATGCCAGGGAGATAGGGATAAGGCTTGGAAGTCACTTCATACTCTCTGCAGTCCCCTGCTGCCTCCTTTTGATTCAGTGTCTTTGTACATCAGCTTTCTCAAGCAGACGGGCCCCAGGCAAGCTTCAAAGGGAGCAGGATGTAAAAAAAGATGGGTTTATGTCTGCACAGAAAGAATTCCTTCATAACAATGGCTATGTTCTACAGTAGGAAGATGTGAAATTTCTCCCCCCCCCAAAAAATAAAAAAAAAAGATGCTTGGTTGCAATGATTTGAACCAAGTATCTGAGCTGAAACCCAGGGAGTTCTCATTTCGCTTTTGCTGTGTGGAGGGATTATACTAAGCTTAGGGGGAGAGTGAAAAATAACCTCTGATCAACAGCTATGTTCATTGGGATGTATGATCTTAGGTCCTCCTGCACCATCATGCACCTGGAATTCACAGCATCTGCTTTGCTTCTGGTTCACAAAAACTTTGCCAAGTAGTAGGGGGTGGGAAAGTTAGAATACATCCAGCTGTGAAAGGCTGTGTTTCTCTGGTGTATTAATGTTCTTTGAAAGTACTTTCAATCCAGTGTGGAAAGAAGAACAAATGGACATAGTTCTACCCTTCTGAAAAGGTCTGATAACAGGTTTTTTAGAGGAGTTTGAGTAAACTTAGAAACCACAGACAGAGTGATAGATGAAGTCTTGTCATATACTAAAAACAAACCAGCCCTTAGAAAAAAAATTTGTGCAGTAATAAACTGTGCACAGTAGGCTGCACATGAGCCCATGGTGTGTTGTCCTGTGAGCTGAAACAATGGTAAATATATTCATTTGTTAAATAGCTGGTAGGCAAATATGCTAATGACATTTATAGACTTAAATGTAACCTGCCAGACAAGTACTTGGAGGAAAAGGCAAACAAGCATTTCCATTAAAATTTTAACCTATATTTTAAATAGTTGAACAGTTTGGAGAATTGTTTCTTTAGTTCATGTTTGTACATCAGCCAAATCCTCAGGACACAAGAATAAAGGGACTGGTGGGTTCTTTGGCTGCTAAGACTGAGTCAGAATGTACCTGGTCTTCCTATAGCATGCCAAAACAGCAAGATTTGTCTGGTTGGTTTGTTTTGCAAGGGTTTGGATCTGACCACATGTAAACAACCTGCTTTAGCCCCCTCCAGAATCACACAAGTGATGGGAAGCAGCAAACTGCAGGAGCAGAGGGCAGGAGATAGGAGTGGGGGAAGAACAAGTTATCTGGAAAATGGTTAGATTTCTTTCTGCACAAATATTCTAAATTTAACAGCTGGGCAACAGCTTTCTCATTATTGACATGACAAGCCTATTGCCTGGCCAACATTGATTGATTTGGAGGACAATTATTTTCTCGTTGGCATCAATGAGATGTGACTAGGGCCTCAAATATTTCTGCATAGGATTGATGTCACAGCAGATTTAATAAAGCTGGCATTTATATTTCCAGGAAGAATAGACCAGCAAGATACAGAGGATGCTATACAGTAAAAAGTCACATAGAACAGGTAGAAATAAGAACAAAAAGTGTGGCATAAAATGGAATTGAAATAGCCCATTTTTGTAGAAACATAGTGAGCATTTTTTTAAACAGGAAAACCACCATGTAGGGTGAAGAAAAAATAAAAGGCTAATATAAAATTAGTAACATTAATTTTAAACAAATAAACTTTTCTTTTTTATTTTGAAAGAATACCTAACATATACATACTAATATATATCAGTAAGCATATTCTGTGACATTTAACATATGGCTGACTATTGTAGTTGTTCATGGTTTTTTCAAACTGGTGGGAAGGGGATGGAGCAATCCCAAATTGATTCTAAGAAGGGTGGTTATAGAGATTGTCACTTCCAGAAATTCAGGAGACCATAAACATTCTTCCCCTCCCACCTGTGGGGCTGTCTTGGTGAACAGGTTTCCCCACAGTTTTGGGCATGTACTGCCATCAGAACCAGACCTCCAGGCAGGAGGCATTTTGGTTTCTGTCAGTGCAGCACTTGCTCTGTTTTCAGGATAAAACTGGGGCCTGCAGAAATGTTTATGAGCCATTACTGACATAATATGGTCTAAATTAATCTTATTTTATCTGTTCCAGTTAATGATGCTTTAAAAGTTGGTAGTCAGTAGAGAATAACTACACTTCTAAGGATTCTCAGTTTTCCGAATGCATAACTTATAGTTTGTAATTAAAAGAAAGGCACATTTACTTTCTATGAAATAATTTTTTGGGCCTCCCAAGATATGAATTATACTGAAAGACAGAACATCTCATAATTAGCACCAATTTACATGCATACTAGTGTTCTGTGCTAGTTGAATCAAATCCATTATTCCATGTGCCTCGGAATCTTTACTGCTAAGAGATAATTGAGGTTTTTATAAAGTATAGCTAAAAGGGAGAGGTGAAAAGGTGTCTTTGCTCCATCTTTTTCACTTATGGTCCTGCAAATTGCTCAGTCTTTGACATGTGTTGGTTCTGCAGCTGCTTCATTCAGCACTGTCTGTGCCCCCCATGCAACCTCGACCCTGCCAAGGTCATTCTTGCCATGGAAGTTCACTTGTGCAGTAAGAGACAAAGGCATAGGCATGTTGCATTTGCCCAAGCCATGAAGGTAGAACCAAACTGCTTATTGGAAACCCTTCTGCAACAAGGCCAAGCTCACTTCTCCCCAGAGTCCTTCAAAGAGAAATGAGAACCCTTAAAATGACTTACAGGTCTGGAATGTCTATATTCTATTATTACAAAAATATCTTTTTCATGTCTTGCCATAGTTCACCAGGAGATTCATCTCCTGAGTGGATTCTGAAAGTTTTATTGATTTATCAAACTCTTACAGGTCATGATATCAAATGTATCCATCTTTTATAAGTATTTTCAATTGTCCTGATTTCATCTAAGAGCTACTGTAGGAGACAATTCTTCTGAAGAGCATGAATGACTGTTCTAATATGGGACATATATTTCAGATTCTAGGCAGGTTTAATATCTGTCTAAGCAGCAAAGGTTTTTCCCTCCCTTGGAAACTTGGATTGATGACATCCTGCATGGAGCAGATGCTTTGACATTGAACTTCTCTGGTGATTTTGCCATTCAATAAGCTATAGGCCACTTTATTCTTCAGCTGGTCATTATTCTATTGTCTTTTCTTGTTACAATGAAGACAAAAATGTGGAGAAAAAGTTATGACATATTTTCTTTTGCTATTTTTTCCTTTAATTTCAGAATATGATGTTACTGAATATTTGGCGCCCTATATCCTATATCATTCCTTAGGCCAAGGACACTGAGTAGGACAGATTGCACTAGCAGGAGAATTACTATTCTTTGTCATCAGTTATAGTTCTGTTGGGGACATTGAAATTTCCCTTTAGCTTCAGAACAACCTCCTTTATTTTGACTTTTAAAATCATATTTATTCCAGAATGAATTTCCTGCAGCAGACTGTGTTTTTCTCATCTCCTTATATTGTTTTATGTAAAGGGACTAGGGAATTAGCAGCAAGTTCACTCATGAGAAATAAATTGCCAAGAACTCCCATTAATTTTTTTCTCTTTCTGTTGGGAAGCTTGTTATGTTTAGTGATTTGTATATCAAAACTGGCTTAGAAAATTCATTTGACTTTAAAACTTGATGTTCAGGATTCTGTAGTACAAGGTCACTTGTAACTTTTTACCTTCATATATAAACAAATATATTTTTTCCAGACCACACCACTTTTATCTGTTTCATCTGTTTGTGAGGGCTTCTTTGGGACCATATTCATTTGGTTTTTTGTGTTAAGTTGTGCCAACATCACTGAATTGGGCAGAAAGTAATGGCAGCCACTTTCTAGGTTTTATGCCAATATAAAATTACTTCATATTCTGCTAGTGTTGCTGAGAGATTTGGGCTGTTCTCTGTAACAGGAACATATTGTCCTGTACTAATGAGACAACTCAGCATGTACCAGGTATTAAAGTGTCTTTGTGCATTAGTGGACGCACAAACATGCAAAAACAATGTTGTCTGGTGGAGCAGTGGCATGCCATAACGTCCTAGTTCTGGACATGACAGGGTTAATTTTTGCAGAAGCCACGAGGGGCATGGCCAGCATCCAGAAGTTCTATATCATCTTAAGTCATTTTCTGGGGACAGGGGGCAGAGTCCCTTCAGACATGGTGAAAAGAATGGTTGGGTATTACCGGGGTTGAGCACTTGTGTGAATCATTCATTTCTTGTACCCTCTGTCATTTGTATTATTGTTGTTACTGTTTGTTTTCTTATCTCATCGCTGTTTCCAGTACATTGTTCTTATCTCTACCCACCATCTTTGCCTTTTGTGCCTCCAATTTCCCTTTGCAACCTGTCCCAGTGGGAGGGGGCACATGGTTTGGAGTGTTTCAATGGGAACACTAAACTGGAGAATACCATTTCTAAACCATGACAGCCTTTATCCACTGCCAGTGGTAGATATCAGCCATCCAACCCTGTTTCTTCTTGCTTCTGGCTGAAGCTGCTTGGGACAGCAGAGATAAATGTTTTACAAAGTCAGCAAGTGTCAAATGAAGCAGTGTTAGAAAAAATACTATGAAGTTAAAAGAAATGAAAAATGTGAAAGCAAATTATATTAGCTACCGTAGAAAGTGAGGAGATTTTTAGGTGACATTGGAACCACAAGAACAATGGAGCTGCCACCAAAGTGAGTCCTTATGGAATGAATGACCATGGCTGGATGAACTCTGCCAAATGGGACTATATAAAGTAAAGAGTTAACAGACAATGATGAAGTGGAATTTACCTGTTGGAATGTTTTTGGGCTTTTTTTTAAATATTAAGATAAAGACATGGAGCACTCTTCAGACAATAGACAAAGAGTCTTACTCTTTCTGGGCTGCCTAGAGATTTTAGGAAGCTGACATGCAGGTAGGCCAGGTCCTTTAAGAAATGCAAATAGTGGATTTATTACTTCCTATTGTGATGCAGAAAATACAGCTCTGACTTCCCACAGTTCCCTCCACTCCATTTTATCCTGCATTTCATTTGCCTTGATATCTCATTTCACTTCCACCCCCCACCATTTCTCCACAATAGCAGCCAAGGCCAGGGCTCCTTTATTTTACACGAGTTCCAAATCTCTCACACATTGAGGCTTTCATGGACTGCAATTCAGTCCATTTCTTGGCTGAGAATTACAGGCCCTCACCAGAAGGGAAGGGACACCCTGAGTCAAGCCCAGGCTTCTGCTGAAAAGAATCCCATAAGCTCACTGAGCAAAACATGGTCTTTACCTTAGGCTTAGCCTCAATTGCATGCCAGAGGATAGGATTTGCTGGGATATTCACAGTCCCATGTCTGAGTCTTTGGTGACCTCACATTTAATTTTAACTGCTCTCACTATGTTTTTTTAGTACTTTGGCAAGATGAGATCACTCTGCAGATCCATCTTGCCTGACTGATATGCAACAAAACAGAGGGGCGGATGCATGGGTCATGTCAGTCAGTAATTAGCAGAGTTTCATCAGTTTAAGATTTGGCCTAAAGCATTTTGGCTATTATCTTTTACTATATCCATATCCTGGATATAACTACCGCTCACTGAACAGTTTTAGAACATCTATAAACCTGAGGAGTATGGCAAGTGCAGTGGTGGCTTAGTTACAAATGCATTCAGTGCCAGGTTGTGAATCCAGTTATGCTGGTATAAAGCCAGAGTAATTCTGTTGATGTCATTGGAGGAGTTACTTTGGCACTACATTATCATGACAGATCAAACCTTAACTCACAAGTGGCTCCATACTGCTTTGAAATTTTTATAGATTCCCTTTTATCTTGCCTGGTCTTCCTATATCATGTTTGTTTGGTTTGGCTTAAGATAATAATTCAGGATTTATCCACAACCCTTCTTTTTTTGGTCTTAAGCCAGTTGTAGAGGGGTTCTGTTTTGTTCTGAAATTAAAAAGGAAGAGCAAACAAGCTGCCATTCTTTCTGTTTTATGAGGTAGCAGAGAAGAGCTCCCGTTCTTTGGATTTCTGATGGGTTTTTTAAATTTTGTCTTCTTTAGGATGAAAGGTGAGCATAATTTTGTCTGTTTTCATCCCAGAAAGGAGAACCTGGGGGCTTTGCACATTACTCTTTGCAGACAGGTAATGTTCTGGAGGTTTGTGAGACTGGGGCCTTGCAACTGCTGTACTGTCAGAAGCAATTCTGGCCAGAGACATCGTAGCTTTGTATTCAGCATAATTAAATCAACCATTTGGAATTGTTTGTAAGTAAGGAACAAAACAATAGGCATTGAAGCTTTATTATTGAAAGCAGCTGCAGGAGAGGAAGTTCTGTAGCCAGGGGCTGTTAGTAAATCCTGCTCAGGACATTTTAGTTTAAATTCTCATGATCCTATTTGTGAGGCAGGAAGCTATTTTGCAGTGTGTCCTACCTTTTCTGTCTTATTCTTCTGTCAAGTATTAAGTCCGGGAAAAAAATTTAGCATTATCAGAGGCCCCACTGCAATCCCACAGCTATCTTTGAGAAGAGAACAGGTTGTATATATTGCCCCTGTAAATTTGATGAACTGAGCATTGTAAAACCAGCAAGGGGAGGCTGCAGCTGGAATTCATTGTGGAAACTCTGGCCAGCTTCAGCGGAGTTGGATGTACATATTTCAGTGGGCTGCAGCTGTTTATGATGAAATCCCTCCCGCTTAGCTGGGGCACTGCTACGCCAACCAGACTTCCATGTTACTGTTCTGAGGTGGGGAAAGGAAGGAGGAAGGAGGTCAGGCAACTCAAGAGAACTGCACAGTTCAGTGTCAGTGGGGAAAACTGGATTCACCTATTTAAATTCAGTGCCTTTGCCTTTCCACTGACTGTACAGAGTCTGTGGACTCCTTCCATGTTAATACTGCATTGCTTCACACACTTCTCTAATGGGCACCTCCTTTCTGCTTAAATCCAGTATTTGGCTGTCTGAGTGGAAAGAAAGTGTTGCCAGAAGGAAATTTGAGGTGTCGCCTTGGGATCCACATGGTAGACCCTTCTGAGCAGACTTCAGGGCAATATGAAATGTCAGTTCCCAACTTCAGCAGAGCAATTACAGCACTCCTCAAAGCATTTCATCAAAGAGATGATGGCTTCCCTCAGCCCATCTGCTCTCCAGTGTCTAATAATATTAGTAGGACATTCTATGTGAAAACACCAGGCCTTTTGAAAATTCGGTTGCATCCAAACTACTGATCAAAGGTGAGGTACTGACCCCTAGGCCAACACTGTTCTTTCCCCCCTTCTTTATGAGCCTCCTCTTTATAGCAGTAAGACTTCGAAAAACCCAGTCAGAGCACAGGGAGTGAGCTAACAGCTACATAGTGTGGATGTACCTGAGTTTTATGTCTGTCCTGCTAAAGGGAAGAGGTCATGGGAGTAGTTCCTGACCCAAAGGTCAGGTGGCGGTCTAGCTTGTGTCCATGCTACTTTGGGCTAAGCTTCTCTTGGAGCAGGCTGGCCACATGCACTCTACATGGCTTGTGGCTTTAACTCTTTTCTGACTCCTGGGTGATGCTTCTGTGATCACAGGCTCTGATGATACTTCCATGTGCTCTTTCAGTTCAGAGAGGGATCTCATTAGTGTCTAAAAACACAAGATGGGAGAGTGTGAAGAAGAGAGTCAGACACTTCCCAAAAAGTCTGCTTGACCACAAGAAACATCCTTTTACTGCAAGAGCGATGAATACTTGAAGAGGGTGCCCAGACATGTTGTGGAGTGTCCATCTTTAGAGATATTCGAAACCTTCCTGACCGCAGTAATGGGCTGCTGCACAGCCCTCCCCCCACTACATCCACTCACACACATGTATCTTCTTCAGGATTTCTGTACAATCCAAATTTTAGCACCACTTTCTTTTTTTTCCCACATGGGCCCTAGTATGTTGGACAACTGCTTATATCCCTGCCTTTACACAGATTAGATTACCCCTCTCTTCCCAAACTTTGCCTGTGGATGTTGTTGCTGTATTTATGCATGCAATTTTCTTTTCTCTCACTGTCTCACCTGCTGCCTTGTAGCCATTCTCTAATTTTGGTTTTTTGGCTGCCTTTTCAGAGGTGTGTTTTTGGCATGCACTGTGCAAGCACATGCAGTAGTGCAGAAGATGCAGAGGTAGGGAGAGATGCTTCTGGAAATTCAGAATGGCTCCTCTAAGCCAGACAGCTGTACCATTTCTAAATGGATGTGATGTTTTAATGATGGTCTAAATTAATGTGAAATGAGGTTATTGGATTTTGTTTCAGGACCTGATAATGCTTCCATACCTGCTTCGATGTTTCATTTTCTCTATTTTTTTTTCAGGCTCTACAGTGAAAAGAAATTAGGAATAGAGGTGGGAAAAGGAGAAGCTTGCTAAATGATCGTAAATCAAAAGTTTAGAAATTAACTATTGCAGTGCCAAAACTGCAGCTGTCAGTAGCAAAATTAAGTACACCATTCCATTTGGCTAAAATTATGTAACTTCATTCAGTTTGTTATTCAGATGCCTTATCTACAATACTGAAGTTTTAATGAAAATAAATTTATTTCTATTTCATCTCTTCTGCTATTTTGTCCTCAGAAGGGAATATGATGCAAGGAGCTCCCATTATCCCTCATGGTAAACAGGCTAAGCAGGGGAGTTGCAAGGCAGGAGCTTCCCCCCAGCTCAATTGGCAGGACTCAGCATAATCATTTAAGCATGAACCAGATTGGTTTTCTCTCCACTTACGTAAATCCATAATGCTTAAATCCACAGTCCTTCACTGTTGAATTACTGCCAGTAGTTTCCAATACAAGCTCTTTATTAAATAAACAGGGATCAGATGACATGTGTTTGAGTGCAGATGACCAGTGCTACTATAGATTACTTCTATCTGAAAAACACAGATTTGTAAGGGGATGCTGGATGCATGCAAGAAAGGATTACCAGGCACAGATGGCAGTGCTCATTTAAAGCTGGAGAGCAAGGATATAATAGTATTAAGAAGTGAAGGGCCTCATTCTGTACATGAAGAAAGTGAAACCTCTCACAGGGAGACGTGGAAAAGTCACCAACACAAAACAACTGGCAGTATTTTCTGCCTAGTTCATTGTGAGTTACATTAGTGAAGATGCTTGAGCTATTCTCCTCTGATCTAGTCTTTTAATCCAACATTTGCACTTGAGCCCAAGACAGGGAGGAGAAGGAGGAATAAAAGAATATAATGCTATGTGAGCAGAGAATCTCACAAATCCACCTGCACTGCACACACTCTACTATAACCTTGTGCACCAGGGTCTATATGAAGGTCAATGTGTTTCACAGGGATTTCTAAAAGCTGGACAGGCTGCAAGTCCTACTCTTTCACAGCATCATCTCCTTTACTCCAAAGCAAGAGCTGAAAGTATGGAGATGTGATCCGTCAGTGATGTATTTGCAAAACCTTCCCATGGGATGTGTATCCATGTCGGCTTCCATATTAGGATCACAGAATCATTTGGGTTGGAAAAGGCTTCCAAGATCATCAAGCCCAATCATTAACCTAACACCACCAAGAAATATAAATCCCATTAAAACACAAGCAAGTCTATTAACACCCTCATCAGGCTCTTCTATAAACTCTATATTTATTTGAGATCCTTACTGTAACTGTAGGGTCTGTCAGGATGGAAAAGAATAGAGTAAGAACTTCCCATGTCTGTTAACCCAAACTGGAAAATGTGGGAATTTGATTAGTACAAAAACATGTATTTTCAAGCACATAATTAGCCACTTTGAACTGACTATCCAACTTTCTTATTTACAACATGTAAGCAATTTATTCTGACTTGCTTATATCAAGACTACATGACTGATGCTCTACTATGGAAAAATACCTTGTGACTGGTTAATTCTAGCATGTTGCAGCTGCATGTTCATGTTGTTTTATCCCTTTTATTTGCATGCTACTGGTTTCCACACAGAAAGCCTGGTAATGGTTTGCACTTGGGAAATTATCTGAGTTTTTGCAAAGAGAAGTGTTGGAACCATATTTTTCTCTGAAAATGTTATCGATAATAAATTTTTTTTTTTAGGAATTCTCATTGCAAAAATCAGCTCAGTCAGCTGTGGTCAATGTGTGATTTCTTGACTATCTGGTTTTTGCCTTTGGTTTTTTTTTTTGTTTCTTTGTTATTATACAAAAAGTTATGTATTGAAAATTATTTCAGATGATGTCTCTGTTTCCAGCAGTTCCTGAACTGTGAAATGGTGTCATGTAGTGTTTTGTTCTGCTGACTACTTGCATCTACATCTATAAAATGATTCAGATCTTCAGTGGCCAGAGGCTTATCTTATTATTTTCTTCCCCTTAAATAATTCTTTAAATAAAACATTGAAAATTAAAATACAGTTCATTGGTTATTGACTTTTTTTATAAACTGTTATCTTTCTGAACATAATTCAGTTCTTTCAGGCTGGAAATCTGAGTGTAAATGTTAGCTTTATTAATGGAAATTGTATGCATAAAACCTTAAGCACAGTGCTGGAAATCTTTCCTCTTTGTTGCCAGGTACAGTCCCTTCTTAGTACCTCAGGCTTGGTGTGGAGGATTCAGCCATAATGCAGCTTACAGAAATTTGGATTTTTTTCAAGGTCTCTGGAGCAGGAAGAATCAAGCAGTAAATTTACAAGAACTTCAGGTTAATACTTCCAGATTTATGCATCCATTTGTATAATCATGTCAGTTTTTTAATGGCATAAAGTAGCACTAAGACATTCAATCCAGTTTAATCCAATTACTGTTCTGCTCTCTCAGGCATGCCTTATTCTTAGATAGGAGAAAAACACCAAGTGTGATGATTCTATGGATTCACATATACACTTGGCACCATTGATGCCTGATGGGCTTTTTGTCCTTTTTTCATTATACTTTTATATTCCTTTATATCCTTTATAACCTTCCCCATTCCTGTACTTTTTACTCTCTGTATCTTAACCCTACATGTTTATAACCCTTGTACCCTTGCCTTGCTCAGAATTCTTTGGAGAAGATGAAATAATCTCCACAATCTCAAGAGCATGAGGCACCAACCTTGAAAAGAGCTCCATCACTGGGACATGTTTTTGTAAACTAAGTTGTAACCATTTTGGGGAGAGGTAATTTTAACAAGGGGGCAGTTACTTCATTTGTTAGACTTCTCATTGGAGAATTTTAGATAGGTATGCTAATCTAGAGAGTCCATAAAATTGTATATGGGGAGATCGCTCTCTCTTGGTCGTCGGTGTGCATCTGGGATCTTATTTCTATTAAAAACCAAGGTAATACCCTTTTCCTATACTGCGTGTCTGCGGCTCGAATTTTTTTCCAGCATTTAGGATTCCAAATTTTAGGCATCACCATAAGTAAGCTATATCATAATACTTGCCTTTGTTTTCCCACGTAGCTATTTTAGGACACTGCAGAGTTTGCAGAGTCAATCATCTTCTCTGGGGGACTTTTCTCCTGCCCTCTTTAGGACGATGCTGCCTGAGCAGAATCAGCATTCAAAGGGATGCACAGATGCACCTCCAAGGGAAGTTTTATTACTTAAGCCCCCTTCCAGTGACAGCTCCAAGTCGGGAAGAGGGAGCTGTGATGGTGATGCAAGCTTGGTTTATCGTTCATAGCTATTGCCAACATGAATTTATAAAAATTCTCCTCAGATATCAGACGAATTGTACAGGACAAATGCAGGTGAGGAGAATAAGCTGTAACTGGCAGAGCCACCAAACTTCTAGAGGTGACACCTCCACTCCACCAGTAGTTTTTCAAATATTGAGGAGCCAATTTTCTTTCCACATTAGGACAAAGAAAATGTGTCTGCTTTTGCTATTTTTCAGGCTCTGGATTTGTTTCTTTCCTCCTTTGCTCTGAGGTGGATGGTGTTCCTTTCATGTATTGTGTTCAGTTAGAGACTTGCAAGGGGCTCCTAAGAAAAGATGTATTGTAGTGCTCCAAAGGGCTGGGATCAGCAAACTGCGTCATTGTGGTCTGGGCTAGTGAGCAGGAAGATATCTGTCTGTCCATGAAGGCATCAAGAACATAGAGGGGAATCTTATGATTGGTGATGCCTGAGGTCAGGGTAGTGCAGACACCACAGAAACAACATCAACCCAGCACTGCAAAGTCCACCACCAAACCATGTCCCTAAGTGTCATATCTACAGCTCTTTCAAATAACTCCAGGGATGGTGATTCCTACAAATTGCATCAGTTTTAACAGTGTGAATTAATATTTAGTTTAATACTCTGGTAACCAGCATCCCAAATTCCCTAAACAGATTTTGCCTTTATTCCAGAAGTACTGGTAAAATTAGTTTTTATGTCACTATCAAAATTTTGCAAGTCACAAAGGGCATCAGTGTGTATCTCAGGTCCTCAAAGTTTAACATTTTCTCCAGTCTGAAGGGCCAAAAAGTTCTCCTATAACATCCAACCCTGCTGCCAGGTTGCACTTCAGAATCCAGGACTATGGACCAGGCTTCACACTCCAGCTTTTTATGACAATACACAGATAGTACCACCATCTCCCCTCTGGAATTATCTTTGCCCTCATTTTCCTGTCAATATACAGTGGTCATTTTCAGGTGGGTTTCTGTCCCTGACTACTCCTTCAGTATTGGAAGCTGTAATGGTTACTGGCAATTAGTGAGGTTGCCCTTCAGGGTTAATAACCTGAATTAAATGAACATGTCCCCACGTCAGGTTTTCCAAAAGTCATGGCTTTTTCTGAGTGAGCATTGGCTCAAACTCACAAATCCCATCCTTCCCTTCAAGTTCTTCTTCTCTTCTTCATGTAGCCACCTCCCCAGCTGCACTTGCAGCATGTCAGGGATTTGGAAAGGCATATAGCAAATGGTGGCTTTAGGAATCTGGAAGAAATGCAACTCTGCTGCATTGCAGCCCTGTAAAAGGGTGAGGATAAGGCCACTGTGATGTGCTGCAGAAACTGGGAAGCTGTAGGAAGGTTTCACCACATCATATTAATATCAACAGAGCATTATAAGGAATCCACAAATAGCCAATTAACTGTCAAATTATGGGGCTGTGCTTGTGCATGGTGGTATCTGGGAAAAATGCCCCAAAGCCAACTAATTGAAATACTAACCTTAAGTGTCTCTTCCTGTCATTGCTTTTTTATCCCCTTCTCCGTTTCTCAGTTTTGGTCTTCTCTTTTTCATTTACATTTTTGTCCTTGTACATTTTCCATCTTTATTATTTATAGAATAATTTATCATTTTCTTCCCATCTAGCTTCTTTTATTTCTCTTTTTCTCATAGCAACTCTGTGCCCCATATTGCATTTCCCTTTCTGTTAATCAGTCCTTCCCCAGATTCTGACACCTCATGGAAACCGTCTTTCAAGGGTTTTAGGGCTGATTTTTTCCTCTCTTCTCTTCTTACCGGCTTGGCAGAGGTAGAGGCTGATAGTCTGACTGGCAGAGTGTTCCTGTGGTGGCTACAGCTGCTGGTGGAAGAACAAACTTGGTGAACGTCTCTGAAGGGACTCTAACAAGGGCCAGATGAATATTTGCAGTGCTCCACACAAAGATTTGGTGCTTCACAGGCAAGCTCTTTCAGTGCAGTTGCAATGTGACATCTGTGCATAAGATGGGAATGCTGATGGTGCAGTGGGCACAGAGAGGGAGAAGGATTAAGCAGGTTTTCCAAATGTATCATATGGAAAATACTCATTTAACTGAGGGGAGTAAAGCCTCCTCATCTTTTTCATAGGTGTTGGAAATAGCGTGGTCCTGGAGTTGCTGATTTGGATTTTCTGCTATGATAGGGCAGCTGTTATGTCATTTGCTGGCACTAATTACTGTGAGATTTAAGCTAATCGTATTTCTGAAGGAGCCTAGCTCAGCATGGCAGCTCCAGTTTTGCCTCTCTGGCTGGTATCAGGGAGGGTTCAGTAGTGCTAGGACACAACTCTAAGTCAGCCTCATTTCCCCTGTGCTCCTGCCAGCTTTTCCATGGCATATCCCAAGTACATGGGGCTCAGAAGGGGCCAGAGAGGCCTTGGCAGAGCTGGTGAGAGTTTGGCAAGAGCCACTGTGCTGCTCCAGGCAGCCTGGTCCTGTGGCTGCCCCCACAGCTGCAAGTGCTCAGGGGCAGAGGGGAAGAATAGGCTTTTTTTTTTAAATCAGGAATTATTCATTCCATCTGGGAGCTCTCTGATGACACATCCTTCTAGAAGACTGTCCCTGTCAAAAGCAAGCTTATTACCAATTCAGTTTATTCTCTCCTATTAGGTTGAACCACAAAGCTGCTGAGTTAAATTGACATCATTGGGTGTTGCCCAAAGAATGACATGATTTAGAATTAGAAAGCCTATTCTTCTCCCTGTTGTGATTTAATCCCAGGCAGCAAATAAGTACCACACAGCCAGTCCCTCGCTCCACTCCCCTAAGAGGATGGGGGAAGAGAACTGAAAGGGTAAAATCGAGAAAACTCATAGGTTGATGTAAGAACAGTTTAATAATCGGAATTTTAAAAAATAATAATTTTAATATCAATAATTTCAATGATGATGATGATGATGATGATGATGATGATAATGGAAGGACGGAAGGACGGAAGAATGGAAGGACGGTAGGAAGGACGGAAACCCAAGAATCACAAATACTGCACCACTTGCTGTCTGATGCCCAGCCCTTTCCCCAAGCAGCAATCAGCCCCTACTGGCCAGCTCCCCCAAGTTTACATACTTGGCATGACATTCCACAGTATGGAACATCCCTTTGGCCAGTTCAGGTCAGCCGTCCTGGCCATGTTTCCTCACAGCTTCTCAGGTACCTGCTCTCCAGCCAGGCATGGGAAATCGAAAATTCCTTAACTCAGAGTAGCCCTTCTCAGGAACAACATGGGGATAAAATATCCCCATGTTATCCACGTTTTTGTAAAACTAAAAACAAAACACAGCAAGGTAACAGCTACTAGGAAGAAAATTAACTCTACTAGCCAAAAACAGAACAGTCTCAAACAATTTAAATTCAAAGATAAATTTAAGACACTGTGAACACAGCAGAAGCTACAACACCACAGGCCAGAGGATGAACTGTTCTGGATGTGGGAGCCAGAATTTCCTCCTCTGGTTCCCCCTGGGGAGCAATGCTGTGAGGTGTAAGGGCTCTCAGAAGCATCAGGCACAGCCTGCACAAGGCTCACATCCCACATGAACAGTCAGAGCCTTCACAGTGCTCAGGAGGTTAATAATCATTTATGAACTCAGAAGTTTTCAATGGCTTTTAAACTCAAATTTAATTTCACTTTCAATCAAATTGTGTCAAATTTAGCTGAAGATTAGGTGACAGGCAGTCAGACTGAACTGCTGCTCTGCACCTCTTTGCTTTCCAGTCAGCCCTGAATGAATAGATTTGCTCTTTTTTTTCAGTTTGCATAAAGGTAGGGGTGAGTGTGCTCAAAAAAAAAAAAAAATCTGCATTCCCCAAAGCCTTTTTTATGCAAGTAAGCAAACAACAGCAATGTAAAATGCCATTGGGTGACATTTGCAGCAGCAAATATCTGATTTTGTGTTGGGTAGAAAATGTTCTTTGTCCTGAAGCATAGCTTGATTTCCAGGTTATTTTATGGCTTTCCCTGTGACTAGAGAAAGGATGTTGGGGATGATAGAGAAAGTGGAAAGTCTTTGAGGTTCAGACTGGCATGTATAAATCATGTTTTTGAACCTGAGTCAATCACCCAGAAATTATTTTCCCCCAGGTGAGATTGGAGGACATCCCTGTTTGCTTTTTGATTTTAGTTTTGGGTTTTTTTCTCACTTCTGTGATGTAGGTCATAATCAGCTTCCCAAGATTGTCAGAACATTTTTTACTTACTAATCTTAGTGTCTGTGCCCTCAAACATCTCTCTCCTCTCTTCCTCTGGTGCACTGTATTTTACAGGGGTTTCAGCCTCTTGTACTAAAAGCATTGAATGGAGAGCCGTTGAGCATTTTGTGGTTCATAGCTTGGTAAATGTGGGAGATGCACATCCACTGAAGCTCCCCAGGCAGATATGTCCATAGCAGGACTACTCGTGGCTGCTGGAAATCAACCTGATGGCTCTTTCCTGCCAGCCTCTCCCACAGAGGGTTATTTTCTTAAAAGAACCGTGTGGAAAATGTATTTCAATAGTGTTTATCAGAGTCGGACTGTTAAATTTCAAAGAGTCCAGGCCATTGACCCCACTCTTGGAGCTACACTTTCTAAACAAAAGATAAGGTATTTGTCATAATTCTAGGTGGGAATCATAGCTTCTGCAACATCTGTTTCTCTCCTTTCGCAGATGAGATACTGCTTTACACACAGCTCATGATGGGTTTCTTGCATTTAAACATTTCTGTGCCTTAATTTGAAAAGGTGCCTTGCTATGCGTTTTCTCTTGCTAGGTGCTTTGATACACACCTTCTTTCTTTTCCTGACAGTTAAGTATCTCAAGCTAATAGCAAATCCCAGGCTGTCCCTCTGCCTAAGTGAGCTATCCTAAGTGTATGCTACAGTTAAACAGAAACGGCTTCTTCACTCCTGTGATCTTACATCAATTCACCCATTTTTATTTCCCCTTGTCAAATGAAGCTATAGCAAAGCTTTGAAATGATGTTGCAGCTTTTCCAAAGAGCAATTTCCTTTTCCTTCTCTAGCCTCCTTCTGCCTTTCCTGGTACATTTCATAGTACATCAGCTTCCTCTTGAAACGATCCCCAGTAGAGCAGCTATTCAGCTATTCCAACCAGGGTCTTTCTGAAGGCATTTTTTGAAAACCAGCTTCTACAGCAGAGCTGGGTTATAATGAAGCACAATAAAAAAAAAAATCCTTCTGCCTTGGAGAGCCAGTTTTGTACTCACTAATGCATGTTGTGAACCCTGTGCCTGGAATAGCCCCACTGGAGTCAGTCGGCGGTATTGTTTGCACACACAGAGTTAAGCACCTGTGTAAGTGCTTGCAAGGTGATGCCTTTAAACCTCACTAGAAGCTAAAAATACATGCACTGCTCTGCAGGAGAGACTAAACCAGGGCAACTCATCTACATTGTCCTTTTTTTTTTTATTATCTGTTTTTCTAGAGTGGCTGTTATTTAGGAACATGTATAATGAAGAGAACAGTATTGACTTCCAAAGAATTTCTTCATTCCACTCCAATACTTGCCATCACTTTGATCTAGGCAATTTCCCAGTGATACTGACAATATCTGATATGACAGAAGACACCAAGGGCTACAAGATTAGCACATCTTTACAGATAAATAAATGACATAACTAAACCTCCTCCAGAATTAATTTCTTGCTGTTACTGCAAGATTGAATTTGGGTTTAGTTTGCTCCAGTGTTTCTCTGGGATATAATTGCCTAGGAAAATGCAGAACAGTAGTCTTTTGAGTTGATAGGATTTAAAGTGTGCATGGATTTGGAAACAAGGACCAGATAAGGACTGTATCAGGAGTCAGATTAATGGCCAGCCTACTGTGCAGAGATCTTGGGTGAGGCTCTGTCATCAATACTTTTGTCTCAGAGAAGCTATTCTGCATAGAGTTGGTCGAATCCTGCAAGTGGAGTAGGGGCAGTCTGCTTGGTGGCCCAAATCTTCAATAATTTAGTGAAATCCTGTCATGGCCAGTTTATGTTCAACAGAGATCACAATTTTTATAGCTTGTCTGTACAAAACTTTACATTGAACTGAAAATGGCTTAGGATGCAATCAGCTATACTCAATATCACAGGGTTTTCCTGAGGGCATTGCTAATACCTGTGCACCATGCCAAATCAGAGCAGCTGAAAAAAATGGAGGCTTGGGAAGCTAAAATGATTTTTGTTCCCAGTAACACACTATGTCAATGAATTGTGCAGTGGGAATTCTGTAGGTATGGATTGTCCTGAGTGCAGAATGAAGCAGAGGACAAATGACACATCCTCGAGCTTTTGTTTCAAATTCTGAGATTCTTTTGGTATTTATCATCATTTGGAGCTGCTCTTTTTAAAGATGTGTCTGTAAACAATGGACTTGTTAGAAAATATATTTTTCAAAGGACTGAAAAATTTGGTAAACTTCATGAAGCAAAACTTAACAGCTTCTAAGTACAATATAAGCAAGTTAATAAACATTATGTGAAAAGTCCTAAAATTCCTTTCAGAATTATATAAGAAAAGAATACATTGTATAAAAACATAGAACACATGACCTGTCTTCCTTTAAAAGCCTCAGCAATTTCTCTTTAATGGCAACATAATATTTGGAAATACTGTCTCCTAAATAAACAAGGTCATAGTGCTTAACTTAAGGAAATGTACTTTGAAAACAAGTGTTTCAGTGCATATTTTTCCCCCTTCCCTTTCTCTAGGACACTTTTTGGGTGTCACTCAAACTTTACCATTTACTTTTCCCAGTTTATTACAGTCTCAATGTTAGGAAGCATATTCGTACCAGATCTTGGCAGATTTCACAGTGTTTACAATATGGACAAATAAAACACACACAAAGAACTGGCACATTGAATTTTTACCAATGCCACAGACTTTGAACTTATTGAATACTGTCATTTAAGCTTAGGCTGCTGCCAATCTGTTGTGGTGTCCATGGACAGAGATGATTTTCAGGTAAAACACAATTGCCAAGAGTGGTGCCATGGCACTGGGCAGGGATTTACCTGCAGGGCTCTCCTCTGCCCTCCATTCCTGGGAAGCAGCCTCCGGTGTAAGATTAGAGGGAATCCCTTTAGTAGTTCTTGCTCAGTTTCTATCCCTCCAAAAGTCAAACACAGAAAAATCCTGAAGTTCTTTTTCCAGACAGAGCTCCCAGGTAGTCCTCTGTTCTGTGCGTTCTCCTTGGAAAACAGAATCTAATATTAGCCAAGTGCTGGCACTGTTTCACAGCACCTCTTCTCAGCTGGTGCTGAAGTAGTGCTGGTGCTGGTGCTTGAGAAGGACTGACAGAGCTCCAGCTTTGGATATCCTTCTTTCATTCTTGGGAGATAGCATCAGCAGTTAATATTAGACAAGCAGTTCAGAGCAGACTTCTATTTGCAGCTCAGCAATGATTCATCTCCCATTCAAATGGAGTAACAGACTGATGGTGCTGGGAGGAAAAGAGGGTTTCAGAACAGGTGCTATGGGATGGCTATAACCTAAATATAGGACTTAAATATTTGAAAGGCTCCAAAATAACTGTTTTTCTTAAAAAAAAAAATTTAGGATAAAATCTGGACTCCGACCAAGGTTAATATTGATGTATGTGTAGCCATAAACAGGATGTGAACTAAAATCTGCACAAGATACAGGATATTACGCTAGTCTGATGCATTTACCTCCCTGATTTTAAGATAAACTATGCATTTTATGATGCAAGTGAGAAGACAAGCTTTATTAAATTAATAATCTATTTTAAAATGCACTTTGTGTTAAGATCCAGATAATTCTGCAAAGAAATTATCAAAAATTTAGATGAGATCCACTTTACTGCTGACATTAAAGTTATTCTTATCTAAAGATGTCTGCCTTTATTTTAACACAAGTATTTCAAGTTGGGAAGATGTCAATTTGAATGTGGCAGCCTCCATTATGAAAAGGAAAATACATGGAGATATCAGATAAAGAGACTCCCCTGTTGTCATGGTGACAGCAATTAGCAGCAGTTAGAACAGCAAACAATGGATTTAATGGTTTGGTCTAATAGTGACTTAATTACTTAGCAGCCTAGTATGTCTATCAGCATTTCAATACACAGGAATAATTCAGTGCTGTGCTCCCACTACACGATGCCTTCACTTAGCATTTTGAGTCTGTTACAAGCAGAACTGCAGTAGCACCATTACCATAAATATTTTTGATTTCATACGTGCTGGGCAGGCCAAGGTAAATGGTCTTGGGTAGAGATCTCACTTGAGCACCTCCCATCACACAGCAGAGAGCCTGCTAGACAGGAGAGAGCAGTCTGTGCTCATTGTACTGTGATGGTAAAAAATAACCTGGATTCCACTGCACTTGTATCTCCTTTAAAATGGGTGGAGAATTTCAAGCCAGGCCAGTCAAGGGTATACATCATGGCATATGTCAGGAATACATTTTCTTTTGTGCAGACACCGAATGCCCTTCCTTTTTCCTCCTCGTTATTCCTTCAGGCTGCAGGAATGGAAAATAACTTCACATCAACTCTCAAGTCTATAAACTGGGTTGAGACTGCTGTTTCCCATCAGTGGAATCAGCTCAAATTGGAGGCCATGAAGCGGTGCTCTGCCACAGCTCACATCTGCCTTGTGGAAGTGAGTGCTTCCACTCTGTCCTGTCCACTGTTGGTCAGTTCTGCATGCTGCCAGTGGCTATAGGGGAGACTTGGAAAGAGTCTAAACCACTTAGGCTGGCATTGCTGTCTCTTCTAGGTCTGGAATTTTTTCAGTGACCAACAGAATATTCTGGGTTGTGCAGACCATGTAAATCTCTATTAGCACAAGAAATGTGTATTATTGCAAACACAGTGAAAAACTACAAAATGGGTAAGTCACATAGATGTGAGGTTTGTTCTAGACCAAGCACAACTAAACTACAATGTGAAAAACAGAAGAGGAAAGACTTACTTGTGCATTATCACGTGGCAGAAATTTGAAATGTTGTCTCTGTCAGGAAGAAGATATAACAAAGCTTTCTTAGGAACACTGAATGTATCCAAAGCTCAATATTAAATCTTCCTGCACCTTCCTTAACACTGGATTTACTCCCATGTTCCATGGTTTGTCAGCCAGCACAATCATTTTTGTGTTTTTGAAGGATGGCCATGACACTGATACAGCTGGAAAGTAACTCAGTAAAAAGAAAGGTTGTTTTTAGCCAAATCAGTTACCTGTTCCTTGACTGAAGAGAGATCTGTTACAGAAAAATAGGGGATGATGTAGAGAAAGAGCAAGGAGGTGATGAAAAATCAAGGAGAAGTGCTCATTTCAGTGGCACTGCCACATCAAAATATTCACTGAGTAACCTCAGATTTCATTTCTTGTCAGATTTTTCCTTTTTTTTTAGTTTCCCTTTTCATCCTAATATAACAATGGAGGAGCTACCTGCCTTTGGTCACATTAAAGCAAACACTGTATGGTAGCTTTAGCCTCTGTTTTTTTCTCCTTTACATTTTGAGCATTCTTTTGTTTTGGGAGTCTTGGAATTACTCAACCACCTTTTGAAAGTTTTCTGTTAAGCTTATACTGATTAAAAGTTGGGCAGTACTGTAAATAAAACAAATTACAGTGCTCAGCACACTTGGTTTTCCTTTTCTCAACCAAGGGAATGTGAAGGTCTCTAAGCCTTGTTAAATCAAAGCAAAATGTTAATATCTCACATCTCTTGAAGTTAGTGAGTATTTTGGTGCATCCTATTCTCCATGTCTCAGGCGACCTTCCTTTAAGCCCTGAAGGACATAACTTTTCAAGTCCAAATCCGACTGGAAATCTGAGTTTGCATTATTGTCACTGCTATGTCATTGTACAGGGCTGGGAACCAGCCTCAGCTACGCCACCTGAAAATGCTTCAGTCATGATTTAAGAAGCATGACCAATAGCTAATGGTCTTTATTACCAGTTTTTCACATTCTTTGGCCAGATGGATTCATCCTGTGCCCAAAGGTGATTTGGCATTTTCTGGAAATCCAGGGTAAGTAAAGTGAAGGACAAGCCAGATTTGTTGGTAAGTGAATGCAGCAATGTTCAGAAGTTGTGAAGTCTGTGCCCCAGGAGTACTTGTGAACAGTCTAAAGGAAAGCAGAGGATGTGGCCTAACTTGATTATTTTAACTTGTACTTTTCACCTACTGCATATGCATATAAAATGAAGCATTTTTTGCCAGTTCCATGAATGGCATAACCTCACAAGAAACAAATATAGACATGATACATCAGCAGAAGTTTAAATGTGCTGCTTTCAAATGCTTAACTTTCTGTTCAAGGAGACACATTTGCACTGTGAGTACACACAATTCATTCCACAATGTTTTCACTGCCTTAAGAGAGAAATCATACTCAGTTTCCCAGTGTCTTAATTTTATTTGAGATTTAACATCACCAAACAACAGGAATCATCCCCTTTACCATAATACTGATAGACTTTTTATTGTTAGCATGATTAGGCCATTGCTGAATTACTGAAATTAGTAGGATTTTTGCCACTTGCAGTAACGGAGAGAGGACTGGCACTCATGTTTTCCCTTTGGCTAAGGAATTGTTCCAAATCATAATGCAGGACTGATTTCTTTTATCATGGCTTCACATCTGTCAAGATGGTTTTTTTTCCTTTATATGGAAAAATCATGTTCTGGGTTAATAAAGTCTTGTACATACTGAACTCTTGGACTCTGAGATGGGCAAGACATAAGAAGAAGCTTTTTCTCTTAATATGGATATGTAATTTCCTTCCTGCAAATGCAAAGCTGAAGACCTCACATTTGCCTCTCCAATTAAGTGTCAGATACTCAAGTCAGTAAAGATATTTCATATTACTGGAATATCTGATCAGACTCTTCAGCCCAGTGGGAAAAATGTTGCCTGGAATGAAGAGCATCAAATGGCTTTCCTCAATGTTAATACCAATATATGAAAATTAGCTTTGCTTTAATCTGTGATCTTTTAGTCTTGTGGTAATTTAACAGAAAAAGTGAGGGGAACCTGAGGGTCATATACCTGAATAGTTCTAATTTACACTGTCTGAGAAAAAAGCCTGTGTAATTGTAAACAGTATAATTCTTAAAATTTACAAAGTGGAAGAGTCTCTTGGGAGGAAAAACAGAAGTCCAGATAAAAGCTCCAGAAGAGTTTCCTTACTCTATAAGGTTCTGTCTTTATGGTAAAACTCCAGGAGATACTCAGCAAGAAGAAACCAAGAGTTACTATCAGATGCCAGTGTAGCTACACTGCACTGCTGTGCCAATTAATATGGGCACAATATTGCCCTGCCATAATGACATCATTACCTTATGCCATAAAGAAGTTTCATGTTTCCGTGCAACCTGGGTTGTTACTACTTAACACAGAGTTTTTTTCAGGTAGGTATGCACCAATACCAGCCAGTTCTCCTATACTCAGCTTTTCCTAAGGATCAATCAGGATTATTTTCTCAAAGTTTTTTAACTGTTTCCAACAGAAGGCACTGAGGTCAGAAAATTCCTTTAAAGAGGCAATGTTAAAGGCACAACAAGAAATCTTGCAGCGGAAAGTAGAGTATAATGAGGTCTGGTATGACAGAAACTCTTTTATGCCATAGAAATTGAAAAGAAATTGGCAAAAAACATGTCTCTCAACAATTACATGGCATGGTGTGAAGAACCAAAATCAGAATGACTACAGCATAACATGAATTAGAACTAGACTAAGGTTTTAAAAATGTATACTTAGCAAGAGAAAACAAAAAAGAAATAACAGCAAATAAGATATGAGAGGAAAACCTGCATTTTTCTTTGGTCTTTACAATAAAGTCAGTAATAGTCACCAACAAGTTAGTAGAGTTTTAACCAGAGAACAAGAGTTTGGACTATATGAAGTAAAAGGACATCTGAAACAATATTTATATAAATTTGGTTGCACAAATTCTAGGAAATCATTAAATTAACCTTAAACTTCTGTGAACTAGCAGATCATATTCAAGATCTCCAGCAAGTGAAGAAAAGCAAACATAACACGTTTCCAAAAGAGAGAGAAAGGGCATTAAAAGGAAGCCAGGCTAACCTAGATTTATGCAAGGGGAGTAGAATAAATAATTTAAATAATCTAATTTAAATAGAATAAATTATTCAAACCTATATTGTTTAAACCTGCAGAATACTAATGTAACAGGAAACAGCCAATAAGTATTTGTCAGGAGTAAGCCAATCTGTTTTCTGGTTTTGACAGCGTAATCATCCCAATAGACAGGGTAGCAGGAGAAGACATGATACATCCTGACTCTTGTGTCAGTGTCGCAAGGAAAATAAGTAAATGGAGCTAAGAATGTAAAAAAAAAATCATTCTCAAAATGAATGAGTGGTTCACTCTCCAAACAGGATGCATTTCAAAGGGCATGCTCTTGAGAGCCACCCTACATCAATCGCTCTGCAAAATTTTAATTATTAACTTTGATGGTTGCTAGAGAGCATGTTGCAACATTTGTGAATGATTCCTATATAGGAAGAGTTGGAATTATTTTGGAAGATGGGATTTAACAGGCAAATGATGGAGGGTTCTCTGGAATCAAGGAGACATACAGAAACCACCAAAAGGGACATGCTATGCTCAGTAAAGAAACATCCAATGAACAAAGTGAGAAATAACGATCAGGCAAGAGGGACCACAGGACAAAAATGTGCAAGTAGTGTCATACTGCTACAACATCAGGAAACACCAGTTTGGGCATGGTGACAGAGCAGTTTCATGGAAGTTGGAAAAATAAGTCACTCTCCTGTGCTTGGTATGTTTCAGATCTTAGATTGAATATCATAATCTGCTTTTGGGGACCATGCCTTAGAAAGTTTGCAGTCTGTATTGAGACATTTTAAATAATGATGTTTAGAATATCTAAATTACTAGAATAATCTGAAGGAATTGTGTTTGGTTAGACAAGAAAGAGAAAAAATAAAGGACTGAAGGAAACATAATAGTCTTCAAACACATAAATGACTTTTAGAGAAAGCTGTTCTTTATTTGTCATAGGAAGAAAAAAATATAATCATCTTACCCTGCAGCAAAGGTTATTTACCTCAGATATTTAGAGGATTTTAAGAGCAGGTTGGAGGAAATTGGGTCACATTTGGGCCAAGTGTTTAAGTCTTCCATGGAGACAGAAAATTAATAACCTTCTTTCTTCTGCATCTATTGTAATGTAAAGCCCATCTGAGCTTTTTCAGAAAAATCCATTGACTCTCCTATAACCAGTTGCTGCCTAATGTTAATATAGCTCCTCTCACAGCAGTGATCCCTCCTCCCTGGTGGAAGTCAGATGTGCAAAATATTAACAAAATCTGAATATCACAAGAGGTCTTAGAGACACGGGAGAAATACCACCCATTGTGGGATTTTCTAGTTTTGATGAGATAACCCACAGAGTACCTCTGCTGCTTTTGAGACATCTGCCAGCCCTGATCCAGCTTTGGCCTCACCACTGTTAATGTTTTATTTAAAGTGAATAATACAGTTATTTTTAAGCTAGTAATCACAAATTCTTAGAGATGCAAAGAGGCTCCATAGGAGCTGCAGGCATTTCTGTCATTTCCGCGGTTTTTCTCTCTGGGCTCGATCAGCTGACAGTGTTGTCTGTTTAGGCAATTATCACCCACAGCAAGGATTTCTATCTCACTTAACTAAATCAGGAGCTCTGTGTTTCTTGCATTGATATTTTCATGCTGGTTATAACTGATTTATCAAAAATATCCTAAGTTTATTTCCAGTGTATGATACAGTTATCTCAGGATGTGTTCAGGTCAGAAAAATAGATTCTGTTGGTTTGGGCTTTTTTTACTTAGAATAACAAACATTGCAGCAGAAGGAATCTGTTCCTTATGGTTCACTCTGCTGCTCTGAGCTACTGGAGTGCCGAAGTGGTGCAAGCTCCAAATACACCCTTATATTTAGTTTAATTTTCACAGTAACAGCCAGCAGCCTGCTTATCACTTTTAAACAGAATAATTTATTTTAGACCACAATCTGTGGTCTTGTCACTGTCACCATGTTGACAGCATATCTGTCTGAAATCTCACCTACATGTTCTTAACAGCATTACCTGGCTGCAAAGTCTTGACCAGCTGCTGGGTGTCAATAAAAGAGGTGACAGCTTCTCAGCAGCTGCACAAGCTGCCCCTGTACAGCTGTTTTCCTCTGCTCTCTCGGGGTGCAGAGCAACACGGCTGTGGTTATGGAAGGACGGGTGGCTGAGCAGCTTCCACGTGATGGTTTTGTCAGGATTGTGCTGTCACATGAGAGCAGGGTTCCCTAGCAGGGGGGATTTCACACTGTACTGCCAAAAGCTTGTTGTCCTACTGGACAAGACGTGATCCGGAACGGATCCAGAACAGTGTCCAGGCACCTGACCTGGGTGCACATTTAAACCTCCTTCACTAAATAAAGATTCCTAGCACCATCTTTGGGATTGGTGTCTAACAGATTATTAGAGACGATATTTTGCATTTCTTCTCTTTCCAGTACAGCCAAGTCCTCAGGACATTAACCCAGAAAGCAGAAGAGCTGGATTCGCCTCCTTCCTTGGTTGGAGGGGTTTCAAACCCACACTTCCACTACATCAGGATGTGCACCAGTCCTTCAACACTCGTCTGCACTGGTGGGGAAACAACCACCATTATCCTTTGAAACCTGCAGCCAAATAGCTCAAAGGAGGTGGAAGAGGAGCCTAATCCTGTAGTCCAGCACGTAGAAGCACACCTGTGAGGGAAAGAGAGGCAGCAGCTGCCTGTGTTATTTTCTCTGTGCAATGACAACCAATATAAAGTGTATAAGCATGATTAAATGGTGCTTGAAGGCAGACAGAGCCATCTCTGAGAGCCCACAGGGGTGAGCCCTGAGGTACTGAAGCCAATGAGACTGGGACAGCAGCTCCAGGAAAAGCCACACTGCTCTGGGGAAAAGAGGGGAGAAGTAATCCAGGGCAGGCACCTCGAGGATGGCACAAAGCAGGGGAGAGGGATGACTTGATGAAGACTTCTCTACTTGACTTTATTTTATTACCTACTTTTGCTGGTTTTAGTTATAGGTGTCCCCACTTTTATGCTGCAGAGACAAATGTTTCAGAATTGTCTTTAATAAACACAGAAGTAATCCAGCTGAAACCGTGTAGCTATTCAAATGCTCTAAATAAAGCCTAAAGTTCCTGAATCACAGCTTTAATGAGTTAATTAAATGTCATAATTATGATGGGTTTTATAAAGGCAACATCCTTATTTGTTAACCAGAAATGTGCAAAAATAAAAGAATGAGCAAATTTTCCATCCTAAGTAAATTAATGAGTAATGTTTCCAATAGGAAAAAGCTTTTCATGGAAAAACTGTTTGAAGTTTATTCAGTAATGCTTTTAAATAATTCTTTGGGATATTAGTATTTTTCTTCCCCTTTTTATTTTTTATATCACCATAATGGAGAGACTACAATAACATTTAGCTTAGAACCATGCCTTTATATATGTTCCAATTGTTCCTATTATTACAGCTGACAGAGATAAAGTGGCATCTGAAGTGTATATATAGTATATACAAAAGAGTCTCTGAGATAAAGATTCTGTGATGCTTAAATACTTTCCAAATGTCTCCAAAGAGATTTAACTTCAATAAAGAAATTTAACAGAGAAAAACAATTTCTGATTACACAGATCTCTTTTTGCCATTTAACAAGTTTTAAATTGAATCACTGACCTAAAATATTAGTTTTGAAAATGACTCATAGTAAAAATTCAGAAAAAGTGTTTGATGCTTTCAGTTTTGCACTCTGAAGACAGCTGAACAGCACAAAAATGTATCTAGTATTGTCTGCTTGTTCTAAATAATCCCTTTCAGTAGGATTAGTCACAGTGTTCAATTAAGAGAAGGAGCAGTTAATTATATTCTTGTGAAATGAAGAAGAGAAGAATCTTTGAAATGCTCTTTCCTTCTCACCTTCTCCATTTAAAATATAAAATTGCATTATGTATTTTTCAGCTATGGAAAAACTTTCAGTCCTCACTTTAAACAAAAGTGGTGAGTATAACCAGTATGTGACACAGAATTAATTTGGCTTGATTTTTTGGTATGGTGAACAAATGTATTGCAAAATGAATAGGATGCTTGATTTAAAACAACCAATAATCCATGAAGCAAGGCTTTGTTGCTGCAAAGATCTGTCAGTGGTTTTGCTCAAGCACTTGTGCTCAACCCAAACTATTTTTTTTTACCAATGATTTGTTTGGATGTTTGAAAAATTGGAAGTGGTCCTACTTGTCCTCATCACCATGGCATGATTTTGGTTAGTTTAACAATGATAAACAGTTCATTAAAGCCCTTAAGGGGTTTTACTACCTTTGGTAACAAGGCTTGCATAACTATAAAGATCTATTTAGATCTTAGCTAAAAAGATCTAAATATTTCTCTGTGGCAAAAATAGCATGAGGATAAAGTTCTGGAAGAAACAACAATAGGCAGAAAACTACAAAGGAGAGTAGTGTAATAATAAGGATGTATCATCAACTCTTTGATAAACTTGGAGAAAATGACCACAGATTATTGAAAGAGACTGCAGGGGCAGTGAGGGCAGAAAAGACTATATTAAGAAACCACAATTTTCCATATGTAGGTTGTGTAAATGGTACAACCGGGGCACAAAGACTCTTGAAAAGATTAGTCTGAGAACCCCCAAAAGGGAAAAAACTCTTATTAGTCTGAAACAGTACATCAGGCCTACATCAATAAGTAATTGTGCAAGAACCACATTCTTTCACTAAATTTAACGTGACTGTAATTGAACCACCGGCTAGAAACAAAAATACTGTAAAAAAATCACTGCATAAAAGTTTACTACCAGAAAGGAAGAAACTCTTACGGAAAATTGGAAGGGAAACCCAGAAGGGTCAAATGCTGGTAGAGGAGCGTGAAAGTGTGAAAGACTCAATGCCGGATGCTCAGCGTATGTGTATGGTGCCTTTAGAAAGAGTGCTGTTCAAAAGATCCCAATTTACAATTACAAAGGAAATTACTAGGCTAGTGATAAAGCTTGCTGGTGGCACAGAGTTATGCAGGATTACAGGCTGCAAGGAGCTGCAAGAAAAATTCTCACAGGAAACTAATGACTGGGTGCAAAATCTCAGAAAAGTGTTTGCGGATAAAATCCAGGTTATGTTCATAGAAAAAATAAACTAAGGATACAGGCACAGCTGTAACCTTTCTTCTTGTTCAGGAAAGCTATTGAAGTCATCATAAGACACATTTTCATTGCCTTGAAAGGTATTAGTTGAGTGTTCAAACCTGGTCCAAAAAGTATTCAAATATTAAGAACAAAAATTAAAATGCAGAAGAACGGTAGAAGATAAATACTTGATGCACCCATATCTTGAATATTTAATGAAATTCAGGTTTTCTCCATCTCTGGAAGGATTTAGGAGAACCAGTAAAGGTCTTTATAATGATCAAAGGTGCAAACTGATTATGTATGAGGACAGAATAATGAGCCATGGCTCTTTACCTAATTAAATAGAACATCATCATGAAAGCGTCTTAAAGAAAGTGTATACTTATCCTGCTCCTGAGGGAGATAGCATCCTGGAATCCACAAATTATATTAAAGTAGTAATATTTTAGAACACGGAGTAAATTTCTGTGTTTTATTGCAACAGGAGAACCACAGGGAAAGAGTTAAAAGGGAAAAAAATTAAAAATACATTTATAATTAAATTATAAGTTAGTTTGACATGCGAATTTGTGAAATCAGAAGTGCAAGAAAGTATCCATGGAGGACAGATCCATCCCTGGCTATCAGATCCTGCTCTTAGGCTGCCGACCACAGGAGTCAAGGTGGGAGAGTATCACTATTCTTCCCTTCTTTTTTCCTGTAACTCTGGTGATGGCTGCTGCCACAGCCCCGTGCTGGAGGGATATTTTCTCTGACCCAGAATAAGTTTCTTCTGTCCTGATATTGTTCACCACCTGCAAGTTTCTTTATTTATTGCAATCCAGGACAAAGCCACTTTTCATTTCAAGTACCAGTCATTGTGACAAATGCACTTTCAAGCATCCAGACCCTTGTTTTATAGCATCTGGATGGTGGAAAATCACCTAAAAATATGTTGAACTTCTGGTGAAAGATTGTTCTAGGGGTGTAGCACTGAACGACCAGGAAGACCTTATTGTAGTCTTTCAATTATTAAAGGAGGCTTGAAAGAAAGATGGAGAAGAACTTTTTTAATTTAAATAGGGTAGATTTATATTAATAATAGGAACAAATGCTTTATGATGAGGGTGGTGAGGCACTGGCACAGGTTGCCCAGAGAAGTTCTGGTTGTTCTATCACCAGAAATGTTCAAGACCAGGTCGGCTGGGGCTCTGAGCCACCCAGTCTAGTGGAAGGTGTCCCTGTCCATGACGGGGGTTGGAAGTAGATGATTTTCAGCTTCCTCCCAACCCAAACTATCCTATGATTCTATAAAATATCATCTCCAGTGCCATCAACTAGCCAGTATGAGAGGAGTTGCAGGAGAAGCAGATCTGAACAGTTTCCACTGGAGGGGAGGGAAGCAGGCTCATGTCACTGCTGGGCTGCAGTCAGGCCCTCAGTGTTTGTGCCTCACTGCCAGCTCAGCTCCATCTCTGAAGCAGCACCTACACTGCACAGTGCAGCTGCTTCAGTTCTAACAGTTTTGGTATACAAGGACTTCAATGTCAAGAAAAAGAAGAAAACTTTTTTTTATGAACTGCCTGTTTTAGGTGAATGTGACTGCATGGTCATCTTGGAGCCTCACAGGTCTGGCTTTTATTAAAAACAGTCATGTGCCATAACTCATATGATAATCTGTGATTTCTGGATAGTGTGATGTTGACAGCACTAAAGTTTTGTTCAGTGTAAGATTGTATTAATAAACTAATTTCTTAAATTATATTTGACGTGTTTTTAATTAAAAAG
Source organism: Grantiella picta (assembly GCA_013397955.1). NCBI lineage: Eukaryota > Metazoa > Chordata > Aves > Passeriformes > Meliphagidae > Grantiella > Grantiella picta. Next base: position 847,921 of record VZRM01002470.1, read on the forward strand.
GCCATAATATTTCAAATATCAACATCTCAACTACTTCTAGAAGACCTGAGCTTTTGGAATTGACTTCTGTTCATCTTAAATAAGTGAAACCTACAGGCAAAGAAGTCGAATAACTGAATGTTAAAGCATCCTATTTCTTCAAAGCTTGCCTTTTGATCCTCGCATTGCCACTGAGACTCTGAATGCATCATTCATTGCAGTGTTTTCCTATGACAGATGGATTGCATGCTGTTATTCTTTTAATTGTAAACTGTCTCTTTTTCTGAGGCAAAATGGATCTGATACTGAATGGCTGCCCTGACAGGCACTTAGAGGCTGCACATACAGAGCTTCTCCTAGCATTTTCTATACTTACATTTATAGAAAGAATCAAGCCTGCCCTTTATTTACTTTTCCTTGAAAGACATGTTTTCCTTTTGAAGCCAACACTTCAACAGCTTAACCAAAAGGTGGCTTGTCATTGTAACCTAAAGTGGTATGTGTAGAAATGTCTGCCAGCAGAGGCGTTTTCACTGAGGGAAATATAAGGCTGGATAATTATCACTAATTCAATTGCTTTTTGTTTTCAGTGTCTTTAATAGGTTGCAATGTAAAGTAAATACTCCTTGGGGATTTATTTCTCATTTAACATTCGTTTGATGTAGCTGAACCTTTGCTGGAGTCCCTGCTGCGCACCAAGACCTAACTGACCTCCCTGTTTGTTGTGAATTGCTCCAGAGCTGCTCAGCCTGAGAGCAGGAGCCAACCTGCAGCAATGTCATTCTGCAAATTGCTGCCAGAGTCTGAGGCCAATTGCCCTTTCTGAGGCAAAATGTTTTATTGAAATGAGAGTGAAATTTAAACTGGGTTCTGACTCAAGGGAAATGTATTGCTTGAGTTTCACCATCATAATGATGAGGTGCTCTTCATGTCTCGCATGTTTGTCTGTTGTAGGGTGAGTGTCAAACAGGACTGAGATTATCAAATTATTTGTTGTAAATATATGTTTGTTACTGGACGAAGTAGACAAACGCTAGTTGACCAAGTGTCTTTCACCCACATGTTGATTAAATATTCCAGGTTGCTTTGCCACTGGCCAAGTGGCAGCCATTCACTGAGAAAAGAAGATAATTTTGTTGTTTATTGCCAGTCTGACAGATGTCAGGTGTCTCAACATTTCTAAATTCTGCTCTGTTTTTACAATAAGTCAGTGTGGTAGGGACTCTTTAGAGTTAAAGTCAGTACAATGTCAGAGATGATAAAGGTAGTACAACCACTCGTAGCACAAGAGAAGATAAATGATGTATTCCTGTGGTGCAAACCACTGGCTTCCAGCGTGTCAGAGGCAGTCCCTGTCCTCATACTCTGTATTCATTAGCACCTCAAGGGATACTTATTCACCTTATCTGTTCTGTTCTAGTGATACACCATTTTTCAACTGGAAGAGAGGCGCATGCAAGTGATAAAAGAGATGGCTCACATCTTGAGAGTAGGAGGCCAGATAATGATATATGTGTGGGCAATGGAGCAAAAATGGGGAAGATTTGAAAAGCAAGACAACTTTGTTCCTTAGAAACCTTCACCTCCTTCCTGCTCCTCAGGTGAGCCTTGCTCACATGGAGTACAAAAATCAATTCTTCACAAGGACAAAGAACTGGCTTTGAAACAGCCCTGTCATAAGTTGGATGGGACTTCAGAGCTATGCAGGACAGCAAGGAGCTAATCCTGCAGAGGGGAGAAAAAAGCACTGCACACAGTGTCAGAGAAATCTCTGAGATGGTTTCTGTTCTCAGGATCAGTGTTAGATTTGGGTGATCAATGGCACCAAGAAGGGCTCGTTAGTTACAGCAATTACAGTGTTGAGGTAAATGAATTAAAAAGGGGGGGAGAGGTTGAAAAAAAAACAGTGCATGGCTTTCTGAAACAGGCTTCTCACTTTTCCTACATTGCAAACTGAGTTTTTAAAATAACACAAGTTTTGAAGTGGCTGTTAAACCTGTGCTGCCCATGTCACCATGCTGCTCAAAGGCTTTCAGAAGTTGTTATTCAGAATTAGGGCAAGCAACTCTACAGCTCCCTACGGCCGCAGGTACTCATCATGGTTGCAGCAGAGTGTATTTACCTGACCTGATTTTATGTCAGAAAGAATTAGCTGTCAGACAACAACTTAAAATAGACCATCATCCAAACCAAGCAACTTTCTTGCTAACCTCTGAGCAAAAGAAGAGTAGGCTCTTTGATGCAGAAAAAAAGTCAGTGAGAGTGCCCTGACCATGCAAAGCTGCCAGCAGACAGGTCCTGGTGGGGCCTGACTGAGGTACTGCCACATTCTTAAAGACAAAAACTGGCCAAGCTGATAGAGGATCATATTCCTGAGCTATGCATTACTCATTTGTACTTTGACCACACCAGCCAGTGCATGATCACAGAAAAGACTGAAGTGTGGAAATTCTAGGGAAAATTCCCTTATTGAAGTGCACCGGGAATATGTATAGGTTTTCTTTCTTTTGAAATCTCAGCGCCTTTGAAAACCTTTCCTGAAATTTTTATAGCCTTGGGTTTGTTTGGGGGAGAAGGGCATGCATGAGGAAGAGAGTGCTTTGAAACTCTCATTTTCTGTGATTTTGTTTTCTTTGATTTTGTTCCTAAAATACACCTTTATTGAATTTTTTTCCTAAAGTTATTAATTCAGGCAGAGCACACTTTAGCACACTGATCCCTTTTCATAAACACCTGCCAGCTGTGTTTTGTTGCTTGAAAATAGATAAAATACAGTTGGAAGGTGATTGCTGGATTATTTTTTATGTGTGCATTAAAAGTCTTTGTTGTTCATTTATTACTATATAATCATTCATGTCAACTTTTTATTTTAAAATTTATGGCATGCTACCACTTGATGTAACATAACATGGGAAGTAATTGGAAGATACACCATTTTATTACAGTTCCACTTTGTCAGCCCATATGATATTTCCAGTCATACGAGACAGACTGTCTTTTATGAGAATTACTGGGTGTACAGAGCCCTCCTGGCAGAGACAGTAACTCATGACACTGTCGCATTCCAGAGATCTTTTCACTGCTTTGTAGCAGCCACAGCCAAGGAGGCAAAGAGATCTTTGCCTCCCTGTATGGCACTACGTGACCCCTCGAAAACACAGTTTAAGAAGGGAGCTTCATGTTTTAAGGGTTGCTCTTTCGTCCTGTCAATAAAATCAGAAGCCAGAAGGATTTAGTAACTCATTTACATCTGTACAGTGAATGAGCACAGCACAGAAAAGTGTTCCAGCGACTGCTAGACAACTGAGAAAATATTTATTAACATATGCATGCAATACTAATGCTTTTATCTGCAGATTCACCTTTTGCAAAGAAGATCAGATTCATTACCTGATCTTTACAGACAAAGAAACTGAAGCAATTTACTGTTAAAGGTTGCAATGTAAAGTAAATATTTCGAAGCAAAACAAGCAATAATCCCAAACAACACAGCTGCTTTGCTGATGATTATTTATTAATGTCTGCCCATAATTTTACTTCCTGGCTTTGTTTCCATGGATTTGTGAAGCGGCAAGTCAGAGATCAAACTTGTTTTCTGAGAAATAAGCCCCTGCACGTTCTTCACATGCCTGTCAGTAGCAGATGTATATCATGTTTTCAGTCCTAGCATGGAAAAGTGCGGTAATTTCAGGTTTTTAATGCAGCTTTAATTCAATTTGGATATAATATCTGTAATCACATTTCCTTTACTTCCTTCCATGGTACCATCATAGTACATCTTGTATTCTCAGGTGGAAGAGCTAGATAGGCTAATCAGCATCCTCCATCTGTAATGATTGCCTCTGCAGTGCTGCTTTTTTCACCCTAAATGTTAGCATCATTGTGAAAGTGAAGAAAATAATTTTCATCCACAAAATGTTGCTGCCATTCAGCTCTGGTGCCACCACTACCTTCATTTCATACAAGAATAATCCAGTCCAACTCTTAAATGAGCGGCCCATATGGGGATTGAACAACCTTGGCATTATTAACACCACTCTCTAACAGCATCTCCCAATTTTTCAGTGCATCTTCAGGTTGCCTGAAGCAGCAGCAGCACCTTGCAGCTCTGAGCCACTCCATCATGTCTGCCGCTCAGTTCAACAGCCTGTTAACCCACACAGTGCACAAGAAAAATGCCACTGATGGCAGCTGCCAATCCATGCCCTCAAGCACACCTGATACTTAGTTTTCCTGGAACACAGGTATTTTAGCTGAACATGACTACCAGTGTTGGAATGTTTTAGCCTGCTCCAGCATTCCCTAAATGAAAGATGTTCATCATCTCCAGTTCCTCCCTCGGGTACAACGAGTCACCACTAGATTTCTCCTAATGCTGATACCCTGTCTACCTGCTCCATGCCAGCTGTTTCCAAACAAGATCCATGTCACAGGGACAATGCTTGCCTAGATGGAAGGAATTTTAATCTCTGGACAACTGTTAGTGGCTCTAAAAGCAGCTCTCACTTTAAAAAAGGAGTTAATGTTATGAATGAAATGAATTGCAAAGGGCCACTTCTTCTGTAGAGAAGTTCAGCCTAAGGCATGGGTTAGACCTGCTTCCATGTGGGATGGCTTGCACTCACAATGGCTGCCTCTGGGCTTCTTAGGAGCAGACTAAATTCAGACTCTTGCAAAAGAAACCGCTCTTGGGCACAGCCCTCAACGTGGAAAAAAAAGCAAAAATATGTATTTGTATGAAAATACCTTGTATTAATAAATCCTCACATTTATGCATGTCAGAAATGTTATAAAGCCATAAGTTCTATCTGAAATTCTTGTTTTGATGAGGTAGAAAAATCAGGACTGAGTGCATTCCTTCATTTCTACTACATGGTCTGCATTTACAGTCCACAGGGTAGGCACTACCTTGCACCGAGGGATATAGGAGGGAAATGCTCTGCACTCCTGAGCAGCACTCGATCCCAATTTGTTTTCCTCTTTTTCTCTTTGCTGCTCTGGGCTGGATTCTAGAATAGAAACATACGGTTTTTCTGGCTTCATTTAGGCATTGGGTCAGTAGATCTGTACATAAGTCCAGTTTTGTGTTCCATTATTGCCTGTGGAGTTAATGGCAAGAAAGAGTTCCTTCAGAGGAGGAACTGTGGAATACACCTTGAAGACCTGCTGGGACTAGAGAGCTCATGTTCAGCATCTGCTCTTCTCTTTCCACTGCTTGTGGAAGGAGCTGGGAGAGGAGTTCAGCCTTAAAGACTCAGACAGATTCACCATGACCTCTACCTTTTTGCCAGGCAGTGCTGACTACATATCCGTATTTTATAGAAACTGTACGGAAAAATCTACCATTAAGCAGGGAGAAAGGCTGCTGCCTTTTGTCTTATCTCCACTTTACCTTGCAGCATCCACCACTCTGAATTTTTGGTCATTTGGGGACACACCTGTCCGAGGGACACTTTCAGAAAAGTTTCCAATGTGTGACACTAACTCTGATCTATCAGTGATTATCTCCTTCACAGATACTAATATAAATAAAACCAATGTCTTCTCAATTTTTCTGATTTGCAGGTCCCGAAAAATTTCCCAGTGCTGGAGATTTCTGGTTTTTCACAGACGGTTGCTGAATTATTCCTAAGTTCTTTTGTGGAGCTCTGGGATATTGTCCACAGCCATCCCAGGATGTGGGTCACAGCGCGAGGTCCTCTTAATGCTTGCCTCATTAAGCACTGTCACACTGAGTCCCACCCAGCTCATGCAGAAGGTGGCACAGGAGCAGCAGCCAGTGCTGCTCCCATCACTGAGACACTGTGAGCACAGCAATGTTTATCCCCCTTTGGCATAAACAGGTTTGATGAGTGTGAGTCTATCACAAAAGATGTTTGCCCACTGGGTAAATGTCTTTCTTCTAATTGTCTGCTAATTGGCAAACAGCTAACCCCGCTTATTATCAAAATTCTTTCTCTGGAGAAAACTCTGCCAAGAGTTTCATAAATCCTGTTCCCTCATCCTTTTTAATTTTAAAAATTGTTCCAAGTATCAATTGGTAGCTATCACCTAAGGAGGCATCCCGTTTGAGTTAATCAGCTCCTGCAAGGTTATCTGTGATCTATCTGAAAGCGCCTTACCCAGCATATTGCTTTCTGCCTTAATTAACAATTACTGGCCTAAAATTGTCACTTAACATAGGCATTTGCACTGACCTCTCAAAATCATCCACAAAATTAAAACTGGAAGAAACCTATTTGGTCACTTACTCTATCCTCAAAAGTGGATTATTCATAGTGTGTGGCAGGGAATATAAGTGTAGGGTATGATTGAAAACACCTCAGGTAACTCGTCTTTGAAATGTCAATACAGTTAATGAGTATACCTGTCTTCCCCCAGGATCTCTCCTTGCCTGCTTTGTCATTCCAATTCTTTCTTTCTTCTCTTTGATAGGGGTCCCAATTTCCTTTCTCACTCAAGGCTGAAATAACATTTTGCAGAAGGATTCTGAGCGGTAAAAAGTACAGGAAATAGTCCATGGATTTCTCAAAACACGTGCTTTACTAGTATGCCTTTCATATCTCATTGTGACCAGGAGTGAGCTAAGTGTTGCCTTTGTAATTTGGCAGAAGAAATCATTTGACATGAACATACTATCACAAGTTTAAAAAAAGAACACCAGCTTGCTTGCAGTGAAAGCCCACATTGGCAACATTTAGCTATAGTGAAACTGTGCCATTCACTAGCTGTCACAGACTGCCGACTAAAAGAATCACATTTCATCATACAGCAAAGTATATTGTCCCAGGGAAAACCAAGACTCCCCAATTATTTGGGGACACACCAGGTCAGCCAAGAGAGAAAGCAGCACAGTAGGTCTCCACCTCTCAGTCTTCAACTTCCCCTCGCCCAAACTTTATTAACTGTATACAGTGGCTGGCAAAGAGGTTAAAACATACAAGAAAGACCAATGCCTACTCCATGTCTTGAGACAGAAATGGAGACAGCCCCAAGAAAGTGCCAGGACAGAGGTAGTGGCTGCTAGGAGAAACACAGATGGACCAGTGGTGTCAGTGGTGACACTACAGTGCTTGCATTACCTGGTGTCTCATTCCTATTTAAGAGGTGCCAAACCCACCCCCACTAAAACACCACCTAATGTTTAAATGATTGGGACAGTATTTACTAACTCCAGGATTGCTGAAACAGAGCATACAATTTCTTCCAGAAGTTCAGCACACACGCTGTACCCAACCGTAGAAGACAGACAACTTGTTATAGGAATGTTTAACTGTTAGTGGGGTCAATTTTCAGACAAGCCAAGCATCCACTGCTTTAAAGAGGAAAGAAAAAAAAAACAAACAAAAGCAAAAACCTGGAGTAGGCACCTGCAGTCCTGGTTATTTTGGACAGAAAATAATTTCAATTTTGATGACAGAGAAAATTCTGAGTGAATTTCTCAACTGAAGTTAGTAGCAAACTCTTTTAATCTTAGTCATTTTCTGAAACACAACCAATTCCTGACATGCACCTTGCATGACACGATATTGATTAGCCTTCAGGGTAAATTCAAAAAGAGAGTTCAAATTCTTTTAATAATATTCCTGACAGGAGTTAACACTTGGACTTCAGGCATGGAGAAAAAAGTGTGACTGTGCCATTCACCCTTTGCACAGCTGATCTCTGCAGAGCAGAGAAACTTCCAACAGAAGTAGCTGCTGCCTTTAGTTTCTTGATTTTTTTTTTAAACCGGATTCACCTCTGGCTTTCTGTGCTAGCATGAAGCTGACTCCTCTGCAACCCCTCAGACACGTTCAGTGCTTAAGTCCCACGTGGGAGGGAGCAGCTTGGAGTTTTCATTTCGAGCTAGCAGGAGGTGTCGCTGGATGAAAGCGAGGGTAATCCTCTCAGCATGCAATTCAGCAGCACTTCTAAGCAGGTCTCAAAAGATGAAATCAGCTGAAGAAATAGATCATCTAGAGGTTGGTCCTGTGCTAGTCAGTGTTCAGAAGTCCACCTGCACTGCCTCTCCCATTTGATCTGTGAGGCAGGTGTGCCGTGCTCAGTGTAGGTCCAGCACAGCACTGCTGCTGGGCCGTGTGTGTGCAGGCTCAGTTGGACTCGATCTTAGAGTTCTTTTCCAACCTAAATGATTCTATGATTCTGTTCCAGGCTGGAGAGACAGCTGTGCCCACCCCAGGAGATGCTCGCTTGCCAGGCTAATATTCTGTATTTTTGGTAAAAGGATTTGCACGGGAGCCCCATGAGGGCAAAAAATGGCAGAAAACTCCTTTTTATTTCTGACAGCCACCTGCACGAGCACAGGGGTCCCTGCTTCCTGTAGCACAGCCCAGCACCTCAGTTCTGCATCACACTGCCTCTGAGCAAGAGCTGCATCTCCCCGTGAGGGAGGGGAAGCAGCATCTAAGGAAGTGAGCCTCTAACACACTCCCAAAAAGCACAACACTTACTGATCATTATCACAGAATCTCTCAAGGTGGAAGTCACGCCACAGGATGACCAAAACTAAACCCCATGACACAGAGCAACATCAAGATACTCCTTGAACTCTGACAGGCTGGGTGGCATGACCACTTCCCCAAAGAGCCTGTTAGGGATACAAAGTCAGAATTTCCTGAAAAACTACTTGCAAGGAAAGATATGTTCAGACTTATGAGATACTGTGTGCATGTGTTTAAATTTGTGTTCTACACTGTGGAAGACAGAGGCAGGAGTAGGATCAGCAGGGGGAAATGCTGGCTCTCGGGAAAAGTGATAGCCATTTTCTCTTGCAGAAATCCTGTCATGATCCCATTTTTCCATCCTTAGTGACTCTTGATTCATCCCAGGTAGAAAAGGATAAAAATGAAACTTCATCGAGAAGCAGCAAGAACACCTACAGAGGGATTCACACTGGGGTTTCAGACCCCTAGACAAAGCTGCTGAGGCCTTTTGAAAGAGCAAGTTGCTCCTCTGCCCCCTGTCAAATCTCCAATACACTTCCTGCCTCTCCACCCTCCACCACAACGCTGCCTCTGAGCATTTCGCAAACCCCTACATATACCCATCTCCTCCCACATAGCTTTTGGGCTTGGTTTTTTTGGGGGGAAGTGTTTCATCATCTTTTGAACTCACACTTTTACTTTATCAAACACTATACTTTAGCTTTCAAAAAAAATCAGCTTTTAAAACTCAGTAATGAGATGAGGCTCCTGAAAGAGCAGGGTAGTTTTTATGTGCAGTAATTATCGCCCCTCTACAGTTGTGCCCTACTTTGTAATGAATTGAAGTATTCCTTTCCACTATCACTGCCTAATTTAATGTTTCTCCAAGATCTTTGACAGTAAAGACACTCACAATATGACAAGTTACCAGTGGTGTAGATTTGGATGCCAAGAATACAGAAGGAAAAAAGTTCTCATCTTCTACTTCTTCAGAGGCCCAGCTGAGCATGAAGCAGGGAAACACCATCTTGCTGAGAATGAATCTGAAGACAAGCTGTGCATTAACACCCCATACAGAATCCCCAAATGCCTGAGAACAGCAGCAGCACTACCTCTTTCAGGATTCATGCTGCCTTCTGTACATTTTAAAGGTGATGACAAAGTTCCTAATATCTAGTGAGCTGCTTTCTTATCAATTGCTAATGTGAAGGCCCTAGCTTCCAAAACTACTGCCATTATGTATAACCACCTCTGACATAAAAAGACCCAAATATTGAACCCTCTTCTGGAAAGAAAAAAAATAGAGAGGGAGGGGAATGGAAAACAATATTTAATTAACTTTAACTATCTAGTAATAGCCTAAATTAGCATGGCAAAGTAATAAAGGGCATGAATTCAGTGATTTTTAGAGTACCGTGGTACAGAGACATACCATGTGAAAGCCTTGCAACACAGGTGGCATTGGTTTTCCATCATCACATCATGACTTATTTTGGGAGGTTGTTTTTTCACTTTTTCTTGTTGCTCATATTTGTTTAGATTCTTTTAAGCTTCAGCGGCTCCCTTCAGTCTTACAGTGTGTGTGGGACACCCCACCTTGCGGAAAGATGTTTACAGCAAAGCAAATGAATATACTGAAGGCAGTCACAGACAGTGTAAAACACCAGTTCAGCATTTTTGTTCATATTTTCTACAATTTATTTTGCCGTTTAAAAAATGTCACAGATCAGTTTAAGAGGTGAAAGAACATTTGTTAAATGCTGAAACTTTGCCCTTCGTTAAAAAATAGGCAAAGGAATAACCTTCACCTGAATAGCATTATGGAGCTAGAGGTGAACCCAAGACTTGCTTTATAAAGGTACAGTCCTTCTAAACAAGGTGTTCCATGTGATTTATAAGCAACACAAAAGTCTCACTAATCCACAATTTCAATGTAACTGCTTACAAAGAAGAAAAGAACAGAAAACATTCCATGCCAGCCCACCACAGCAAATAGTGAGGCTAAAAAAAAAGAAGCCAGACAAACACTAAGATAAATAGATAAGCAAGCTGAACATACATGTTCAAGCTGGAACATAGCAGAACATGGAAAAAACATTTTTCTTACAGCCTTGCCCATCTGGATTAACAAACAAAAACCAAGCACACAGCATCTGTGTTCTCTCCTCTTAATGTCAACTTGCAAATACTGCAAAGCAGCTCTCATCTTACACATCTTCGAAGGCAATGTAATGGCCTTTCAGAAAGGCCAATGTATTTTGTATGGATCTAAAGATGGATTTGTGGCTGTCAAACAATCCATCTGGTTTCTAAAGCTGAACAAATATTGTTTTATTAAATAGAAAAATAAAAATATTTGACTTAGAACTTTACACAAATGTAATCAAGGACTGACAAGTAGATATTTGCAACATCACTGGTATCTTGAGACAACATTCTGTGTGTGACTTTGGGCATCAGTTAGAACATCATGTCATCTAGCCCATCCTCCATGAACTTCTTGTAAATCGCCATAAACTTTGCAACAAATGCTTCCAGATGATAAATAGCTTTGCTGCCCAGTTGCAAGCGGTGCTCATAGAAGGCTGCCATCTGTGCAACTTCTCCTTTCAGTTGTCCATCACAGTTATTTAGAAGTTCTGTCAAGAGACCCTAAAACAGAAAAAATAGGGTAATATTGGAAAAATTAGATATCTTTTGTTAAGAGGATAACCTTGTTTCTCTGAAAATAGCCAAGCTATAACCACTAGTTCACTCATTAACCCAACAGAAAAGACATTCAAGAATCATTTACTGGAATAATTTATGCCTGAATAAAAGAAAATAAATTAACCTCATCTCCAAATACTATGACCTCTACTGCATGCTGGCACATGGCCCTGAGGAGAATTCTTACCAAGACAGCAAGTGTATTAAAACCACTTACTTCTATCTTGACAGCATCAAGCACAAAGAGAAACAACATTAATAAAAAACAAGGAAAGGGCTTATTTAGAATTTAAGTGTCTCAGTCTGTATTTATGTGCAGACACACAAGACAACTTGACTGCAATACTTTAGTCATTACAAAACCCTAAAATACATTATTTTAGATCAGAGACAGCAATAAAATCATTGCAATTCCATCTCTATTAAAACTGCCAGGATTAAGTGAGAAGTATCTCTAGACCACTTCAAGTTCATGAAGAGGGACTGGGTAGAGAACATGCACCTTTTGCCTCTCAAACACAGCAATGCAGGATCCATAATCTACTGTAAGAAAGGAAGGTTAAAGAAACACCTAAGTACCAAAACTATCAGAAAGCAGAAATTAGTTAATGTGAAAGGAAATCATGTCTGAAGGTGAAGCAAACATTACTAGGTTAAGTTGCAAACATTATTTTTGATCTTTGTTCTGCTCTAGCTGTCTCCATCCTTTTATCCTGCTTAAAATAAAAATATGCACATCACACTTGCTTCTCTCCTCCCAAACTGACATCTGTCTTTGAACAGTCCTGCTGGTCTAGCATCCTTCAGCATACCTCTCCAAAGACATAGAAAATATTGAACTTATAACAAAAACACTTTTTCAAAAGAAAACAAGTCATGTCAGGATTAGCCCACAGAATCATATCATCATTAAGGCTGTGAAAAACCACCAAGACCATCAAGTACAACCTTTGACCAAACAGCACCATGCCCACTAAACCATATCACAAAGTGCAACATCTACTTGTTTTTTGAATACGTCCAGGGAGGGCAATGCGACCTCTTCCCTGGGCAGCCTATTCCAATGCTTAATACTCTTTCTGTACAGAAATTTTTCCTAATATCCAACTTAAACTTTCCCTTGCACAGCTTGAGACCATTTCCACTCATCCTGTTGCTAGATGCATTGGAGACCAACCCCCACTTTGCTAAAACCTCCTTGCAGGCAGTTGTAGAGAGCAATAAGGTCCCCTGAGCTTGCTTTTCTCCAGGCTTAACAACCCCAGCTCCCTCAGCCACTCCTCATAGCATTTGTGCTCCAGCCCCTTCACCAGTTTTGTTGACATTCTCTGGGTGCATTAATATATCTATGCTTCAATATAGTAATTGGCCTGAGAAGTCAAGGGGACTAAAAACACTCTCCTTTATTTTTACTCAGCAATGATAATGCTGTTCTTTGACCACAGAACAAGTTTTAGACTATTTTATTTGAAAAATACACAGCTTTTCATCAATATTTTGACAGTTTGTGATGTTTTGGCATAATTTTTTTACAAAAGCTCTAGTTGAGACTGTCACAGCCTTAATATTTATAATGCATTACGAGCTTAATAGCTGAATTACCTTCATTATAATCTCAGGAGGGATACAGTGTGTCAGGAGTTCATAAAGCCGTCCACGGACTTCTAAAAGCCTGTTGGAAAAACACCACAAAATTTGAGAATTATGATCCCAAAGCATATTAATGTGTTTTCAGTATTTGTGAAATATCCTGCAGGAGAAGAGGCAACCCAAGCAAAGTTTCTTTTCTTCTTTTGATTTTGTGTGTTACTTTAAAACCAAAAGCATTGCATGAGTCAATTTCAATTCAAAGGCCGCCTATCACCTCTTTTTCAAAAGATAAACAACACATACTCTTGTTACAATGGTCTCAGTTAATCTAGAAGCTACAAGGCTATTAGGATTTGTCTCAGGATTGTTTCCCTTTAGTTCTTCTTCCTATCTAAGTTATTATTCATGCTTAAGACTAGTGAGGAGACATGAACAATTTATTAGAGCCACAGAGTTCCTTTATGCTGCTTTTCTGTATTCATTGTTTATACAAAGGGGTAAGACAATTAAGTGGCAAAACTGACAGTTACCCAGTGCTCAGCTTTTGATAACAGGAGGTCAGATGCTACAAGCATTTAAATTAAGTGACATCTCATGCAAGTAATACATGGAACAGACTAAAAGGATCAGACTCTGGATATGACACTGAGATGGATACAGAGGTCATCTCCTGATATGCTTAAAAAAGCAACGATTTCTCACTTCCAGGTCTTTTACAAAGGTGCATTATGCTAAAGATAGAGAAAGAAAAACTTCAAGAAAAACAAAAAAAACCCACAAAAATGACACCCACCCACCATCCCCCCATAAAAAAAAAAAAAGACAGAAAACATGTCATGCAATGAGCCTATGTTCACTTTTGATTAATAAGTTTCAACAGGGAAAGCAGCAGTTTTTCAGTTCCTGATACTCATTCAGCCTTCTCTGGCAATTTTAAAGCTCAGCTCCTCTGGCTGCCAAGTATCAGTTCCAGTACAAATAACAGAAAATTACACATAACTGAAGAGGCCACATTTTTGAATACAGCTTTTTTTTTAGGTTCCAGTGTACAAAGAAAACATCACTTATAGCTCTAAACAAGTGCATTCACCTACCTTTGTGGTGTCTGTTGACCAACTATAGCATTTGCAGTTTCTCGCAAATAAACTTCCCAGTCCATCTCAGGAATGTCTTGATCAGCAGTAAAAGGATACCTACAAAACATTTTTAAAAAATTGCAATCCAAGCAAATTGTCACCTATTCTAACAAGGCCTTAGAAGGAAGGTCATTTATGTGTCTGACAGTATAATTTACATTAACTCTTGCAGTGACTTACTGTTGTACTCTGCAGGACTCACACATAAGTAGTGCTTTCCGAAGATTCCTGCCAGATTTTTCTGCAATCCTTTGAGCCAGCTCCTGAGGAAGCGTCAGGCCTTCTTTCTTACAAACACTGGACAAGACATGGCAGATCTACAGAGAAAACAGCAGGGAATACAACACTTAGCAAACCATTCAGCACCTACAGACTTTCCTGTTAGAATGATTTCTGGACCAGAGATGGACCAGTCTTTCACAAGCCATGCTTGGCAAATCATCCACCACAAAGGAAAACTAGGTCATTATGTGAAAATTAAATATTTCATAAGACTACAGCAAGAACTTATATAGTAAAAATTTTTAAGTAACTTATTTTTGCTTCTGTTTCAACATACATCTTCAATGCTAGGAGCAGGCACTCGTACAGCCAGGCATCTGCTTTGAATAGGTCCTATAATTTTTGACATTGAGTTGCAGCACAGGATCAACCTGCAGGTCGCCATGTACTTCTCCATTGTCCTTCGCAAAGCATGCTGAGCATCTTTAGTGAGTTTGTCAACTTCCGTTAACAGCACCACTGAAAAAAGGATTAAATGTAGTGGGGTTTTGTATTAATATCAAATCTTTCTAAGAAAAAAATACTTTTGACATTCAAGCAATAAAACCAAAATAAGTGATAACACACAGTAAAAGGCAGCATGGTTCCACAGGCAGGAAAATTAAGATAACCTGCATACCTTTTTGACTGTACAATCTTCATGAAATACACAGGTACAAACAAAACAGTGAACAGAAATCTCTGGGAAAAAACCCATGTTTAAAAAGTATTTTGACTGGGTTTTACTGTTTTACTCACCTTTAAAATCCCGTTGAGTACTTGTCTCAAGTTGTTGGGACTGTGCCACTGTCTTCAAGAGCTCCTGAATTACTACACGGTCATTGTTTCCCGCATCACTGCACCAGGAGTTTGAATAAATCTTGTTTTAAAACAACTCTATATTGCACACAAAATATACTCTCCTAGGGTCAACTGAAGGAATAATAATGCCAAAAGAATTCAGAAGCTGCTGAGGTTAGAATTAAGCTCAAAACACATAAGTTGTTGAAAGTTACCTCCCATGTAATAAAAACAGCCCAAAGTTTATGCAGGCACAGCTGGATTAGGGGCACTGTATTCAAACATACAGCATTGTCAAATGTTTTAAGTTATTAAAATTTTTTTTTTTGAGATGAGAAATCTAAACTTTTGTTACCTACAATCTGAACAAGGACCCACAATGTAAACCTTTTTACTCATTATGGGAAGAACTTGTCTAACCACATAATAGGATGCCTGACTCAGAGGACTGATGTAAATACAGGGTTTTACTCTGCAGAGTCCTTCACAGAAATTAATGTCCTTTCCCTGTTAGCCATTCATCATATTCCATGTTACTCAAGATGCACATGACTTCACCATGTTATAATTCAGTCAACCTTCACAGGCCATAACACAGGTTTACTGTCTGGTCAGACATAAACACGATAATGGCTTGATCACTTACAGCCTATGAAGCAGGATATTAATTCTTAATCAAAACTCAGCACTTCTGTATTTAAATTGAAATACAATTATTTTATGTTTCAAGCTCTAAGTACTCTATACAGAGTAACAGCAAAACTGTTAGTAGTATCAGGTTATTAGATCTGAGGATTGAATTGTCACACATTTTGTATCACAAAAATGACATATTCAAAATGGTGATTACCAGTAAGTCTCAGGTTTTACTGGTAATTAACTGATAATTGTTCGTGTCTGTATTAGAACACCAGCAGATACTCACTAATCAATACACAGATTAGCTGAGCTTTTAAAGGAGACCTGGCACAGTAGAATAACTTCTAAAATGCAAGGCAGCATGAACGAAGGTTTAGCAGCAACCAACACCTCACAGTACACAGTAACATTCACTCATCTGTGATTTAAAGCAACATTATGAGGTTTCAGGTAAATACAAATATTTAGCTTGGGTCTGGGGACTACCACCAGCAATTTCACAACTGCCAAAGAAGATGTAGATGGCACCCATTAGAGCTTCTCTTGTTTAAATCAACATCTGACCTTGCTCAAGACAGCATCCACAGTATTTTGTGGTAGTGTTCTTTGTCATGCTTTAAACGCTTTGAGGTGTTATTGGGTAAACTTTGCTTGCTTTCAAATTCCTTTATTTTTGAATTTGTGAGAGAACAAACGAAATGGAGGAGTTAGTTGTTTCTGTTACCCAGTCCTCAACATCAGCATGCTTATGTAGCCAGTTAAATAGAACATCATTGTCTTTAGTATATAGCAATCCAAATTTTTGTTCATTTAAAGTTGTTCAATTAAAAAATCCTCTCCCTGCTCTCATCTGCAGACCAAACCCATAGACCATTACCTAATTTGCTCAGGCAACAAATCAGGCCATCAGTCCCTCATACACCCAGGCTGAAACCACTCACAACATGGCCAGTGGCTCACCTTTGAAGTGAGGCATTTTTACTGCACACTTACCTTGGGTTAACTTCAAGGTGATAATTACTTGCAATGGTGCTAATTTCAATCTTCTTTTTAGAAGGTGCCTATGTAGAAAACAAGCACATTAAGTTTCAGAAAGTATTCTAAAAGTCTCTTACAGTTTACAACTGACTAAGTCACAAGCAAATGAAGAGTCTCAAAGATCAAAGAACTCCTGAGACACAGACTTATAGATTTGCTTATCTCCTATGGTCCCAGCCCCACCTCCAAAGGAAAAAAGGAGTACTGACGCACCATCCAGCCTGTCAAAGAGCAACAGCAGTGACTATGACAGCAACACCTAATATGTACTATTGCATACTGCAGTTATTCCAGAGTTTTGTCAAAGAAATCTTATTAATGGAATCATCCATTCAATTGACAAGTGACACTAAGTCCATCCAAAGAAAAAGTCTGCAGGCAAAACTGCTGGACAAGCCCAAAACTATTTACTTCTGTTCTCAAAGGATTTCAACTCTATACTTTCTTTGAAGAAAACACCAGTATTTATATCACCATTGAATTTGGGTCTGAGCAGTTATATTCTATATCTCTAGCGTTCAGTCTATTATTTGTTCTACCCCTGAGAACTAAAAGGCAAACATTAAATAACCTATTTATTAATAAAGCTTGGTAATCCCTTGCTGGTTAAGCCTTCCACAGCAAGAATTTTCAATAGGTAATATAGCCTTTTAATAATAAACACTTAAATGCCTAAGACCAAGGCAGAGAGAGTTTAAATTGATTTTTTTTTTTTGCTAATGCTAAAGTTGTCACTATGAAAATCAGAAGCTAAAACCTGCATATATGCAAAAACAGTGCTAAATTTTTGAAACTGCCCTTATTTTTACAGACAAATGAGATTCTTTACATTTAATTAAGAGCTAGTCTACCACAAGAGATGCTATTGTCCAAACTGAAATGTAAACAATAAATAAAAAAACCCACCCTGAAACAAAAAACCACACCCAAGAACAGCCAACTGGGCACAGAAAACAACAGGGAGCCCCACATCTTGAACACCTAAAGAATCTGGAAAAGAATTTGCTCATAACCAAACTAGTACGATTAATCACACAAAAAAAGGTTGAAGATACTGAGTGCAAAATAAAAACAGTAATTTTAAAAACTCAAATAAACAAAGGCCTCACAACAGAAATATGTCAGTATTTCCACATTACTTCACAGCAGATGGGAGACTTATTTATTTTACCGTTATACTCTGATGCTCAATCCTCAGTTTTTCCACTCCTGCACCATATAATTCCCTTAATAAACACATTATTCTTGTCTTTTTTCCAGCTCCTGATGGTCCATACACCAATAGATGAGGAAAGTCCCCACATTGAACCTGAACAAAAAGCAACAAGATCAGTTAGCTACAACAGTGTTTTCTTTATGACAGCATTTATCCTTCCATTTCCACCCAAGTTTACATTAAATGACTTTTCCAACTCCATCACAACATAGCACCTAAAATTAAAACTGCTGAAATCCTTTCCTGCAATAACATTTCCTGGAGAACATCGTATTTTTCTGAAGGCCATGTGCAACTCATTAAACTTCAAACACCTCACTGCTTGAAAAATAACACAAGCAAACCAACAAAAACAAAACGAATCAAAGAAAACCCTACTCCAGCATTTCTATGCTTTCTACGGTTACTAGAGTGACAGCTGCAAGAAACACACAGGAAAAGGGTTTGAAACAAAGTTTAAAGTAGCTGCATATTTAGATATAGTTATGATATATATATATATATGTATGTTTAGGAGTTTATTTCCTGAAAAGCTAGAAAGCATGACTTGGAGCACACCTGACCATACCCCACAGTCAGAATAGACATCCCTAATCCCTGAGGGAGTGAATGAATCCTGCCAGCACATCTGACCGGGCCAGTAGTCCTGACTGTCATTCCCAGCTGCACGCCTTAAAAAGTCCTGCTAACTTTAAGCGAAAAAACAAGCCCTGTTCTCACGAACACTGAAGCCAGCAGGAAGAACATGTGCACAGCACTCCTGAAAGAGCCGAGCAGCCTTTCCCCGGGCATTAAGGCCTCGCCCCAAGCAGGGCGATAGCGATGCCAGCAGGCACATTCGCGGGCAGGGACGCTGCTCGGAAGGCCAGGGCCCGCACGGAGGGAAAGCTCCCGATCCTCCCGATCCCGACGCCACAGGAGCAGCGCTATGGCCCGCAGTCCCAATGACAGCATGGCTCAGGCTGGCAGCGACCAGAGTGGTCCAGCCTCCGTGCTCAAGCAGGGCCAGCGCAGAGCACAGGACTGCAGCCACATGGGGCTTGACTATCGCCAGTAACGGAGACCTCAAAGCCCCCCTGGGCAATGTGTTCCGCTGCTCGGTCACCCCCACAGTTAAGTTGTTCCCCTTATGCAGGCGCAATCCCGGCTCGTGGGGGATGCAGGCTGCGGGGAGGAGGAGACCGAGAGCACCCGGAGGCCGCCGGGGCCCCGGGCAGAGCCCGGCGGGGAGGCCGGCGGAGCGCGGCGGCGCCGAGCAGAGCCCGCGCCTCACTGACCAGGTTGCGGAGCCGCGCCGCCTGCTCGCGGTGGAAGTCGAGGCGGCCGAGGGAGCTGGGCCGGTGCTTGTCCGCCCACAGGCTCATGGCGCTCCGAAAGCCCGCGGCACGGCGGCGGGAGGCGCGCTGAGGACGGCGGCCGCCGAGGGACAAACTGCGCCGGCGGCGGTGGCTCCGCCCTTGCCGCTCCCTCAGCCAAGCGTGGCGGGCTCGCCACAGCCCGGCCCGGGCGGGGATAGCGGCTCTGCCCGCCTGGGCCGCGCCGCCGGGACAGAGACACCCCCTGAGCCCTGGCAGCGGCCCCGCTGCGCTCCCTGAGCGCTGTGGCAGCACAGCCGCTTACCAGGCTCTGTGCAGGCAATTAACTCTCCGCCAGCCCAAGCCAGCACGCTGCCTCGCCGCTGGGGGAGAGAACCCCCCGAGCCCCAGCTGAACTCATTCCTCTTCCGGCTCGCTTAGATCATTTAGGATCATTTAGGTCGGAAAAGACCTCTGAGATCATCAAGTCCAACCTGTGGCCACGCACCACCAGCTCAACCAGACCATGGCACTGAGTGCCACATCCTTAATCACCTCCGGGGACGGTGACTGCACCACCTCCCCGGATGCCCTGGATGGGCGCCTCATTCCAATGTCTAATCACCCTTTCTGTGAAGAAATTCCTCCCAATGTCCGGCCTAAACCTCCCCTGGAGCAGCTTGAGACTGAAAAGACTTGCTCGAGGGAGTTTAAAATTACAGGGTAATTTGGAATGTGTCTTCTCCAAAAGCCCACAACACCTAAAAAGGCTTGTGTTTATTTCTTGCTATTTGGTCGAGTCATCGCTGTTGTCTTATTGGTAATGTCCACTGTGATCTTATGATGTTCACCTTGCCATTTTATTATTAAAAACTCTGTCTCTTGCGCCAGTTCTTTTACTTTGCTTTGTTGTATGGCACAACCAGCTTTCAGAAGGATTTGGAATATTTTCTTTCTCAAAAACTTTTTCTACAGCCTCACTGTAAATGAATGAGTTGCCCATAATCTATGAAATGAACAGTGAATTTTTGGGTTCCATCTGTGTGTGTGCCTTTGTGTAAATACCGAACATGTATGCAGAGAATTGCACAAACAAAAATGTACATAATAGAGACATTCTCATTTTGTCTCCTTGTCTAGTAGCTTAATATGTGAAGCATATGCTCAAGTAATATTATTTGAAAGTAGAATTCCTTGAAGTTATGAAACATGGATATATACACATCATAGTCTGAAATGTGTCAGCCTTATTTTTCTACTTATATGATTTCTGTGGGGGAAAAAAAGCAAATACAAGAAATGTTCATATGGCTGTTCCCATTTTACCAGGTCTGTCTGCACTTTTATTCATACAGTCAGAAAGCATAATGCAGGTAATGGCTTCACTAAACTGCACATTCGAGTTGCTCATGAAGATCCCAAAAAACCTGCTAGAGTCACTAGGTAGGAGAGCACTTTCATTGATACCATGTTACCTGTTTGTCTAAAATAGTTACATCTTGCTCTTGTACACGTTCCTTAATCAGTTTTATTTGCAGATTGCCATGAATAAGAAAATTCTAGAACTACCTGACAGAAGGTTGTAGCCAAGTGGGGGTCAGCTTCTTATCCCGGGCAACCAGCAGCAGGACAAGAGGACACAGTCTTAAGTTGCACCAAGTTTAGGTTGGACATTACAAACAAATTCTTCACGGAAAGGGTTATCAGAGATTGAAATGGACTACCCAGGGAAGTTGTGGAGTCACTGTCCCTGGAGGTGTTTAAGGAAAGAGTGGATGTGGCACTTAGTGGCATGGTCTATTGACATGGTGGTGTGGGGACTCACTGATCTCAGAGGTCTTTTCTAACCCAGTTGATTCTGGTATTCTGTGATTCTCCTGATACTGCTTTGTTAGCATTGCCCTGGTGAATGATTGTCTGTGAGAGCTGCAGCCGCAGTGCTTACCTTCACAGCCTTTTTTTATACCAGACAACACAGGATGGCCTGTTCCTCTGCCATTTTCTTCATTTACATTTCACAGGTCTACAGTGTTCCTCATGTGTGGCTTTTCTCTCTATTCCATACCTGCCGTTCCAACACAGTAATCTCTGAATTTGACCATTAATTTATTTGGTATTCTCTTTGGTTAGCTGTATTTATTACCTGCCTTTTTATGCTTTTTCAGATCTTTAGCTCATTTGCCTGAATTTTAGTAATTTCTGAATGATGTGCTGCTCTTCTTGTGTCTCAGTGTTGCTTAACTGAATTGCAACTTCTTGATAACTCCTTATAACCTCCACAGCTATTCCAGCCCCCAGAGAGTTTTTGCTAACTCATACCAGCTTCTAGCAAGTGCAAGTTTTTAAATACAGTGGAAACAAATCCTTTTTGCATGAGGTCAGACTTAAGCATGTAGGACTCAGTCCAGTAGGCTTTTAGACACTTTCAGCTCCTGAAGAGATCAAGGAGTTAAGATGTAGCATCTATGAAAAGCCCTAGGCTCTTTTTATCATTAGCTCTATTTATTATTAAAATTCCATAAGATTTCTTCTTATCATGAGAAGAAAATCTTGGAAATTGTGCCCCAACTCAGCAATGCATTTAAGCATGGGCTTATACTTAAACTTTCAGTTATTTCATGCTATAGAAAGTAATTAGACAAATGAACAAAATTAATTTGTTAAGTAAAAATCTTATCATTTTAAAACCTGGGCTTGCATGAAGCATTGCAGTTGTGGTACTTTATATCTGATTAAAATTCTCTACAATGCTTCGATTTTCTGCTTCATTAATTTTTTAACTTCACTATAAATCTAAACAAAATGAAATAACCATCTAAAATGGAATGATTTGGCCAACTGTATTACAAATAAATTAATGTGAATAATACAGGAGACTCTGGCAATTTCAGCTGCAGTCACAATTCACTCAAACACAAAGACTTTTAGTATATGTCTTCACTCATTTTGTTCAGTCCAGCAGAAAGGTCAAAAGGTAAAATGACTTCTCTGAATGAATAAACTAGACAGTATATCTGAAAATAGAGATTTTAAGTACAAATGGCATTTTGAGCCTCTTACTACCAGCAGCCATGTTATTAGAAGGTGACACAATGTCAGGTACTGTAAGAGAGGCTGTATCTTATACCCAAATTGAAGCAAAAATGTATGACCTGGGTCCTGTGTCTAAATACATATATGTATGTGTGTGTGTATATATATGTATACATATATATATAAAATATATATTTTTTTTAACCAGCTTTAAACCAATTATTGAAGCATTAGAGCAAATTAGAGGGCTGTTATACTGACCTCCTAAATATATTTACAGCATGATTGGTGTTAGCAATCCAAGTAGCCATTAAAAGATCCAAGTGCCATTTTGCTGTATAATGACCTGTGTTTTTCAAACAAAAGACTGCTTGGCATCCTTTGATCTTCCAGGCTGCTTATCTGGCTGAGATAAATTTTTCTTTTCAGTTTCAAATATTTCAACAGATCACTGCCACTCTGTTGGCTGTCACTCTAGGTTATGTCACCCTGTCCTCAACAGAGCACCTATATTGCTGCTAGTAAATTGTAGTATGTTAAGAAAGACAAGATCACTAATTACAAAGAAACAAAAAAAAACCATAAAGAGCATAATAAAGTGACATCTGTTCTACTGCTGACATGCTGATGTCATGCAGATTGAATCTGACAGTGGAAAAAACAATACTAATGGCAATAGCCAAATAAAAACCTAAAATAAGCCTAGCTCATATAGATTGGCAGTACCAAAAAAGCTGCTTTGTTATAAGTAAAATGAGGAAATAATTTTTCTTCAAGAGTCTGACAGGTTATCTTACCATCTTTTATTTAATCTGGAAAATTAAAATAATAAAAACATTATAGAAATTTTCTATGCAAATATGAGGTAAAAAAGGTGTAAGAAGATGCTTCTTCACAACCATTGAAAGTGTATTCTGAAAAAGGCTACGGAGTTAACATTTAACTGGAGGATGCATCCTGTGCATCAGTCATTATTGTAAAGTCTTTTGTACATTTGTCCACCTGGAAAAGATTTAAAAAAGCCCTTTCTTCAAGATGTGGAAAGGTGAAAGTAATTAGGTGTGTTGAAAAAAAAAACAAGAACAACACTGTCCTGATTTAATCGGTACTTCTTCATGTTCCAAATCCTGCTGCCAAGAGCCAGACCCTGCTGAGATTTCCTATTCTCTAATGTACCTGGAGAAGCCAAGAAAAAAATGTGAGCTATGTCTTGCTGTTCTTATGCCCTCTGTGGCCTCAATTATGCATAGCTGTGCAAACATAAGACCCCTTTTTTCCTGACAGTAGGAATTGTCCAGCTACAGGTTTAAGCAAGATTTACAGTAGCATAGTTAATCATAATAGCAAAACATAAGGATGTGGTTGACATTGTTTAAATAGCCTGAACATAAATTCAAACATGTGTCTGGGGACATGTAGACTTACAGATCCATTCTTCATAGGAACTACAGCTATGTTGAATTCATGCCCATATTTCTACTGAAGGTGTTGTTAAAAAACATTGGCTATTTTCATATGCATTTTAGGTCTTTGCTCTAGAGATTTATAAGGTCACTGACAAAATACACACTTATGTTCTTCAGTTTCGACCAGCCTGCATTTTGCAATAACAGAACTGGAACAGAAAGGAAGCTCTTATCCACTAAGGATTGCAGATTTGAATTTGAGTCTCCTGAAGGTGTTATGAAAATGACTCAGTAAGTTAAGAAATGTTCAGCATTCTTTTCTGGCTATATTGTAAATAAGTTACGTAAGTACCATATGGAAACTCGTCTGTAAGCTCTTAAAGAAATTATGTGTTTCAGATATTTAAATATATGAAGAAATATTGGTGCTTGTCCTGTAATTAGGAACTAATTTTGTGAAGATGTTGACATATGATGTTTTTTGTCTCTTTCTAGACAAGGATGAATGTTGCTGACAACGGACTAAGGGTTATTTTTAAGTGTAGGCATTTTACTTCCATTCTCATTAGAGACTGATGACTAGAATTTTTTAAATTGATTTGAGCTACTTCTAAAATGAAAAAACCCAAGAAAAATAATACACTTTTGCAAAAAATTAGATGACTGTACAGGGAAGAAGTTGCATCCTAGATACCTTTGCCTGTTATATCCTAACTAATGTGGCAAGGATAATAAGTGCATTTTCTAGATTTCTAAGATTTGATAACTTTTTTTTAAGTTTTTCTCTTGATGATAAATGTCTCCGCTCCTTTGAATTTATAGAATGCTAATAAATTAAATTCAGACACCTCTGAACACGTCTTGATGTATTTCCAAAGACGGCAATAAATGTGGCACATAAAAATCAGATTTCTGTTACATTCCTATAAAGTAAGTTACTAGAAAATAATGTTACCATGTATCTATCCTGTGCCACTGACAGAACATATTTTTTGTCCTAATCATGTTTTACGTACATTTACCAAAACTCAGAAGTTCTATAGCTCATACTATGTTTTATGAACACAATAATATTTCTCATCTTGGCTATCATAATTTCATCTCCTATAAAATCAACAACTTATGCTTGCAGAATCTCTTATTCAGGTCACAGCAGTCTTGCTCATGTCTCTTAATTTGTCTTTTCCCTTGTAGAGTAATTACTTTTTTGTTGAATCAATGGACATACCAAAGCTTTTGAATTTCCTAGTTTTCTCCAGAGACTCTTCATTTTCAAAAGAGCTTTCATCTTAAGTTCAGTGTCAGTTTCAGTAAATTTTCCTAATCTTTCAAGTTTTGTTTTGATGTCAGTCAGTCATCAGAGGTTTACCCAGATTTACTAGCTAATCTGAGGCCAGCCCAGTTCATGTGTCAGTAGGTAGAATCTTAAAGGCAGTGTATTCTTATATCCTCACTGTAAACGTGTTTCTGTTATAAATATATCTATAACAACATAACAAGCAACACCAGGCTACCCTTCCTAGTTTTATACATTAAAATGTCCAATACACAATGACAAAGGAAATCTGGAGCAGAAATTTAGTTTGAAAATCATTTACCACAGATTTGGTAACAGGAGACCTGTGCACATAACACTATTACCTAACTGAGGTCTTGGAAAATTACCGCAGAGCAATACCCACTATGAAAAGCTATTAGTATTGATAGGTCTTCAGACAGCTGTATTGCTATTGATGTGAATGGGAATGAACCACAGTCCCAGAGCTCCTTGTGCTGGAAGGTTTTACCAGCTGAGATTAAGTGATTGACTTTCTGTTCTTCAGCATTACAACACCATAATGACAAAACTGCTGCTTTTGTTTTTGTTTAACAAAACCAAGAATGGTGTCATAAGGTCTTCTGATCATTCCTCTGGTTCTTGTGTCTCTTACAAAAGGACACTAAAATTAGTGGTTTTTTTTTTTAAAGTTGGCAATGCAGAACCCAGCTCTGAATGCTAAACACACCTTAAGGAAGAGTCTGTTATGCTGTTGAATTTAAGGAAAATAAGATATAGTAGATTAAATATTCTGCTTTTGCCTCTTCATCTATTTCTCTTCCACTTTCTCAGGTGTCTGTTGGAATTTACACTTCCTTACAGTGAAGAGAAGAACTCATCTTCAGCTGTGTGAAGAGCCCCTTTTCAAACTTTAGTGCATGTAGAACTGAGTTCATGTGAATGATTTGCTGTATTCATGGCAAAGCTGTGGTCTTCTTTAATTTTGCCTCATATGTCTCTCATCTGGAAGAACCATCTTAAACCATCAGCATGTGCAGGCCTTGAAGAAGCATTAAGTTTATCCTTCAGATATGCAGTTGTCAAAATTTATGGATTATATTCCAGCTGCACACATGTGACTGCACTGTTGTGATAGAGAAATAAACTGCATAGGTTAACAATACATATCTTTTTTTAATTGTCTAATGATGGACCTTCCTGTTTATAAACAGTTCTTCTTTAAGTCGGTTGTGTATAAGGATACTGTGGCAATAAGTAGCATTCAAAGTACGTGTGCACAAGCTGTCACTTTTTCTACCTCCTAAAAATATTTCCTTTCTGAACCTCTTTTTTTTCCACCATGTTCTCTGCACTTAGATGTAATTGCTTTTATCAATCTGTAATACCTGTAATCTGTAATATCAATCTGTTGTCTGATCGCTAATTATACATCTGTATCAGAGGTCAAAACTGTGATAAATTCTTTGTACCTTTAAGATAAGTTTATAAAACTGATAGGAAAGAGGTAAATAGCAAGATCAGTATATCTTGCCTCTTTGGATGCCACTACATCTTCTTGGGTCTGGTCAATGGGTTTTACTTGACTGCTCTAGGCATGCTACCTGCAGATAATGTCTGGAAGGCTACATAAACCTGTACAGTTCTGCTTGTGTAAGTGGCCTTTTCTTGCTAATCACGACAAACATCTGTAGAAGTAAATGAAAGCAGAGAGTGGCCATTTTCAGTAAATTAGAGGAGCTGTCATCAAAAGTTATGGAGGAAGATGCCAAAATGTTTGTTCCTATCTATGGGACCTGCTGCATTGCAGGTTGAGTTGCATCCCATCAGAGTTACGTTTTCGCAGCATGAGGTCAATATATGTGTGACATATCCTGGGGTATGACATGAGTGCATATGGCATGTTTTGGGGTATGAAGGGCCTGCTAGGGCAGTGCTGGAGGAAGAGGTAGGATGAAGGAAGCTGGACATGGTGCAGTCTTTCTAAGCTGCCTGTTCAGAACAGTGCATACTGTTCTCCAGAGTGTGCCTTGACATTGGCTTAGGAAGTATTAGATAGAATGGGCCAAAATGATGCCAAGGAACAATCTTAATCCTGACTAGTATGGATGAGCAGGGCTATAGTGCTGACACACATTCTTTGGCCTCTATCACTTACCAATGTAAAAGAACATGAGTCTTGTATGGCTTGCTGGATCTAGCAGCAGTACTCACTGACCAGCCTGCTGATGGCCACCTGGAAAACCTTAAGCACGGGAAGCTTAAGACTGCTTATGTTGTTTCTGGGAACTAAAGGACATGAATTCAAAGCAGCACTTTCAAAGGTTCAAAACAAGAAGACTGGTTCTTCATGCAGGTCAGAGTTATGTTATAGAAGTCCTTGACACAGGATCCTGGGGAGTCTAAAAGTTCATAGAAGTTTAGGGACACATGAACTCACAGAAGGAAAAGCTGCAGTGTTTCTGACTTTATGGAAGCTACATCTAGCACAGAGAGTCCCTCAAATGCTGTTGTTGGAGTCTGAGAGACTGTCCAGGGAAATTATCACCCTGTATTTGCCACACTTTTATACTCTGTCCTATGTATCTTCTGTAGCTGCTGTGAGAGACAGGATACTGAGCTGGAGTTGTCTAGTCCAGCTGCAGTGCTCTGCTGTATTTATCTTCAGTCTCATCTCCATCACTGCGCATGTATCCAGTGAACTCAAGACATACAGAGTCTGCAGCTCAGACTGTTCATTTTTTTCCATTGCTTTCTGTGGGGATTTAGTCCAGACAGGATCAAGTGGTGTATTTTTTCAGCACCTACAGACCTAGGGCCTTTTGTCATCATAAGCTTTCTGTTTAGCTTAGTAGTCTCTTCTTTAACTTTTCTGTCATTCTTCCACTCAGCCAGAGCAGAGTATTTCTTCTAGGAAGAAGAAATTTGGCTTTTTAGGCCATTAGTGGTGCTGGTAAATTATCTTGCCCCCAGAAAATGCTGCTGCAATTCTTTAACGCTGCCAGGCAATAAACCCTTCCTTTCTCTTGTAACTTTTCCTGTCAGCACCTGTTCCAGAAAGTCTGCCTTTCTCATGCTTTGTTGGTAGCTGGTGGAAGAAGTCTTGGGCCTATTTGCATTCTGCATCAGTGTGCAGTGTCTGGGCAGCAGCATGAAGTGTCTGCACTTAGCGTGTCAGATATGTCACAGCTTTTCGATTTCAGCTCTGCTACCACTTTTTACCTGCAAATCCTTCAATTGGCCCATATTCTAGAAAATAGAGCTGTAATTTACTATGACATGACTTCCCCTATTAAAAATGAGTACATCTGTTCACTCAGCTATGGGTTCCTCAGCACCCTCCAGTAGCAGCATAATTAGAGTTCTGATTGCAACCTGCTAATGATTCCTCCCCCAAATATCTCCCAATCTAATTTTAAATGTGACATAACAAATGGTGCTAATAAACAAAGAGAGAACATGATATGGGTAAATGAGTTCTAACAGTATCACAGAGGAAAATTTATTTAAGCATTGATAAAATTGTGAACTAACAAGCTTATATAGGCACTAGATGTTTAAGACTGTAAGAAAACAAAGACATACATAGACGTGAAACACATTCAGGACCTGGGCCTATCTTGCATGCTGTACCTTATCTAAACTTTTTAATGCCAGATATACGAATAGAAAATTTGCTTCTGTTTCTAATATAAATTTTCATTTACTTTAATAGACATCTAAAGTTTTCATCTTGTTCTAGGAGGCATAATATTATTTCAGGAAACTTGTTTTTATCAAATTGGTGATTGTCAAAACAATTCTGAGACCTTCTACTGACTTCAGAAGGCAGCTGATCAGCTTTACTGATCGTGTGAAGTCCATCCTGTACCTGTAGACAAAGAACCGCTAAGTCAGAAATGTAAATTTAAAAGATTATACCATTTAAGTTTCTGGTACCATCAAAAGCTTTTCATATTAAATCTTTTTTAAAATGGGGGGTATTTTTATCACAGTGAAGGAAATAGTTATCTTGCTTTTGATTTCCACAGGTTGAGGATTTTATCTGTAATTCACACAGGAACTTTGATTTACTAGATATAAAATCTTACTAACCTCACAATATGTTTAGTAATATAGTGGAATAATTATTCTTAGGCAATCCAGCTGTTCTGCTAAATGTTACAGAAGTACCCTCAGGTAAAGTGTCATTGCTTTCTTTTCCCTTTTGTTTTTGCAACTTGTGTTTATCATTGAACACCATATGGTGCATATTCTTGACATCATTCATCAATATAGCATCATGCATTCTCTTCCCCTGTTGTACATGCTGGTGTCAGTCATCCTGACTTCAGAATAAAGAGATTGACCAAAGTTTTTTTTTGTTTCCAGCTATCAAACACTGTTGATTAATTATTTATGTAAACATAATTATTTCCCATTAAATTTATTAAAAAGGTAAAAATAAAGCTATTTTTATCTTATACATCAAAGAGTAAGCAGATTGCCCAAAAAGATCAGAAAGAATCACTCTTCCCATGCAGTAACTGATAAATAAGTGGGTGGTTAAGAACGGGGCGTTTCCTTCATCTTGCAATATCAGATATTGATCAGAGATTGAAACAAGGTTTTATATGTTGATCTGCTGTCTTTCTAATTTGGAATCTTATGTTTTTAAGCCTTGGAATTATTTTGTGGGTAGTTAAGAAACACACAGGCATGCTAGAGTAAGTTATTCTGCAATTCAGTCATCTTTATTAGGATTGCCAAAGAAGAGGTCAGATGTAATTAGCAAAATTTACACTTCATCAGCATTGTGAAAGTTACAAGTTTCTATAGAAATATTTTGAAGGTATTGAGCAGGAGATAATAGTTAAGGAAGTATTAACAGATTTTTTAATTTTTTTTTTCATTTTAAATTAATATAGAGCTACTCCTAGGACTGATTATTTGTTCTGTTCCAAAGTGTGTTCCATTTAAATGTTCCTTTATTCTTGATCTGTCTGAATGTCATCTTTGATTTTTATATGTCATATGAGGAAATTCTGAATTTTAAAATCACTTCATTAACAACATATAGCCTTAGAATTCTCGTTCTTATAGTCAAATACTCAGCATCACAAGTTTATTGTGTCACTTCTCAGCGAAATGTTAACCCGTGGAACCTTTCCATATTGCTTTGAGAAAACTTTTTTAAAAATCCCATAGAAGATAGAGTGCCTTAGGAAATGCCTTGAAGAAAAACAACAGTGTAGATCTTTTTCCAGTTTCCTTCTCTTCTCCAGAGTTAACAAACCCAGCTCCCTCACCTGGGATTCTTTGTTATATTAAAAGCAAATGCAAAGATGCAATATAATTCAAATCTTTGTAAATTCAAGTGTTCTCACTGATTTGGATAGAGGATGTTGCAAGCAGACTTCATGTCACTGCAAGCCAAGTAAAATTCCCACAGATTTTGCAGGGAATGGGAGATGGCTTTGAAAAATTTGGCTTATATAAGACAGTAAAAGCAATGTACAGAAATACAGGTGGGAGATCTTTTCTCCCCTTTCTTCAGCTAGTTTCCATCCCTGTTCTCTTCCCCGGTATGCCAGGATATAATGTTGTCTTGTAACTAACTCTAACTCTTTCTGCTGGTAGTGGTAATGTGATGTGCAGAGGAAGGTGTTTAGCCCCTTGCTGCTTCCCCAGTCTAGCAAGGTTCTGTAATTACTCTTGAATCCTAAATCCCAAGTTCCTTTGCCTGTGAGCTCGGGAATCACACTGATTTCAGTGTCTGGGAAACCTTGGTATAACAAGAAACTAACCTGAATTTTAGGCCAAATGAAATACCAGTTTATAATGTAATTTTGAAAATCTGCTGATATATGCAGTCTCGGGGCGAATTAAAACCTCAGCAGGAGTAATACCGTGCTGTGCAAAAAGATTACAATTGATGCTTCTATTTTTTACTGTAATTGTCTGAATCCCTCAGGGGAATACATACCAGACTCCAAAGGAAACTGCATTTGTAAGCTCTATAACCTGGTATTTTGAACAGCACAATGATGTGAAAAAGAAAAATGACACTTCATGAGGTTCTGGATGAGAAAAACAAATTAGATCCTTCTGCTATAGCTGCTGCTACTTGTATACTCACAGGTTTGTTTTTGTTCAAAAAATAATCTAAAGTGCTTTTTTATCATAAAAAATAAATTATTGCTTATAAAAAAATTCAGGGGGTGGATGTTTTGTTATCATGGCTGACATAAGAATAATGTGCAGCACAAAGAGCTTCCTATTGTGGCAGAATTCAAATGTTAACAAAAATTTAGGTACTTGTCTACAGTACAGAACAGGAGATTTTATTGCACTGCCCTGAGTTATCAGGTCATTTCCCCATAGGTAAAGTGATGCAAATCTGGCTGCAGTTGTGTGTGTTCCTCTGGTCCTTACTTTACATCTTGCAAGCATTGCCTCACCTCCCCAAGCCAAACAGAATCAACCCTCTCTACAATCAGAGAAGGTAGCATGTTTTGTGTCCTTTGAGGCCCTTTTCTGTGTTTCTCTGCTGTCCTCTCTCTGGACTAAGGTATCAGACTCATATGATTCAGGGACAGTTCTATGGTGTGGGTTCTTGTCAACCACCAAGGGAAGTAGCCCATCAAATTCCTTTTAAAACCACCATAGAGGTGTTGAATTTCAGTAGTTTTGATCTAGGTTGCTCCTAGTCCTAACCACCCTGAAAAGACACAAATAATCTGCCTTGCTGTGCTTCTGCTTCCAAGATTAAAATAATCCCATTACAATATGAATGCTATGATGGTGAATACTGACCATGTTTTAAAGGGTCCAGTGACACATCATGTTCCCTAGAGCAGCCAGTCCTTCCGAAGTGAGAAAGGCAGGAGTCACACAACTGCTGACAGGATGCAGAGGGAGAACTAAACTCCATTGCCTTCTGTTTCCATGTATCTGGGTAGCCAGCAGGCTCCTTGTTTAAATCTCAGTGACGGAAATACAATGTGCAGTGCTTATTAAAAATATAACTGTCCTATATATAATAAGTGCTCTGCTAGTTGTGCTGGGAAAGAAAAAGGCTTTCTTTGGGATTTTCTTTTTTCTTTTCTTGAAATCAAGTTATAAGTTTTTGTCAGGTCCTACAGGAGATCTTTAACTTTCTTCTCCATTGCTTAGAGACTTGTTCTTGCTGCCACTGGTTAATGGCCAACAAATATCTGTATTCCTTATCCAAGCTACTTACATGAGTTTTTCACTCTCAAAACCCTGTTGTCAATCATACTATTAAATGAAAATAAATGTAAGAAGCTGTCATGTAAACCCTCTACAGTTAACAGTAAAATCTGGATTACCTCAGGAATTCGTATGACTGTTTCATTTAAAAAAACCACTGCTCATTGAAAAATATTTAGTAGAAAAATAGAATTTCCTATTTTCAGATCATTGTAGAAGTGTGGCTAGTTTTTAGCCCCCATCAAGGAAATATGATTCATAAATAAATGAAGCAGAATCACATCTTCCTTATGTACTGCTACTCTCTAACTATTGTATGTGCCTTCAACACTAAAGCAGCTATAATAACAAAGTCACCTAGAATCTCTAATGTTTCAGTATATTTAATTTATCATTAAAAATATGTGGTAGATAAATGTCATTCCAAGTATATTGCTTAACATCTATTGAAATGCACTTTTTCCCCCCTTATTTTTTAACTCTATCACAGTGATATCCAGTAATTCGGGCAAAATTGTCCATGTGCTTGGTCACTTGAGAAACAAAATTGAGCCATATGTGTTGTACACATCTTGTTTAGCTCCTTGTTTTCATTAGCCATTCGTCAAGTGCTCGAAATTCAGAGATTTATCTTATGACAAGATGTTATAATTCCCAAAAGCACCTGATGTTTGAAGTTCTCAGCATACTTTGGAAATAACCCTTAAGTGATCAAAGCCATATGGATACATCTGAGACTTTTCTTCAAGCTCATTCTGTGTTTTAGTTTTGTCACAAAGAAATGGCAAAGGAACCACTTCCTTTGAGAGCTGAGCATGTTTGTTTAGCCCATAATAGTCAAACTCTCTAATAAAAAGACCCAAAAATGGGTCTCCCTGCACATCTCAAGCAGTCCTTCCAGTTTGGTGCTGCCAGCC
Organism: Grantiella picta; assembly: GCA_013397955.1. Lineage (NCBI taxonomy): Eukaryota > Metazoa > Chordata > Aves > Passeriformes > Meliphagidae > Grantiella > Grantiella picta. The sequence goes on from VZRM01002470.1 coordinate 880,855, forward strand.
AGGAAGGTCTCAATTAGGATCTCAAGTCACAGACCAAAGCTGTTTGTGCACCTTGAGTGGAGCAGTTGTAACGCCGTGGGCCGAGGAGGGGTGGAATAGGCCTCTGCGTTTACCGAAAGTGTCTCTAAGGCTATTGAGAGATCACCTCAGCCAGCACTGCCTGGTGCTGTACAGAAAAGCCCTTCTCACACCCGAGCCGGTGTAAGGCACAGATTCTCACTCACCCAGAGAGCTGGATAGCTCAGGCGTTACCAGAGACAAAGAATTCAGAGGCTCAGTCAGCTGGATGTTCCAGACGTTTAATCTGAAGGGTTCCAGGATGAAAGAGGGCGATCAACCCCAGGTGACTCCAGATATAGGGATCACCTGGGGTCAGGGGAGAGGAGGCGGGGGGAATACCACAGCCAATGGGGAGGAGGAAGGGATGGAGTCAGGGGTTAGGTTACAGTGAGGGGAAAAGACCATTTTGCTCTCCAGGGGGTATACTGACTAGGGTGTTTCCCACCAGCGAGATACTGCTGTGCTGGGACCATTTGACTCCCCAGCAGTTCCTGAGGTGGTATTATCCACCACCACACAGTTGAATAAGGAACATGCTAAAACTGGGGGCCACTGAAAGTATTTGCTGATTTTGCCTTGATTTTTTAGTGGTTTTATTCCTCACTGAAAACACAAGAAAAGTCAGAGCAGCACATTTCTGAAAAGGAGCCTCCACTAGATAATGTTTCAGCCGGAAATCACCAAGCTTGTGTTTTGAACTGCTTAGTGATTATCCTTTTCAGTCAAAGAAGTTTTGTGGGTTGAGCCAAACTATTTTTCCAGCTCTTCATTTCGCAAGAATAGATTTTCCTTGTTTGTTTGTTTGTAACTTGAATCAGGTTTCTGTTTAGGTCAGCAAACTGAAAAAAAAAAAAAACAACAGAAAAAAACATTGATTTGCATAGTTCTGGGACCTTCTGTAAGAAAAAAATAACAAACATCTACAAAAGAAGTATATCTGGGTCATGAAGCTGGACTGGGACTGCCCCTACCACTGCCTGCCAGGGTGCAACCTGTGATGCTTTGGGGTCTGTACGGATTCATAATTTCCTTTACAACAAGAGACTGATTTTAATAATTATGAATCAAACCCATTATGTCATTGAAATTCTTTCTACAATTTATTTTAGATACCGCTTCGTCTGGGGTTTTTTTACAGACCCACGTCTCCCTCTGCTACTCCATGCTCTCCTGCCCCCAGCTCTGGGCGCTGCCGTGTAAGAGGGCTGCAGCCCACGAGGTGGCAGAGCTCGCCTTGGAGAGCAGCCTTCAGCGAAAATCTTTTTTTTTCCTTTTTTTTAAATTTTGTAGCAAAGCTCCCTCCTTCACTTTCTTCCGCTTACTCATTAATTGCAAATGTAGCTTCATTTTTGCACATAAATCATAAATTCCTCAGACTAATAAAGGAAAATATTCAGCCAAATATAGACACAGAGATCAGTTTTTATATTGCTTTTGATTCAAATGTTCTTCTGTCAACAAATATAGGAATTTTCATCTAACTTCATTTATGTCAGGAGTTTCAAACTAGGTGAACAAGTTGAATTTTGTTTAAAATCGTTAGAATTTAACTCAGTTTCAGTGTTTGTCTCAAAACTTGGAAATGGCAAAACCAAATTAAAAAGGTGTTCAATATTTCAGCTTTTAAAATAGCAAAAAATATTTTAGAAAATAAAAAGCTTTGAAAATATTCTCAAAATCAAAAAAAAATCTGTCACTATTTAGAAAATATTAATTTTCATCTGATTATCACAGATATTTGACATGAGCCTGCTCAATATAACTTGACCAGTAAAGAAGTTCCAGCATGTGACTCCATTTGATTTTGTTCATTTTTCCAACTTCCAGACATGAAGGGAGAGCAGATATGATTAACGTAATTCTAAATTAGAGTCAGTGATGTTATTGTAGGAGTTAGTAGCAGTGCAATATTCACACTAAGTGTGCCGATCCCTATAAGAAAGCTGAACAGGCGAGTTATTTGAAGGGATTAAATGATGCAGAATAAAGCTTCCAAAAGCTGTAATTGAAAGTGACAGAAACATTAGCTTTGAAACAAGTAACATTTAATCACACAGATTATACAGAAACATAATTTTTGTATGTTGTTTTCTTCAATAGAATTTAATTTTAATCTGTTGAGACAGCTCATCATTTTCAGCTGCCTACTGCCAGAAGCCTGTCAGAGTATGTAAATGTACAACTAGTGTGAGGAGTGGGACCTGTTCTCTCCAACACTGGCCTCAGTTTATGCATGCCTAAAATTTCAGGTGCTCCTACCTGCACCTGCGGGTTGCACCTCTTCTTGCCTTTTTATACACCATTTGAAAGGTTGAACTTCTGAACTTCTGGACAAGCAGTTTAGTCTCAGTGAAAGCATCATATTTGTGCAGTCATAAGCTGAACATTATTAAAGCGCAAAGGCACGAAGGAAAAAAGCTTGAAAAAACCTTTACACGAACACACAGAGTCCAGGAGAAGGGTTCAAACCTTCTTGTAAATAACATTTGATTATATTCTCTTGCAAGTACACAGGAAGTCCAAATGGTATCACAGTAGCTGAAAGCAGAAAATAATTTGTATGTGGTTTGATTGGTCAGGACTCAGACAGACTGAATCTCAATATAGTACTGGAATAATAACAGCTCCTCTGATGTTGCAGAACATGCACATTTACCAGTGCCCCCGCCTTGACCGATATGAAACCGAGGTCTGTATTTGCAGAACGTGTGAGCAGCAGCAAATGTGACCTTCAGGAAGACCGATATGAAGTGCCTTGCCTCCTGGGGACTCAGAAGGGCAACAGACAGGAGAAACTCACGTTGACACTAACCTGCCGTTTACAGCAGCCAAGAAATACATGTGAAAGCATGTCAAAAACTCGAAGCACTTTGGACGGTTACCATCAAATTTTTTGAGTTTATTTGCTCTTGTTATAAAACTTGTTTGAAAGGGAAGCCAGCTGTCTAAAAAAACAGTTTGAAAGACAAGATTGTAGGGAGGTTATTTTATTTTTCTGTAATAGAGTGTTTCTTTGCTAATATGGAACTTTAAAAAAACAGAATTCACCTGTGTTTCCCTCTCAGCTCCATACAAAGTCTGAATTATTTAGAGATACCTTTTATTTTACAAAAGGTCATATCAACAGTTCAGCATGGCCAGATATTCAGAAAACAAGTATTTTGTATATAGAGTAGTTCCTTTTGGCTTATGGTGACAATATTAAAACAGAAGCAGTTTCAGTGTGAAATGCAATCAGGGACAGATCCTGACCTCTTGCACTTGGAAGAGATCAGGGCATTATTAGTAAGTCCCAAGCAGCAATCCTGGCTGTCCTCCAGCCCTTGGGGCACTGCAGCAGCCATTTCTGTCCTGTGACATCTTAGAGCTGACCGAGGACCTATGTGGATGTATTCAAAACCCTAACAGAGTTCATGTCCCCGTCCTTGTCATTGACAGGGAGAACCTGAGCATGGGATCAGGACATAGGAGCCATAGTTCTGGGATCACTGTGCCTGGAAATGTTCAGCACTGCAACTCCTATCATGGATAAGATCACCTTAATGGGTAAGCAAAAAGGGGATGGGGGAGAAAACACTTCCACCTTTGCCACGACACCCAGGACACTGCTCATCTGAAATGTGAGACCCCAAGACCCAACACAACATAGAGTGCAGGTGGCAGGGGAAAACCTTGGGATTTCTCTTCTTTCACTGCTCAGACACTTCCCATTGGTGCCCTTTTGATGAAGATATCAGTCCATGGTGCAGGGCTGGGACTGCTGTGATCTCCCCTCCTGCCCCACAGGTCACGCTGGGGTTTGTTCTGCTCCCATGGCACAGGTCTGGCACTGATGACTGAGCACCAGGGTGGGTAAAGTTTTGATAAAGGAGCCAAAAGTTAGAATAAACGATTTATCTATATCCAAAGTAAATGATGCTATCTTCAGGGTGGGGACTGTCTTACCACGTTTGTTTGCAAATGTTTGAGCCTTTCACCCTTTGTCACTAATAAATGATAACATAGCAAGGAAGGAAAATGGACTTCAGAAAAGACTGCCGACTTAAAAACAGCAGCCAGAGAGATTAAACCTACAGGCATAGCTTTAATGGTGATTCTGTCACTGAGAGAGACACAAGCTCTTGCCAAAGAAGGGCTATTATAACACTGTTTATTACAGTGTTCAGTACAGGACGTGTAGTCACCCTAGCACGGAGTAACACTTGCTATATTGTGCTCAGAATGAGTAATGAATATCATGTGAGTACGGAATGTATCAAATCTTTCCAAAACTGTGTCTGGGCAGGCAAGGGGGTCAGCTGCCTCGTTCAGCAGGACACTCGAGCTACTTTGTGCTACTTTGGTGGCACAGAGCTGCTAGGATGTTTTCATGACTGGTTGCTTAGGGATGCTGCTTGTGTGAGGACAAAAGCCACTGGCTAGGAAGTCCAGCATGATTTGGTCCTAGTGTCCCAGCATCACACACAGTCTTGGTTGTCTCCAAGTCAAGAATCTGCAGGGGTTTTGACAAGCCACTGTTGCCTCTTGCAAGGTGAGCTGGTGACACTGACCAGTTACACACATCTCCCAAAGTTACTTTTAGGGTGTGATATAAAGACAAGAAGTATCTGCAGATTTTGAGGAAAATAAGTGAATTTGGGGGATAAAGGAAATTGGTGACATTTTATTTATCTGTCTACGTGCAGTGAACAACCGTCAGGTCCAACTTCAGATAAACATCTACTAAAGCTTCTGAACAACAAACTAGACAAGGGGGAGCTGTCATAAAAATATAGAGTGTATGTCTATAAAGAGTCTTATTTATCTGAGGTGGTAAAAGAAAAGCTGAGTAGAGGAGCTTAATACTTTACTATATCAGTTTTATAGCAGAGTAGCTGCCCATAAATTCAATGGAATTTCACCAGCATTAAACTAGAAAAACAGAATGAAAAAAAGACATTCTGAATTCAAAGAGAAAACAAGATCAAGGATTAGTTTGCTTATTTTGATAATAAAATAAATGCTGCGAGAACACGGAATACATTATTAGGTTAGGAAAATCAGCAAGGCTATTTATACAGAAATGCCATTGGTGATAAATTCACTGCTCAGTAAATTTTTCAAAGGCTAAGAGAGTGATAATTTCTACTGTTAGTTCTTCACGTTAACACTGGGCTATAGAATCTGCTATAAATGTTATCCATACAATAAAGGAAGAACAAATACTTGGCTATGAAAGGACGCCTGCTTTTCTGAAGTAGCATACTTCTACTGAGTTATATCTGCCTTTCAGTTTTTAATCTTTTTTGCTTCATGTTTTAAAATATTGACAAAATTTCCATTCCAGATAAACAATCTTCCTTAGTAAAAAAAATGCCCTATACAAAAATTAATCCTTTCCTTTTTTTTTCTTTAAAATCACTTTATAAACACTTTCAAAAGCTGCCAATCTAGCAATTTCCCCAAATGTCTTGTTATATCTTAGTAATTAATTTTAGTCTCTGAGCTGTCTTTTTCATAGCTAAGTTTACAGGAAATGGATCTTCATCCTTGTCCAGCACAGTATAAAAATGTTCTGTGGGGAATACAGTTGTGTTTATTGATTTTTCAGAATTTGTAATTCCTTTCAAAAGAAATTTAGTTAGTTCTTTTGAGCTTTCATTAACTGATGAAGGCAGAAAGCAGTAATGATTTGAAAAGATACTTTTTATGGAATTTTATGAACAAATAACATTTGGTACAGGATCTGCATTAGAAATGTGTTCTCCTTGTTACCCACATATTCTTTGCAATATCCATTTACAAATAATGGCATCGCTACATTCTTTATTTTATAAAATGTGTCTGACTACAAGATCTCACAATATGCTATGTTTAAAGCAATGTGTATATCACAAGTGCTAATGTGAAGTATCTTTGCAATCCCACATCAAAAAGCCAGAGCAGCAGAGAAGATAATCACCAGAATTGATCTCTTGGGAAGTAAGAGAACAAATCCCAGCATTTTGCTGGGAGATGGGTTTTTAGCTTCCTTATGTCCCTGTTTAAGGACTGATAGTGAAATCTTCCTGGCTGACCTTGGATGTCAGAGCAGCAGGCACAGCAAGGCACTTTTGGCTTTTCTGTTCTTGGCCACTATTCAAAGAGCCTTGAACTGCACATGGCTTTTTGCTTCCCAGCAGATGCCCCTTGCCCAAGCCCAGTCTCCAGGCAGGCAGGGAGATTTCTACACCACTGGGGCATAGTCCTCTCCTGATGACATGATTTCACATGGAAACATTTGTGAGAACCCAAGGCAGCAGATTTCCAAGAGGACATCCAACCCACTGGTTTAGAGATGCATCCTGACACTCATGTTTCCATGTCTGTTTAGATGTGTCATACAAAATCAGCCAAGTCCCACAAGAGAGACTAAGGTAGTTCCCATGTAAGGATAATCTGGAGGCTTGTAATTAAGCTAGGCTACTAACAAATTTAAAACTTTGATACAATCCTCTTGGAAAGCTTATTTATTTGAGGGAGTTTATACTGGGATTTCCCAACAGAATTTTCTCTATCCTGGAGTACATCATGGTTTCTATGGACATGCACCAATATTTCCTTTTGGAGATGCTCCACTTCTGCATTAAGTGTCTATATAGTCAAATCAAATGGAAATCAAGGGTCCTAATGCTTTTTAACCAAATATATAATGGTTTCCCACCCAAATAAAAACATGTTTCTGCAGCAGTGACCTCCTGAGTCATTTGGCTGAATATTCTCCATTTATGCAGCTGCGTGCTTCCCCAAATGCCTCTTAATCATGCAAAAAAATTCAATGTCTGCTTTGCATTAAAAAACTACATCTGTAGCAGGTCTTAAACTGCTGTACATTCATTGCACTGTTCTGCTCTAATGCAGTGATTGCAGCACTTTTTCCAGTTTTGCTAGTGAAATCAGAAGGTCAACATTTGTATCACTATTGTCTTGTTTTCATCCAGCTATAGGCTTCTTAATATGCATGTTTCTCATATATAAAGATACATGTTTTTCCAGCATCACTGCAAATCTAATATGGATTACACCACAATTTGTAACTAATCTCCATTTACTGCTTTTTGTTGTTGCTGCAGACCATCTTGAATTATTGTGAGATTATTGAGAATGTTGCAGCTTTTCTAAGTTGATTTTCTCTTAAAACACTGCAGCAGGTTTTTTTCATGCTTTTTGTTTTCCATTTGGTAATTCAAGGACATGGATTGAATTAATTAAATATGAGTCATGTACATTATGAACTATTCCATGTATTAGGAACACAGATGTTTACTGCCATTAATTATTGAGATCATTTTGGGATGAACTTTGTTATAACCTTGAAATGAGCAAGCTGATGGAGAATAAGAACCAGTGTAAAGCTTTTCTGTAACTCTGGAATATCTTTCTCTAAGAAAAGCTGCAGAAGTATTTTAAAAATAACTTTAAGCTCAAAATTATCTGAAGAATAAACGAGAAAATGTTTTCTATCTGTGATAAGAGCTAAACTGGGTTCATCTGTGTTTCTAAAACCAGAATTCCAAATAGTTTCTTGTCCTAGTGTTTATCAGAAAAGAGAGATGGTCTGAATAGCCTATTGTTAGTAACAAGCTTTGCTTCATCAAGTCAATAAATGGTTGAGTTGTTATATCATGTAGTTTCAGTTCATGAATTGTGCATCTGTTCAAGCCTCAACAGCCTGAGAGTGCCTGTTTACAGGCTGCAAACTTTTCCTAGTTCACAATTTCACTTTTTTGAAAAAGAAATTAAATGTAGCATTATTTTCTAAAGAAGAGAAATCAGCGTGAGAGTTAGGCTAATTAGGGGTACTTGGCAGTTGAGTTTGTCTCAAACCTGTGAGTGGCAACAAACCCTGCAAGCCAAACTTCTCAAACTCACAGATTTCTTTAGCATAATAACTACTGAAGCTAACTCTTACCAGTGTATTAATTTGAATGGCACAACCTAGCAGATTTCGGGTGATTATCAGCGCTTTTGATCTCTGGATCCATGTATACAAACCTCTTTGATGTCGGGTGGAAACCCAGCATGAATAAAAGCCTATTTTTTGAACAACAGAGGCTGATCTGGAAAAGGTCAGGCAGAGAAAATGGATGCATACATAAGCCAGCATCACACTAAAAAAATCCCGTCTTTTTCTAACTTGCTAAATGAACTTTTCTGAGGCTATTTGCTTTGCTTTGTTATGCTTTAGTGAAAGTGAAATACAATGCATGGAGAATTGTGGGTGTAGCATTTCACTTCCTGGCTTTGACATTTCTGGTGGGTTATTACTGCTAAATATTTGTGAGCATTCGTGACCTTCACAGCTCAAAGAGCTGCCACCAGGAGGTAGATACACACAGAGTCACAATTAGCCCAGCATTTCAGGTACCAGTGGAAGCTGTGTTAGCTGTGACTTTAATTTCAACCTCTATCCTGAACTTGTGTCAGTCCCTTCTTGGGAGGATGGGGTGCTGCATGATTGTCCCAGGCAGCAGTGGGCAGGACTGTGGGCTTTGTGAGAAGGTGGAAGAGGCTGCTGCTGGGCATCTGCCACTGGGGTGTTCTTGAGTTTCTGTATGCAGGCCCATGGTAAGGAAATATCCCAAAACGAATAGTGGAAAAAATGTGAAGAGGGAACAGCACCATTACAGTAGATATCTAAAGAAATAATGACCTTCATTTTACTGTGTCTCTCTTCTTGCCCTAAACAAATAAACATTTTTCTGTAGCTTATGTTTTGGGGTGGATTAATTTTCAAGTGCTTTCATGTAAAGAAAAAATTGTGTTAACTTGTATGAACGTATTTATTCACAATGTTAAAAGATGTTTGTCATGGATGTGTTATTTTTAATCACATTTCTGAATATGTCTGTTATGGATGTGCTATTTTTAATCATATTTCTGCACACATTCTTCTAGAAGCTGTTATCTTAATTCCAAAAGGGAAAAAAAATCAGTCCTAAGGTGGTCAGATGACAGATGCAAATTGCCCTTTATTTCCCTCCTTTAGCTGCTCATAACACTCACTGTGGGTTTGCAGAGTGACAAGTGCCCTTGGTCCTTCCCACAGTGTTGAGATACTGATGTATGAGGCTTGGTTCTCCAGCTCCTGTATTGCTGGTTGCACTGCTGATTTATAATTAGAACATTTCTCATTTACACACAGTATTGCCATGCTGTCTAGTGCCTAAAAACATCCTGGTAATGATTTCAGACTCATGAGGGCATTTTCAGTATAGCAGAAGGAATATTTCGTAAGATTGCTGTGATCTAAGGTGCTTCATTTAGGGTCTTTTAGTCTTGAAAGGGGTATCCTTCAAAAGCAGTTCCTTTTTTTTTTTTTTTTAATAGTAAGAAATCAAAGTTTCAGATTATTCCTTTGATCACAAAATTTCATACATATTGATGCTCTAGAAGGCCTCCAGAACTACCTCAGAGCATGAATGGCAAACAAGGACACTCTTGTTTTTGTTTAGCATTTCTGGAAAAGTGGATGCCAGAATCTGGGTTTGTACTCACATATGTTGCAAAAAAAGTCACAAAAGCCGAGATGCACAGGGAACCCCGCATGCTGACGTCCAACCTTGACTTTCCAGGGCCACCTCAGAGGCAGAATTTTGCAATTCTGGGTTATTCAGCTTCATTATCTTGTACATCTGAGGAAGAGTCAGGCACCAGGCTGTGGGATGTACAACAGCTGGGGCGCCCAGCAAAGGGATGCAGAGAAAATGCTGAAACAAGAAGAGATGAGTCTGAAGCTTCCTCTCCCTGTCCCAGGGATTCTGAAAGCTGAGGGAGAGGGGTTTATAGCTCTGAAAACCTGCAGCCACTTCAGTTGCTGCTTGTGTATGAATAACTGTTAAAAGATGCCTAGCGATATTGGTACTGTTCGTCACCTTACACGTAGTGCAGGTGATGGACACCATTCCACAGGGGTGTTCATTTGGATGATTTTGGAATAGCAGGAGGCACATGAGCTCCCTGCTTTGTGCAGAGCTCAGTGGTGTTGGCACGGTCTGGGTGTTGTGTAACCAACCCTGATAAACAAAGCATTCTAGGCAGCCCACCAACTAGTTAGAGAATGCCTAAACACACCGTGAAACAAAATATCTGCTGAGACACTCATCTCATCCAAGATAAGAAGGCCTCTGGGAATACACATTAGAAGTACTTTAGGTGCCTAAATAACTTTACTGATGACAGCTTAGGTGCCTTTCAGGTATGCTTGCCACAGGCAGAATTGTTGTGACTTACTCCTTTGAATGCAGGCATTTGAATCCCGCTTGAGCTATGCCATAGGCACCTACAGGCTTTTGGAATATTATCCTAATTATTTGAATTTATAAAAATATCTTGTTTCAATAATATGGCAAGGATTCAAATGGTTTCTCATTTTACTACGTAAATAAGTAGGAGGTGAAGTTTTAGATTTTTTGGATTCTTTAATTTTCCTAACTTAATTACCAGAATAGGACTTAAATTAATACAGCACTTCCAAAGTGCTTTTCATTGACCTGACCACAGCGATATGTCAAAAATATTTAAATTTTTGAACAGTATTTCAGGACTTCTTAAGTTGCTTTGCCAACTTTTTCAAAAAATATTCTGAGGCCAATTTTTGTTGATCCAGAATATTGCTTCAGATAATATCTAGGCACTGTTTTGCATTTTATATATGACCTTTAAATTTTATGTGCCAGACAAGTACCCTGAGCTTCTACAAACTTTTATAAAATTCCCCACAGCAATGGAAACTTAGCTATAGCATGAAAGGCATCTCTGAGTGAATGTGCTGATTTATAAAAATTGGAAAATAGCTTTCATTTTTGCCTGAAGAGGAGTTTTTTCATTAAGAGCTGGAACTGTAACTTGCAGCTGACCATTTTAATGGTCCTACTGAAGACAGAGTGAAAGACAAAGGCTGATCAACTATGCAGAGCAAGCCTGTGATGTCTAACCAGTGTTAGCACTATGAAAGCCAGAAAAATAAATCTGTTGCCATAGCTTAAGATTTTTCCTTGTTTACAGCAGTCCAATTTAGTAAATCTTACATCCTGTTGTGCTGTATGGGCATTTGGTGGCTGTAGCTGCAGCCAGGTGATTTATTGCTACTACTGACACATCTTCTTGGATGGATATATAACATTACTTGCACTGGAAGTTGTTCTTCTTCCAGACAAGCACACCAGGAAATGTTAGCATTACTACACCTCCTCCCTGATCAACTATCAGAGCTAAGTTGTTCCACATTTGTCTCTGTGGTCTTTCACACTGCTAAAGCAGCAAGCAACAAAGAGGGAGCACATCCAGGTTTGGGTGGGGATGACTGTCCCAGGGATGGAGGACTCCTGGGCATGGCAGGAGCCCACTGCCACCATCCTCCTTCTCCAGCTGGCATTCGGGTATCACAAGGTGGTGCTCTTGTACCTATGGCAAATTATTCAGTGGCCAAAACCTGAGGTGCCTGAGGCTCTCCGTCAACCTTCTGCTACACAGGACAAGCCGAGCTAAGCAGCACTGTTGGTGGTTGCATGCCTGCTATAGCAGGAGAGATGCCTGGTGAGAACAGCATCTCCAAGGATGTGCATCCCTGCGTAAGAAAAGGTTAAAGGCTGCATGCTCACAGGATCGGAATGTGTTGCGATACTGTGAGATCTCTTCTTGGTGCCTCATCAAAAGACATTCTCTTGAACAGATGTCATAAAATCTGGGCTGAATGCTTCCTTCATGTTTGTAATTCTCCACTGGGAAGAGAAGTAGACCCAGAAGATCTGTTCTATAGACTAAGGATGTAGCTATCCATTTTCATCATCTTAAAGCTGAACTCACCACTCCTGCCCTAAATTAAATACTTTAGCTTTGTCACATACTCGTGTGGTGCATCCCGTTTAAAGCAGAGTATTCATCTTTTTTACCCATGATGGACTCTGTATTTTGTGTTCTGCATTTCTCACATATCCATTGTCTTTTCTCCAAGGACTTCTTGTCTATAAGGATGACACATTAAGGAATTTGTGATATCTCAAAGGACCTTTGCCATTGTATATACAGACCTAATACCAGGACTCTAAAAATCATACAAAGGTAAAAGCTCAGAGAGCAAGAGAGGGATTGTACATGGACAGTGGCTCTGGGACTATGTTTAAAGATGATAAAACATCTCATTTTTCTACAAATCTAGCAGATGGATCTTATTATAATGAGTCTGCAGGAGGCTATTTCAGGAGACTGGAGGATGCAGCAGTCTTGTAGTTAACATGAGCAATTGGATTACAGAGTAGGCTGTTGTGATTGCTGCTCACTGTGTACCTGAGTGGGAACTGAACATCTCTCATTCCACTTTTCTCTGAGCACCCCCTCTTTGTCCATCCTTCTTACCACAAGTAATAGGCTGTGTTTGACAGGTGTTACTCTGTACAAGAGGTAACACATTGCTGAGACCTCTGAATTCCACTGTAATAAGGCCACTGGTCTAGTGGTTTAAGCTACATACTGGAATACAGAAACCCCGTGTTTGTTGCTTCTGGGTTGGTTTTTTTTTTTAATTTTTCTCTCATCTTCAGGGATCATCTTAGTGCTCTGTACTTTATAACAAATTCTAGGTGCTCAACTTTTAGCTGTTTCTTGAGTATTTTAGTATCACTTTGCTTAAGTGAGGCCCACGTTCAAATTATGCTGTTGTCACCACTGCATGCACCAGTAATTCATATGCATGCAAATAAAGCTTGTACAAGTTTGGTACAAGATCTTCTGCAGTTAAAATCTTCTGCAGAAGCCATTGCTGACAACTTCGCTGCAAAGAAATACAGAGAGAGTTTGAGCTTGCTGCAGCATTCTGGAAAATAAAAGGGGATATACTAAGAACAAAGCAGCTTTTCTCTCTCTCACTCAATAGAATTTCTTATTCTTCTGACCACCACTGTCTGGTTTTAACACCCATGTGACAGCATTTGCCATCGTCTCTTGAAGGCTAAAGGAAAAAATTGCTTGTATTTTCTGTGATCTTACTCTGTGGGGACACTGGAAAGAGCTGTAAACAATATGTTCCCTACTTGCTAGGACAGACAATGTTAATGACAATGCCAATTCTATTTTACTATCTATTGAATTCCATAAATGTGACTATATTGACTAAAGCAGCCTGAAGTAATAATATTGAAAATAGAGTTGAAGAAAAATTTGAGTGTATATTGGCAATGAAATTGTTCAATGTGATTGTAAAGTTCAAATAATGTGTCAGGAATTTTAATGCATCCTGCCACACGTTTTTACACTTCAGGATAAGATTATAATTCATAAAAAATGACTACAGCAGCATTCAAGCATATAAACGTGTACAAGAACACTCAAATGACTTGAATGCACCTTCAGTAAATTTGCAGATGGTACTAAGCTGAGTGGTGCAGTTGACACACAGGAAGGATGGAATGCCATGCAGAGGGACAAGGACAAGCTGGAGACGTGGACCCGTGGGAACACGGTGAGGCTCAACAAGACCAAGTGCAAGGTGCTCCACCCGGGTTAGGGCAACCCCCAGTATCAACACAGGCTGGGGCATGAACAGATCGAGAGCAGCCCTGACGAGAAGGACTTGGGGTGCTGAGGGATGAGGGGCTGGACATGAGCCAGCAAATGTGTGATTGCATCCCAGAATGCCAGTCGTGTCCTGGGCTGCACTAAAAAAGCATGGCCAGCAGGGCATGGGAGGGCATTCTGCCCCTCTATTCCACTTTGGAGTGCTGCTTCCAGCTCTGTGGTCCCAAGCACAGGAAGGATTGACCTGTTGGAGTAAGTCTAGAGGAGTCCACCAAGATAATTAGAGAATTTCCTATGAGGAAAGGCTGAGAGAATTGGGATTGTTTAGCCTGGAAAAGAGAAGGCTTTGGTGTGACTTAATTGTGACCTTCCAGCATCTGAAGGCAGCTTACAAGAAACATGGAGAGAAATTTCTCACAGGATGAGGCAGAATGTCTTCAAACTGAAAGAGTAGGTTTAGATTAGATATCAGGAAGAAATTCCTTACGGTGAGGGAGGTGAGGCACTCGAACAGAATGCCCAGAGAAGTTGTGGATGCCGTGTTCAAGGACATGTTGGATGAGGCTTTGAGCAACCTGGTCTAGTGCAGGGAGGGTGGAACTAGATGACCTTTAAGGCTCCTTCCAACCCGAGACGTTCTATGATTCTATGATTCTGTGATTCTATGATTCCATGATTCTATGATTCCATGATTCCATGACCTTGACTGTCCCTGAATGTGTAACATCAACGAGATTTACCACAGGATCCATCATTCGCTTCCCTATATAATTTCTCCTGTTTCTCTTGAATTCAAATCCTTCCAATTCCTAGAAACATTCAAGGTCAGACTGGATCAAGCTCTGAGCAACATGATCTAGTTGAAGGTGTCCCTGCTCACTGCAGGGTGGGTTGGACTAGATGACTTTTAAAGGTTTCTTCCTACCTAAACTATTCTACATTTCTAAGATAAAATAGCTCAGTTTTGCCACTTTTAAAGAGGCATGAAGCCTCCATAAATCTAGTTGAAGTTTGTGGTCAGCACTACAAGTTCAATACTGAAAATTGGCTCTGAAATTACTAACAGAAAACTTCACAATACACTAGTTAGAGGCGAAGTAACAAAGCTGGTTCTCAGCTCCTGTGTTTCAGTTCAATATGATTTTGAGGACCTTGAGAGCCTTGAGAGTCCATTCCACTTTCCCTTCAGCAAAGAAAAGGGTAAAGCCCTGTGTTTGTGTCAAAATGATCCCTGCACCATAACCAGGTGAAAGCAACTGGCTGAGTCACAGGCTGGCCCCAGTGAAAAGAGCCTAAGGACCCAGGTGCCAGGCTGAATATGATCCAGTCTGAGCTTTCCTCAGAGGAAGGAGGCTGCTTCCTCAGCTCCATTGCAAGGACCAGAGCCACCATTGCAGGGACTGTTACTATCCCTTCTGCTTGACACTGGCCCATCTGGAACAGTGTCCAGTTTTGGGTCTAAAGCCTGTTGCCTGAAGGAGATGCTAAGGTGTCTAGGATGAAAAGGACAAGAGGAGGTGATGAAATAGCATCCCATAGCTATGCCAATGGGTATTACATAGACTACAGAGTCTAGTATTTCTTAGAAGGGGAAGATGCCCAGTTGCAGAAGAGGCAATGGCCACAGATTGTGTTCTGAGAGGTTCAGGATAGAGTCTGGGAAACTGTTCGAGAGCCTAATGAGAGTGGTGGTGGAATCTTCATCCTTGGAATGGGCCCTGAAAACTCAATTAGAAAAAGCATGGCTGACCTGAGCAAGTGCTGGCAATAGAGCTGCAGGGTGAACCCCAGAGGTCCTTCCCAACCAGTGTTTCTGTGAGCTTATGATACATTCCTGGGAATCTTCCTCTGGCAAAATAAATTAAGATAATTATTCCTGCAGGACTGATGTAGGGTGTTGGGACAGTACATTTTCCATGCATATTGCAAGTATATGCAAGCCTGAAATGCACCATTGCCAAGATGTGTCCACTTGCCAAAAAGAGAAGAGCATGCCATGATTTTGTGCCAAAAACAGAAAGCCATACAATCTTGGCAAGCATAGTGCACGAGCCTATGGCTGGCATGCTCCTAAGGTATCCACTTTCCCTTCTTTTGATAGCATCAAAGGCAGAAGTAGTTCATCTCTGCCCAGAGCACGGCGAGGACACGTGTTTCTCACAATATACACACTGGTGGTGAGACTGAGACTGAGCCTGATCTGGCACATTCAGTGTTTTTAATATACTCTTAGAACATGGAGATCCTAATGTTACAGACAGATTCCGAATTCAGATTCCGAAAAGAGAATTCCAAATTCTCTTTTATTCTGACAGGATTAGAAGGTCAGCTCTAAGAACAAAGATACCTGGCTGGGGACTTTGCTTTTCAGGGAGCCCACAGGCTGCAAGGCAGGACTCAGTGGTGAAACTCCAGACCACATCTCTACTCTTGCTCTGTAAGTTCAAGAAACCTAAGCATCACGCCAAAAGTCTGTCCCTGGGAAAGTCTAGTTGGGAATTTGAAGGATCAGAGCTGTTCTGTTGTGCTGGAATTGGTGGGGGGGTGGCACGACAGGGAACTGTCTCATTTGGTGTGACACATTTACTTTAGGACAAAGACGATCAAGGAGGAGATGAATGGAAACACAACTTCATACACTGAATTGGTTCAAGTGATTTTTTAAAATACAATTAATTTCCAGAATGTTTATGCTAGATAAAAAAGCTGGTGCTCTAAGAAGCAGGAACACTATATTAAATGGGATAATGAATAGTATATCATCTAATACAAAGAATAGTGGGACGAGCCCTCCAGAGGTGCTGAAGAACTGCTGCAGTATGTACCCCACACAGGTTGGGGCCCTGCTTAGGTAGATCCCATGCAGTCACTTTATGTCACCTCTGCTTTGAGTTATAACTATTGTGATTAGACAGGGAAGAAACAGGGGATCTTTCTCTTCTGTATCCTCTCCTCCTTTCATTTCTAAGAGTTTTACCCTGTGCAAAAATTTTCAGAGAACAAAAGGGCTGTCCTTCGTGTTCATAGTTGCACATACTGATCTCCAATCTCAAATAAGCCAGAATATAAATAGCTGCTTTTGTGAATCAGAAAAACACAACCAACAAAAACAGTGTAGAAAATAAACACACAAGGATATTGCTGCCTGCACTTTTATAATTAAAGATAGAGCATCTGTCATGATGGAGGGAAGTAGTTTCAATTTTGTATTTCTTTGCAGGGTTCCTTGCAAATTTTCAGTACTTCAGTATTTCTTTTTAAAACTTTTGTCAGTGCCTAGAAAAATTGGTCAAAGCTGATGATGTCAACATCTGAAAGCCAACATTTGTGTATAGGAAATGTGGAAGGCTTTTAGATATAAGCCTGCGAAGAACTTTGTGAAGCTGGTGTCCAGAAATGGGATAGTGCAATAGCCAGCTGACAGGGTGAGAGTGGACAAACAGGGACATTTAGAAGGTAGGGTTTTCTGCTTGCATTTATAAGGCAACACTTGCTCTTTGAGGGGCACAGTTACCTCAGAGCAGGACAGATATAAATTGCACGCAAGTTCCCTTCCCCCTGGAGTTTGTAGCCCTTGTTCTAAAACTGTGCCCAGGGAAACCTCTGAATAGTTTGTTTTTTTTCCTAACATTCACTTGAGAAGAGGAGATATACATCATTTGGTAGGATTTTATTTTTATACTCTAAATATTGATTTGTTCCTGCTTACCTCTTGCATATCTACTCCTTTGGGCCCACACAGCACAATACATCTTCACCTCCAGGAATATCCCTGTGGGATATTCCAGTCACGTTCAGTCCCTCCATCACCTCCACTGTTCCTTCCCTCCCACTATAACCTCTGGAGTGCAGCCAGTTTAAGTTCACACTCTATAATTGACTGGAGGCAGCTTCAGTGAAAGAGGTTAGATAATAATTGGTTTACTTCTGAAAAGTGAAAACTGAAAAGTAGCAGGGGAAAAGTGTGTTCTGACAAGTACATTTCATTAGACCAATTAATACATCTTATAAGCATTCAAACCCTTTCCTACTAAACTGCCCTTAACTTCTATATCAGGACAAGAAACCTCAGCAGTCTGAGTTATCTGAGTTCTAGAGAAATTGAATTCCAACAGTGCAGTGTTTGCCAATGCAGTGATAATGTCAAAAGCTTCCCCTTGTTAAGTATCCCGTGATTTGTCATTGAGTGAGCTTCATCAGGGGACTTTCAGGCCTTCTTGTGTGACCTAATCAGTGTCCAGCCTAAATGATGGGATGATGGCAGGAGCCAGCATTCCTGTAAGATGAGGTGATGTTGTCATCAAGTGGAATCTCAAACGGAATTGCTGTGAAGCAAAGTATTACGTGTCACTTCAGCAAATTCAGAAGAAAACTGTTTTTTTTTTATTTTGAGCATGTCAGAACACCTCATTTCAATATAATTTAGCAAGAAACCTTATGTAGACATCTTTCCTAAGAATATTAAAAAAAAGATTGGTGTCTTTTGACATGAATAACAAAGATTTCAAGTCCTGTAATTCTGACTTGAAATGAGAACAGACAGTGTAATGTCAAAATATCCCACTGGATAAAGTTTTTTTCACTCTCAGCTGTACTTTTGGGGAATTGGGTGGGATGGCATGTTCCTATACTCATTTTTTGTAATATCTGTGCACCCTGAGACTACTGGTGTAAATTTAAAACAGACCTTTCTATCCCAAAGTAAATTGGCCTGTAGCTTCTTGATTCAGTTAACAGATGGTGTATGGTATTTATGAGAACAGTTGTTAAATGCTTTAAAATGTGACTCACCACACTGATATCTGCATATTAATAAAAAGTGGACAGTGCTATCACAGTTACAAGTGCTCTGTTGTTGAGGGGAGCGGGTTGAGCTGATTCACAGAAACAGTTTCCCTCAGAAGTACATTCTAGAACATTTGAGTTCATCCTCAAAGTGCTGGTTTTATGCAGCTGAAAAATGCTAACTTTACTGGAAAAAGATAAAACTTTTTAACCCGAATTTTGACCTTAGTTTCTGGGAGGAAAATGCAGTCCAGCAGTTGATTATATTTTTTTAAAAAATTAATTTCTGACCTGGGTGTTACTTCTAGCTGCTAACTGAAATTATCTAGGGGAAAAATGAAACATATTTGTGATGCTGATATCACTTTATTACATATTAGCTGTTAATCAGACCAGCTGGAAGGTATTCTTGCCTTTTCTTGGTATAAGTTCAGGAGAATTTTAGATAGGAATTTGCTTTTTCCCATTTTCACAGTCTTAAGAAATCATTCTAGAGCAGCATGATAGGATTGAATTCAATTCAGGTATTATTTAAAAATCCTTGCCATGAGATTTTTTGATAAAGCACTCTGCCTATCAGTTATTTCAAGAGCTGGGAAAAACATTGAGAGCGTGCCACACATTTCATGAAACTAAAGGGACTATAAAACAGGCCTAAAAGATAAGATCATGAAAACTATTGCAAAGACAAGTAGAAATCCTTGTTAAACTCTTATTTTCTTGTCTTTATCTCATGGGTTTTTAGGTAGCTTTTGTTTGCTTTTGACTGGTAAACCAGCCTTGATGGAAACACAGCAGCTGAAGTAGAACCTGCAGCCCTGGTACAGCTGGCTGTAGCTCACGTGAATAAAAATAAGCCCAAATATACCTAAACTAAAATTACAGACCTTGTTCTCTCTGGCTGCTGCATTGCAGACAGAGTAGAGTCCACAGGGAACAGTCCCTGGTGGAGAGAGTTATACAAAAAGGTGCATGATTTAACTTTTTTTTTCCCAGCATCTGAAAGGAGTCATACTCCTTAAAGTACCCAAAATACACCAGATGGAGGGCAGCCCTGAGTTGTCCTCTGATTCTTCATCATCTATACAGAATTTCACTTATCTAAAGTTACAGTCTGGATTTGAGGGCATCCAAGAAAATAGAGTGGTTGGAAAACAGCAGTCTGGGGCAATGCCAGAGACTGACAGCAAATCCTGGAGAATTTTACCATTCCCCTGCTGCTCCCATGAATAATCAAACCTTATTTAAACTCTCTGGATATTATTTTTCTTTCTCCTTCAGTTCCCACGAAGTCTTAATAAGCATGGTGAGATTCTAGTGGGATCCTTAGCAGAATAAAGAACAATTTGTGCCATAGGTAACCACACAGTGCCTGGTGGCAAAGGCTGGGGAGACACAAGTTGTATTCACAGGATGTTGCAACACATTTCTCTTTACTCAGATGCCTGTTTGCACTTTGGCCTCAGGGTAATGCAGGGGAGGCATAGAGACAGAGACAGAGACTGGTACAGAGCTTCTCAGGTGACTACTGACCCAACAGCCACCTGTGACTGGTATTTCAGGCAGGGCTGAAGCTTCTCCTGGCCTCTGTGTTTTGGCTGCAGAAGACTCCACTTCTCTGCAATGGTGCAAGCTGGATTCCCAGGTTCCACAGAAGGTCTCATCTTGCAACTGCAACCATACAACTGTTTGCACACACATGTACCTGCATGTCCAGGGGGCTTCATGTGAGTCAATTAATTTACCCAGGACAGTGAATTCTGTATTTGTGTGTTTGACAAAAGGGGATGCAAAGGTTTGCAGCATCAGGGTTTCAATACAGCTCTAGTGATCCAAACAAATGTGACAAATAAGAAAGAATGAGTATGAAGTTTAAATCTGGCCATCTCAAATACAAGTATACCTGAAACTCTCTTTAATATGCATTTAATTCCATCCAGCTATTGCCCTTCTTTAAAGAAAAGAGAATTAAACTTCCCTTTGCTGTCTTTTAAAACCAAAGTCTGCAAACTCTACAGGAAAGAGCAGCAAAAATAGAGGGTGTGGAAGAACTGATTAATGAGGAAAAATGTACATAGACCTTGGTAAAGTGGTGGCTCACAGGCAATGTGATAAACCTACAAATATTTGCAGGCTGTAAATACTGAGGATAGAAATTTGGTAGGACACAGTCAGGCATAATCAGGACTAAAAGGAAAGGGAAAAAATGCACGTTGGGAGTCAAAGAAAAAGACTGGTCAGTGAGATGCAATAGAGCTGGGAATTAAGGGATGGCATGCCTATCCTGCAGGGAGGAAAGTGTTGGTAAGTCAATAGGCTGAGAGAAATGTCAGGATTGTCCATCTCACACTGTTGTGATGTATAGGTGACTTCTTAAATCTCAGCCATTTATGGGCACATGATTAGCTTTCAAAACCTGGCTTGGCTGCATGTTAAACACCATCTATCAGGCTGAGATTCCCAGGCCCAATGCAAATCTGGGCCACCTGTGGGCCACCTGGGCTCCTCTGCAGCCACAGCAGATACCCACAGGCAGAGAGCTCAGGCAGATCTCCCAAGTGCCAGTGTAGATTCACAGTCCACTTGTCCCTGCCATGTAGTCATGGGTCTGGATGGGGCAAAACTGTCTCTTTGGGAGGTTTGACCTTGTGTAGGAACAAAAAATGAAAATTGAATCAAAACCCTTTGTGGGAAGTGAGCAAGTGCGTTGGGGTAGCAGAAACAGCAGCTTCTGAACAGGTCTCTGCCCTGGCTGTAGAGGAAGGTTTTTGTTCAGGTTCCCCTGCATCACCCCAGCAAGGTTTTAGACACAGTGGAAATACCCGTTTTACAAGGCTCAACATTTTTTCCTCTGCCTCTCCCGCCGAAGTGCTGCCAGGTGGTGCATCTTCTTCAGCAGCAAAAGAGGGTGAAAGTTTGTCCCAGTCCCAGGTAGAACCAGGCACACTGACCCAACTCCACCCCTCTGCCCAGCCCTGGGTGGGGAACCAGGATCAGGATCAGGCAGGAAAACCTCCGGCCAGCCTTGCCCCAGCTGCTCCCAGCGCGGAAACCTCTGAACAAAATGTTCCCGGCTGGAACTGGAAACAAGTGTGCTCCTTGTTGCAGATTTGCAAAAGACCTTACACACGCCAAAGAAGGTCCCTCTCGCTCCTCCCCGCCCCACCGGCGGCCGATGAAAGAAAGCACTTCCACTAAGGTTCTTGGCTCTTGCTAACGGAGAGTTATTTCCTGCTTGGGATGTGCTGGCCTTAGCCTCTGGAAATGGGAAATTCCACCCTGAATCCGGCGGGAACTTATTTCACTGACCAAAGTCCATCCTGTCTCAGTGACTTTCTGTGGGAATTTTTCCTCTGAGAAACCAGTGGCTTCTGAGGGTGGAAAAGGGAGCTTTGTCTAGGTTTTTAACTAGCCTGGTTAATCCACAATCAGAAAATATTGTAAAATGACCCTTCAGTGAAATACTAATCTACTAAACTAGAATTTAGGAACAAAATTAATTTAATTAAACCATCAGCTTATTCACAGACTAGAGACAGCAGTTTTTATCACAGCCAGTCCACTCTAACCTGCACCCTGAATGCAAAAAGTCAGGCAAAGCTGCTACTCTGAGTTAATAAAGCCAGCACTGAGGTTATGAGAGGTGCGAGATGGGAAGCCCTTTGGGTCTCTTACTTCAGCTGGAAAAGGCACGGCTTTTGCACTGTGTGTTTACTGGTTTCCCTTCCCAGCATGTTGTGACTTGCACTTGGAGGAGTGAAAACAGATCTCCAGATGTTAGTTCATCACGCTCACCTATGTATGGCCTGAGTTTTGGCTTTGAGCACTGTGTTCCTGCTGCACTCCCAGCCTGCAGTAGCAGACACACTCTCCTCTCACCCCAGTTCTGTGCAGGGCTGAGCACACAGGGAGCAGGGGAGCTGGGGGTCTGTGTCCCTAAATAGGACTTCTAAATGGTTTGCATTTCAGTGTCACCAAGTTAAACAGATGCAAGGAGAAAATGACCTCTCTGACTGACAGGCATAGAGCAAAGCTGCGTGTGGGGAGCTTGCACAGCGCAGCTGGGCAGCTGTGGCAGAGGCCAGGAGGAGCAGGGAGCCTGGGAGCAGACAGCCCTACAGCATCAGGAAAGGGAGAAAACCCCAGGTGAGGATGACCCAAAAGGTTAGCAGCACTGCCAGCCCCCCTGTTATGAGGGGCTTTCAATGCCCAGGACTTTTCCACAGGCATGATTTCCCAGGGATGAGGTTTGGAATACAAAGCCATAAATGGGGTTAGAACAGCAACTAAGAAAAAAAGCGAAGAAACATTTAATATCATGGTAAATGAGGTTATTTTTATCAAAACATTAAAAAACAATGCCAGAAGGAGCAGGGCACAGTGCCTGGCCCCAGGCTCTGCTGTCCCTACAGCAGCAGGAGCAGTGGCTCCGAGGTGAAAGCCCCCCACGGCCGGGCTGGGGACCCCCGGGCACCCCTAGCCCTGTGTTTCACCGACACCAGGGTTCATCTGGCAGCCGTGTCCCGCACAGCAGATGCTGCCCGTGGCCGTGACCGGCGAGCAGGCAAGCAGCATTCCACATGTGCTCCCAGGGTCTCCCGATTGGTGTGCTCCGCAGAAGGGGCTGGTCCTTGAAGTCAGCTCCTGTGCCTGTGACAGATGATATTTTTATGCAAGAAAACAAAACCAGGATATCTGATGGACTGTGTTATCTTTACAGACAGCTTGGAGCTACAGATGCAAAGGAAGAAGTTTTGTGCTTGAACTTCAAAACTGTGAGTGGAATTTAAAAGCAGTTTTAAATGCCTACTTTTTCTTATTTTTATTTTTTACTTTTGTTTGTGTGTGTGTGTGCGTGTGTGTGTGCGTGTGTGTGTGCAACTTTGCATGAAGTATATATATCTGCATAACTTCATTATCGAGTAAGCTGTTGTGAATTCTCCTAAGATGAAATAATTATTGCTTTGGAAAACTTTACAAAGTGTTAGCTGCATTTACAGCTGGACTAATAAATGTGTACACTGAGGAGGAGAAGGATGTTCTTTTCAAGTGAGTGCAATTAGTCTAGTTGGAAATTATTTAAAATCATCTTTTCCACCGGAAAATCTGTCTGAGCAGGACTAGTCGTACTGAGGGAGAATCTCCTGGGAGTTATCAGTAAATGTCAGTCTGGTCTGTGTGTCTTTGTTACAGGCACATTTGATGTTTGCTTGTGTATGGAGAGGGATTAGGTAAAAACCTGCTGTTACCATTGTGTGGCACTGCACTTGCTGGATGAAAAATCTGTTGGTACCAGGTGTTAGAAAGCTGGCCAATTAATGATGATTGCAGGAAATTAGTTTAAGAGGATATTGTCCATTATGATGCAGACTTACAGACCTAATTCTAACAGATACATTGCACTAGTACAGGAGGATAATTTCTGTAGCTGGAACATTAATAACCTGCTCTTTCTTGCATAGGAATAATGAAATGTATTTCTGTGGGAGAGCTCTAGATTTTGATACGCAGACCAGGAGTCCAAACCTGAGCAGGCAGTTTGCAACTCCAGGCTTGTGGTACTTTCACTTCCTTATGGGAACTGTCCAGAATGGTCTAAAATGACCCCTGTCATCCTAGGGTGTTATTTCATGGTTATTTTATATACAATCTCTTGTGAAAGGAGCTATGTGCTACAACTTTTCTTGATTCACTTTGGTGTCAGTAAAAGCTGAGATACATACTCCAAAAAAAAAAAAAAAAATTGTCCTGAATACTGTCTGGGTTGTTCCACAGCTCTTTCTAGCTACCCTAAGCAATCCAAAACCCTTCTCAATTTAATATATATTTTCCTTAGTAAGCAGGAAACTTCATCTTTCTGTTTCTTGGCAAGTGTGTTGCATCAGTTTATACATTTATATTCTGGTAGGTCCAGGTGAAACCCAAAGGTTAAGTGAAAATTGTGAGTAAATGGCATGTTACTGCTAACTAGGTATAGCAGAAGCCCCATGCTGGTGGATCCATCACCACTCATTCTCCATCTGGGCGCCTCCAGATCATGCAGCAACACAGCCAGCATCCAGATGAGGTGTGGGCATACAAGTGCATTTCTGCTGCATTAGTCAGAGCACATAACATGGGGTGATACCAACATCATACAACTGGCGGTGAGGCAATTCAGTCCATTGCCTGCTAAAAAGTAAATGTCAATATTTCTTTTGCAAATAAGCTGCTGGAGTAAACCTGTAACTTTTTGCTACTCTTGTAATCTTGGTTGGAGAGTTTTTGTTACACCACTAGTGTCTCTAAAGTCAGATATTCTGTATCATCAAGCCATGCTGTGAATTAATCTGAAATTATTAGAAATCATACAGTGATTATAAATTTCCCTTCCTTTTCTCTATCTTTTGTTGGTCACTACATCAGGGATACCCTGGGTTTGCCCAGCAGAGCAAAACACAGTGTTTTTCCCAAAACCGAATTTGGCACCAGCAGAAAAGTGCTCCCACAGAGAAAATCATGAAACTCAACATATTTCAGCCAGAAAGGCCTTCTTAATTGATGTGGAGGAAATCCTAAACGGAAGACTTTTTAATCCAAACTGCTGCTCATAGATGTATAATTAGTGTTCTGTGTTGGACAAACTGCAGCATTTTTATTTCAATAATGTTAAAATCAATACATTTTCTTTTCACTTTATACAATAGCAAATGAGGCTTAAAAGAAAATCTAGGCATATATAGAAATGCATTTAAGACAGCTGTCCTTTAAATGCTAATAAAGTCCTTAAACTAAAGGGCCTCCATAATCCTAATAATGTAAAATGTTTCCTCTTCACATGTCATAGTTTGGTTCTTCTTGTTCCCTTAATTTGGCAGTATTCTCTCTATTAGATATTCCTACCTAGATAGAATGGGCCAGATTCTCAGCTAGGCAAGCGTGAATAAATAATAACTTCATTGCAGTCTATGACATGACCCTGGATTCATTCCAGCATGACCAGAGTTGGAATGTGGTTCAATACATACAGCTGCCATCCCTGCCAGGCTGGGTGAGGAGATAAACCAAGAGCTACTGCAGTTGTGCATGTTGCTAGCAGAAGGATGGTCCTGCCAGCTCTCAGTTGTGCTTTCACCTGCAGCTTCTTCCAGAAGAAAAGATTGAACAGAGCAATCTGACTTGCATTCCACAAACTTCAGCTTTGTGTCTTCAGCCTATGCAAGGTTGAAGCTAAATCCAGCTACATGCCTTTATACCTTGTCTAACCCTTTGACATCTATCTCAAGCAAGGAAAAGTATGTGTTACTCTTTATTTTTTTGCCTCCTGCTCAGAAAGATTTTAGGTTTTCCTTGATAATTTTTACGTTTATGGTGTTCTGTAGTGGTGATGTTATTTTAGGAAGCTTGGTTTCTTGCTGTGAAAGTGCTGCTCTCTGTGATACTCCTGGAAGCAGCTTCCCCATTCCTAGAGAAAGTTCTGGTTTCCGTCTCTGTTGGGTGATGATAACCACACTGTTCCCATGGCCACCTACCCAGCAACATAACTCCCAGGTCTTTGTTGAGGAGAGACTAATGGGATTATTTTGTATTATAGGTGGGGCTTCCTTGTGACCATTTTGATTTCCCTGTTCTGCCTGCTAGGACAGTCCAGAGCTGCTGCACTACGGAGAGGAGAGGTTTTGTGTGGCTATCTGCAGGCTCTGTCCTATTTCCCGAAATTCATCCCAAAGGCATAAGCTGGCCTTGTTTTAAATGGGAGAGCCAGCTCTGACTGATATTGCTGGTCAGAAATATCCAGTTTATACCTCTCTTGCTGCAGATAAAGAACAGAATCCTGTGATATTTTTACCAATAGCAATTCATCTCAGCTAGTTGGAAATGCCAAGGCTACAAAAGGAGTTGAAGGGGAGGACTCCAAAGGGGAGGGTCTGGGGTGAGGCTGGTTTCCTAGTTACTCTGAAGGGCAAACAAAAACCTTTTATGTTCATATTTTCAAGGAGTTTATTACACATGCTACCTGCTGTGAGCACTTCCAGGAGCGCACACATCTCTAAACATTCAGTGTCACCAAGAAATAAACACACAAGTAAAGCCAACAGTGCTGCTCTTCTTTGGGTTTCCCGAGTTCCTAGAATGAAGTGTGCTCATATCTACCACTGAAGTGGGGATTAGATGAAGCTAAGACTCAGCTGAACTGTAGCTAAAATAGTTTCTTTTGAAGTGCTTTTTATCATTACATATCAGATATTTTTGTGCTATGTGGGCACGTTCTCAATAAGAGCATTCTATTAATCAAAAATAACTTACTAAATTCTGTCTGTATGGACACAAGGTTTACTTTACCAAACACTCAGGTTTACTTTACCAAACAGTCATATGATGCATGCAGCTTAACTACAAAACTTTTATAAAAATTTTAAAATTTATCAAAACTTTAAAGTTTTATAAAATCTTTCCTTTTATAAGTATTTAGTATTCTCTAGCATTCTGTTTCTGATAATAGGTATGCATCATAGCTTTTTATTTTGGAATAAATAGTTCCATTAGGCAACTAGAAAAATGTGCTTGCTATTTTTATTTTTAAAATTAATATTCTGCTTCCACATATGCATTTGTGAGATCAGGATATTTGTTGTGCAGTTATAAATATATATAACTGTTGTACAGTAATATATAAGTAAGGGTTATGAAAGAGATCAGGCAGGTGAAGAGGACGGGAGCACATACAAAAGAGTCCACAAAGTCAAGGAGGTCTGTGGAGCTAAAAGATAACACCTCGGCCACAACACTACTAATATCACTGTTTTTTCAGGACTGAGAAGTATCACACCATATTCTCACAAAAGCTTTGCAAAACTGGGGCCTTTGAGTCACCTGAGAGAAGCTGTCCAGAAGCAATGTGTGAAAGGAAGGGAGTTACAGGGCAAAGGAAAGCACTGTAAAAACAGACTGGTGCTAATACAACACAAATGCTTCTTGAAGCTGAAAATGAGAAAGCACAAAAGCTGTCAAGGGGAAAGATGAGGGTATGAGTAACAGTTATGTACCACCAATGTTTTTTGCCCTTTGTGCTATGTGTTTCATGCCTTAGGGTAAATGAATAATACTCTGTTTTGAAGACAAATTAAGTTACTTTAATTAATGCATAACACATTGTTTTGAACACAAATTAAATTACCTTAATTAAATTGCTGGTTGTGGGTTCTCAGGAAAAAAAACCAAACAACTGTATTCATATATCAGAGATAGGGGCATCTGTTGGAATCACACATGTAAGAGGAATGTGCAGGGCTGGAGGGAGGTGCACTGTTGACAGCCCAGACCACAAGCTCTCTGGCTCTACCCAGAAAAATTAGAGGGATACCAAACACAGTTAATCCCAAAACCTTTACAACCACAACTGCATTTTTCAACATTTGAACTACAGATGCTTTAGTGCCACTGCATATGTCCTGAAACTACAGCAGAGCGAGTGGCATATAAAACAGACATCATAAAAAACCCTACCTTTTTCAACAGTTTTCATATCCTATAGAACCAGCAACTGATGTGGTTTCTTTTTGTCCCTCTATGGATAAAGGGCTAAGAGCACTTATCCAAGCATGTCGTTTTAGAGACACAAATGGATGAATTAAGCATATTTTAAACAGGGGGCATTTAAAGACTGGTTCTGAGAAAACAAGTGGGACTGACTCTAATATTTTAGAATTTAGCCAAAGAAAAAAAGAAGAGAAAACAATTTTGGATATTGCCTGTCATTGTCTCAAGCTGAAACCATAAAAATTCCAATCTGTATATTTATATATATCAGTATATAAATATACATCTGATATATATCTTTACACCATTATATCCGCACACTTTTGTTCATGTCTTCATACCTATCTTTATTAACCTGCAGAATTTAGGCCCACCTAATTCTAATTCTTGGAAACAAATGTGAATTTATGTTTTGTGCAAGGTAGGATTGTATCCTTGATGTAAACCAAGAAAATGTGTCTCAAAAGAAAATCCAGGCAACTAAAATGGAAAATAATTCAAGGCAACATAAACATTCATGATTTTTAAACACTTTATAAAGTTTTTACGGGTGTCTGGAGCAGAGTCTAGTTTTGGGCTGAGCAGTGCTGCAAAGCCACTAGACCTAATGGGAACAGAAATAACATATGATTAAAGTGCCCTGGAACATTCTGTAAACTCTTCTGAGAACTCCCTCCTGTGTAATTTCTGCCTTTGAAACGTTCTGCACCAAAGCACAGCAACAGCACCTGCAGGCAGCTCAGGCTGGGGAGGAAAGATAAGGATGCTCTGCCCCTTGTATCAAGAGAGCAGTATCAGGAAGGAGGACTGTGACTGTATTTGTTGGAATTCAGTAGAGGTTAGGATTTAAAACATTGCAAAACTCCTTGAGAGCTGTGATGCCAATATAGGATTGGGATATCAGTATCAGCATAGTCTGACATGCCTAAACACAAGCATCTTTGTTGAGGATGCCTGTGCTGTTGCTATTTCATCATTTTAATTGCAATAATACCTAGAGGTGAAGCTGTGCTGTGCCAGCTGCACGCAGTGCAGGACAGTACACCCACACTGTGTGTCTGCACTCCACTTGCTCTGCTCCACTTACAAATAATACCCCTGACCTCAACTTTGAGGTGATTTAAGCAGCCCCGCCTGGCTGCAGGGCAGAGGTAGGGTATAACCCAAACCCACTCCTCATGCTGAATCTGGGGCCTCTCTTGAAGGCCCAACAATTTCCAAAGGCCTTTCCACTGTTTTCATGGAGGGAAGAGAAGATTTGCTCTCTCTGTTGGGAATACGTGGGTGTGAATCCCTGCAGGCCAGGGAAGGACAGTGCCATGGCTCCTGCCAGGTCCACAGCCACTGCCCTCACCACTGAGAGCATCACACAGGCTGCAGAAGGCATGGCTGCATCTCCTGCCCACAGTACCCCTGATCTTAGCCAGAGGGATCCCAGGTGATGCTCCAGCATTCATTCATAGAATCATAGAATTTGTAGAAAAGTTTGGAAAAGGCCTCTAAGGTCATTGAGTCTGGCCATTAACCCAGCAATGTCAAACCCACCACTAAGCCATGTCCCTAAGTGCCACATCTACATGTGGAGGCACATGAAGAAAAGGGGAAACCTTCCTGAAGCAGTTTTCCAAGTGTGGTGGAAGAGCACTGCTTTGTCTCTCAGGCACTGTTGCACTGAGTTACTCCATCACCCTTCCAAAGAATTCAGGCATTAAATCTCAACACCTTAAATTATGCTGCTAGGGTCAGGAGCTGTGAGGCCTCAGGTGGGTATCCAAGCCAGCCATGCTAAAGCTCACGCAGAATTTCCAAGCAAGTAAGTAAAAATAACATTCCTCCTTATGTTTTTTGCTCTTGCTATCTCCATTCCACCATGGATCAAACAAACACACAGATAGCAGCAGAAGGAGATGCCAAAGAGAAGGATGTTTTTTACAGACAATTTGCATGCACAGCTCACATGTAGTCAGGAGCAGTGATTTCAAATGCTGCCAGTGATTTCAGTGGCTGCTCAGTACTGAAATAGAAAGGAATATTCCTCTTGCAGGTAATATTTTTTATATAGTTTTCTGTAGCACTGAGGTTGGCAGTGTGTCAGTGATATATCTACTCTTCATTGCTGCTCTGCATTGGTGTACAAAGACCTTGGGACGTATGCACTGTCCCTTTATACATTTTGAAGGTGACTTCCATTTACCTTTTCCCCCAAACCTAAAATTGCCAAATGCTTCTGAGAAACATCTCCATGGAACTGAGATGCTGTTCCATACCGTTTGCAAGTGTAAATTAACTAATCTTGCAGAAGTAATTGACAGAAAAGTAATTTCCCTTTGTCATGACAAAAAGTATTGCAGTATGAGAGTAATGACTACAATTTAAGCAGCTATGAATTGTGCATCAGAGAGCTCTAGAACTGAATATTGCTCACAATGAAATTTAAATTGCATTTCTTCTGCATCTAGCTGTTTATAAATAACACTGCAGTTACACCCACAATAGTCATTTTTGTCACCAATTTCTTATTGCCACTGACAATAGAAATAAAAGATCTAGCTACCTCATGGCTACTGCAATAAATCGAGGTTAGAATACTCTTTATTAGACTTAAATTTCACTATAAATGGGAAAAAACTTCTAGATACAAGCACAGCATGAAGTGAAAGTGCCTTAAAAATTTAAGCAAACATTTAGCAGCTAGCATCTCTTTCCATAGCTGGTAATTTTAAAAAAGAAAAAAAAATACATGTCTGCTTGAACTCTGTCATATAAATTGGGATTTTGATACAAATTTCTGTCTTGGAGTTAATTCTCAATTTACTTGGCAGCCATATTTAGATGCAGAAGAATATGTAGTTTAATATGCACTGTATTAGCCTCCAAAACCTGTTGGATCCTGCACACACAAGTACTTGCACAAGTCTGCAGTAAACTCTACAGCTTTCAGTGATTTGTAAAGCACCCTGTGCTTGCATCCATGGTGCAACAACTCTCTCTGACTATGTGTGCTGCTGGAATCCTTTATTTACAGTTAGCTTGTGAGACTGATCTTCTTGTGATAAGAGGTAAAGACAGTCCTGCTTGTGGTTTTGATATTTTTGATCCCATCAGCAGGATAGAGCCCACCAGCAGTCCTCTTTGATCCTAGCAGGTCTTCCTAGAGGGTTGGAACTCAGATCCGGCATCTTTACCTGTGTTTTACAATGTGTGGACATGAAATCTTTGAGGACATTTCTCAGCAACACCCACACATGTTAAGCTGCCCACGCTGCTGTAGTCACACCTTGCTGCACTTTATAGGTGAGCAGAGGCTGTCCTTTACCCCAGGGACGGTGACGCTGGAGCCACTGGTGGAAGAGGCAGCTGCATTTGCAGTGGGTCTCCACTGCTCTTCCTCCAGCCCAGGTGGTACACACATGTGCCCAGAAGCTCTCTATTTCTTGGAAATGCTTTCTCTGAGAAATGCAGCACTACCCAAATGGTAGGAAAAGAATGCAACACGTATTTTCTTTGTATATATTTAAAATATCTTCTACTGTTCTACACTTGAGCCATCGCCCTCTAATTTCTCACAGTTGTTGCAACAGGAATGATTCTTCAAGACAGGGTTTCAAAGAGGAAAAAGGAGTGTGTTGAGGCAGGGTGTGGGGTCAGTAAAGCCTGCATAGGAGCTGGCACTAAGAAGTGCAAAGCAAAGCAGATATGAGCAACACTGTATGATGTGGATTGGCTCAACTAAATGGAAACGAGTATCCAGTACGTTTTTATAAACCAGGCAAAAATAATCAGTGGTAGAGATAAACTAGCTTCAGTGTGAGTGCAAGCTGTGCTGCATGCTCCTCCTTGATAATGGGATAAGTTACAGATGTAAAGAATTTTTTTTCCTGCGGTCTGTGAATTAGCTGGCTTAGCTGAGTATGCAAGATTTTAAGACATACTCTGATTTTCTACTGGCCTTTACAGAGAATGAATAAAGGATCTAAAAGATCAATGCAAAATAAAAAGATAGGGTGAAATAGCAACAACGAAGCAAATGAATAATTTTGTGCATGAGGGACTCTCCTGTGGTTTTTTTGCTAGCTTCCCAAACACTGTTTTCTCCTCCTCTGACCCTTTCTTTCTCCTCTGACCACTTTGTAACTTTACAGAGGTACAGATATCACAACTGTCTCATGCCTGAGAAGAAGCAAAGGAAATAGGCATCCCTGAGCTGCCAAAAAGCATAAGAACATGAGTAATGGGAAAACTAGTTGTATGTGACAACTGTTGAGGATTTACCTTGAAAAAAGGAATACTAAATCTGAAAACTTACACCTTGAAATTGGTTGTAATTGGAAGCCACTACAGTAGAGTAAATTGGAAACCTCTAAAATAGTGGCTAAAGTATTTTCTCTTTAACTGAGGCCTGCGTATTAGCTTCAGTCTGAGAATAAATACTTTGAGTCAAGAATTTTTTGATAGAAATCTATAATTACCTTTGCAATATTGCTGGTATCCATCTACTTAGCAAAGACTCTGATTTTATTAGCTATTTAATCATCTGAAATACTCCATTACCAAGTGCTTAGGGAGAACAATGTCTCTGTCAGATTCTGCAGCTGTTGGATTGTGTGTTTAATAACCCGTTATATTTCAGACCCTATAGAAATTATTCACTGAAACTTCTTGTCTTTTAGTCGATCCCCAGGTTAAAGAAACGGTCAAACTAAATCTTTTTTGAAGCTAACTTCACAGAATTTTTGTCCTCACCTAAGATTTAGATTGCCTCAAATTCTCTGTCACCAATCCGTGTTCCTCAAAAATGTCTGAAAAATTGTTATTTTAAGGTCATGTCCTTGTGTATGTGACAGCTGAGTGGGAACCTGCCCCAGCCTCAGTGGGAGCAGGGATGAGGAACTCCTGGTGCTGTGCTTCCAGAGCTGCAGCACCCACCCATGACCTGGCCAGCAATCCTATCTGATGATAAACCTCCAAACTGCCAACAAAATGATGGGAAGAAGGCCACACCTGCCAGTGAGGATTAATCAGTCCCCTGGTGTAAGTGGGACTGGTTAATTCCCAGTCACTCTCCTCCTTTTTCCATGAGGTTGTCTGCTGGAGGCAGCCTCAAGAAATCTTTCTGTGATCTGGGGGAATATTATTCTCTGTGCTCTGGCCAGCTCCATGTCTTCTCTCCAAGAGACATTATGGGGACAGAACAACTACAGAAAAGTCTCCAGAAATTTGTCAGGGCTTAGAAAGCAGCAAAAATGTTAGTAATCATGTACCTGGAGAACCAGGTACATGATCACTAACTAATCATGTACAATAATCCAGAGCTGCACCCATTAGTAAATCCCACATATTTTCTGCACACAAAGTGCCTATGGCCAAGTTAGTTAAGGGGGCCAGCCTTTGCCAGCTATGTTATTCATTCAACAGCTCCAGGGCTGTCGCTGTCAACAACTTGTAAAGCCAAGACAGCCAAAAGCCTTCTGAGGAGCCCAAGCCTTGCAGGCCACTGCAGTAAAGAAAGAGAAACACTGAGATCCAGAACAGGGAGGGCAACTCATGCTAGTCTTCATTTAAAATATCAACATATACAGCTGAGGAATGAAATTACCTAGTATCTAGTTTGTTCCTCTGCCACTGACATTCTCTCCTTTGCATTCCTTTGCCATGAGTTCAGTCTGGATCATCTTCCCCACACTGTATCATCTCTCTCCATTGCTGACCCCAGATTAAGCTGCCTGAAAAGCACAGAGCACACGGGAAACAGACTGCAAACTAAGACTGCTTAGTGGGTTTCTCAAGCATTAGGACTCCAGGGACAAGAGATTTGGCTTACAGTTGGTCAGGGAAGGTTCTGCAGCTGCCTGGAGGTGGGAAAACAAAACAGTGTCATTATTTTTACTTTATTAATGATTGATCAGGGCGGGTCTCTACAGTTGGGAAGACAAAGGTCAAATGGAAGTCAGGGCTATTGCTCAGATTCAACAGATGTCTCCTAGCCTTCCTGGAGATGATGGTAATGAGAGCAAATAACTCCTATCCCTGTCCATAGTGAAGGCTTTCTATGGTAGGAGGACTTTACTTTGCAGTACAGTGACTGAATAGACACACAGATGGCTTCACAGCCCCACTTCACTCCAAACTCACTTGAGGGCTGGGGAGATAAGACGACAACAAAAAAAAACAAGAGGTAGAAGTAGAAATAAAAAGAAGACAGAAGAACAAAAGTGCATGTTCACTTGACCACAGTCAGATGAGTATGAGTTGCAGGCAACTACAGAAGTAGGTTTCCAGAAGAAATTTTGAATTTGTTGCTTTGAAGATTGTTACTATGTTAGCTATGTTTAAGGTTAAAATTTAATTATATTTAAAGATTTTAACTATAATATAAGCTTTATTTAAAGTTTTCTATGTTAACTTTAAACATGAGGGAAAGCAAGAGAGGCAGGTGCTAGCCTGGAAGTTGAATCTGCTGCTGTTAATGGGGAAAAGTGAGGAATAATCAGTCTCATAGTTGTAAGTTTTGATAGAAAAGGAGAGCTCAGAGTGGGGAGGACCATAAGTTTGTGTCCATGAGTAGGACAAGAGAGGATGACAACTTGAGCTCCTGAAACCAGGATGGAAAGAGCTGTGTTTTGTATGGATTTAAGTGAGGTAGTTCAGAGGGTGCCTGAATATTATAATGAGGATGGAGTGATGGCCTAACATTGCCAGGATCTGACCTTCATGGAGCAAGATAAAAGCATTGGTAGCCTAGAGGGAGGATCCTTGTGGTGATGCTTCATGGGCTGTTGCACTGCCACAGCAGTAAAATGAAGGATGAGAATGTCCAAGCAATGTTTTAGTAGCACTGCATCTAATACTAAGCATGCGTGTAGCCTATTTGCATCATACTGAAGCGCAGTCCAAATGTGCTTTTTGCCTTCAGGTAGTGTCCAGCTTTATGAAGTCTGGTTCCTGCACATTCTAAAAGCTTCTGCTCTCTGTCTGGCTTCCAATTTCTTGAATACTTTTTCTCCTTTTCTTCCTCTGAATCATTTTCTGTGCTGGTCTCTCTCAGTGCCTAATGTATGTGTTATCATACCAACTATGGCATATTCTCTGAATACAAATTCTTCTTTAAAGTACTTTACTTCTGGGTAGCTCTACGGGGAAAAGTGCCTCATGTGCTATTGTCTGTTTCATTTATCCCAAAGCACATATTTGCTCAGGTTCAAGCACATCTGTTTCACATCTCTTTATTTGATGTCACTTCTCAGGCCTTCCTACTTTTCTCCTTCCTGCTTCATTGTTTTAATTCTCTATTTTCATCTGATTTACTGTGTCATCTGTGCCAAAGCTATTTGGCCCAATTCTCATCCTAATTATGGAAATTTACTCCACAAAGATGGAGTGAGAGCAGCTACTCTGGCATTAGCAATACACCAGGACCTGAATCTGGCACTGATTTCTTTTTTGTAATAGCATGTCTGATTTTGGCAATATCATTGAATAATGATCCTGCTTTCATTTAGAGTACTCAATACCAAATGTAAAATTTAACAACGATGAATTCTGAAAAAAAAATCCATTGTATTGCAATTGTCTGTCTACAGACGATGTCATCTGGCAAACAGGAGTCACTAGAGAAGCTCCTTACAATGCAGTCATAACTGGGAACAAGTTGGTTTACCTGGTTGAGTAAACCATTAAATCAACGTGACAGACAGAGCCTACAGCAGGGAAGGCTATAAAGACTACATTTATTTTGAAACACTTAAAAATATTTTGAAAGTTCTAATCTCAGGAATAAAGAGGAAGATTGGGAATTGTTGCCTGGAAGTCGTGAAGCTACAGGAAGGAATAGCACAAATCCTTCAGTTCATCAAGGACAAAATATTTTTTCCATAAATACAGCTTGACCTTCCCCTTGGGCTTCTTTTCACCTGTTATTCAGCTCACTGAAGCTACATTTTCTCCAAGCATCACACTTGGGCTGAGAAGATAGCATGGCTTCTTGCCAGGGAGAATGATTTAAAAATATTTCTATGCTTATTTGATTTGCTTTGAATGGAAAGAACTGCTGGGTTTTTCACCATCAGCTCCTCACATTCCTGCAGCAAATCTTTGCTGTTACACTCTGGGTCTCCCAAACTCCTTGCCTCTACAGGTTAGGGGACACTGAAAAAATGTGTAACCCTAGAGAGTGATGACAGCTTTTGCAAAGCATGTTGTTGGCTTGTACAGATTTGAGCAATGGATGGGGTCTCTCAAGGAATTTAGCCATGCATCCAGAGGCTTGGGAATGCCAGCTGGGGAAGCAGTTCCCTGGCCAATGGTCCTTGTGTATGCCTGAGCTGACTTGCAGGTGAGAGGGAGAGTGTCCAGATCTGCTGAAATCCCGTGCATGAGATATCCACACAGCTTTTCTCCATGGGAAGGAGGGCAAAAAGAGAGGAGACACAAGTAAGGATCTCTAGGCATCAGTAAAAGGACAAAGAAGTGGTTTTGCTGAAGCTTGGCTGCCAGCTTGGTGCCCTCAGTGCAGCCTGAGGATGGGAAGAACCTGCCGACTGTGCGTGCACATTTTCATGCAGCTGCACCTGGGCAACTACCTGCGATGTGTGGCTCAGTCCTTTTCCTGGCCACATCGCTGTCAGGAGGTGACATCAGTAAAGGAAATCAGCTGTGAACTGACACGGATATAAAACTGACACTAATTAGAAATATTTCAAAGCCATCCAGCATCTCCTCTTTTCTGTGAGGACTCACTTCTTCTGTCCCTTCGTGGTCTCCCTGACCTTGTCACATGTCTGTGAGCTGCTGACACTTCATCCCTGAGTTATGACAGAAGTTATGGATCTGTGCAGTCCTGTTTTATGATGATGATTTATCATTTGTATTACAGTCATGACTAGAGGCCTCAAGCAAGATCAGGGTCTCACTGTGCAAGTCACTGTAAAAACATGTATTAGGAGACAGTCCTGCTCTGAAAAGATCCGAAACAAAAAGTGGGAGGATGAACAGAAACACGGAGATGTGAAATGCAATACCCACTGTAAGCTGAGGTCAAGCAGCTGCGCTCCTGTACCCTGGCTCCTGCCTGCCCACATCCACAGCAGGTTCTCCCATCTGCTACTCCTCCCCATGTGCTCCACTGCAGGGATTGTGAAGGGACTGTCACCTTCCTGCCTTGCCACATTTCTGCCCGAGAGACACATGTGCCTCCCGCACTGGGTGCTGCAGCTGCATTGCTCTCATGCAGCTCCTCCATCACTGCTGCTGTGGCACTTCCAAAATTATTAAACTTCCATTATTTCCACAGAATCATAGAATTAAGGTTGGAAAAGACCTCTAAGATCATCAGGTCCAACTGTTTATCTAGCACCACTGTGCTCACCAATAACCGTATCCCCAAGTGCTACATTCACTTTTTTTTTTGGAGCCTTCCAGGTATGGTGATTCCACCACTTCCCTGGGCAGCTTGTTCCACTGCCTTACCCCCTTTCAGTGAAGATTTTTTTCATAGTATCGAGCCTAAATATCCCCTGGTGCAACCTGAGGCCATTTCCTCGCATCCTGCCACTTGTTACTCTGAGAGAAGAGAATGCGTTTTTCACCACTGAACTGATAGTTGTTGCTACCAGCAGACTTGTTGGTTGTCACCTCCAAAGTGAGACCAGATGGTTTCATTTCTCTTGAGAGGAAAATAAAACAGGTAACTTAAAATGATTGTAGTCTTATATATGGATCTAAGATATCTTTGGTGGAAGATTGACAGTGTACTAAATTGAAAGCACAGAGCCATACTGTGGGACAGCTGCATCCTATCACCACTTATGAGACTTAGATCTCAACTTTTGGCTCCGGCCAAACATTGCCCTTGCTTTGCCTCTGCAGTATGTAGAGGATAATTGGAGGGTAACATTTTCCCTCCTTTTGTAATTGTTATGGCACTTGGCATTATGACCAGAGCTGTTCTCTACATATAAAAATGCAGTTCGCAGAGCTTAACCTCAAAGATGGGTGTGTGGGCTAGCATCAGCCCCGGGTTTATATGAATAATACATTGAACAATGCTTTGAAAATGTTGTAGAGCTAACATTCCTGTAAGTACAAAACTATATAGAGAAGAAAAACAAGATGCAGACTTGGTCCAAAGATTTTCAAAGAGGAAAAAGCCAGACTGTGCTTACGAAATAACTTGGTTATGCCCTTCAGGAAAACAAGGAAATAAAAACACTGAGAGCTGCTCTGCCTCCCACTGCTGATAGGAGCACCAGTGCAGCAGTCAAGAGTAGGCAGACATGCTGAGATGGCATTAGTGTGACAAGCAGGTAGTAAATTGAGGGGCTCTGGTGGGCTTACAGTGAGGGCTTACAGGAGACTCTGATGCTGGCTAGGCTCCAAAGCCTGCTAGAAACAGCAGAAGATGCTGCTCCCAAAGAACCTGGAAAGTGTGGCTTCCCTCTAAGGGCATTGGAAACTATCACACCAGCAAGGCAAATGTCAAAGTTACGGGGAGGGCAACCTGTCCTTCATCCATTTTGTAATGAGGAGCTCGACAGAGAATGGCACAAGTTGTAGCTCCAGGCAGATATTCAGCCTGTCTTGCAAAATCTGAGCCAACTTTTGGAGCTTTCATGACAGAAGGTGCTAATTTCAGCCAATATATCCTCCATTCACCTAATAATACCCCTGTAACTGCGGCAGGCAGACATTTTCTACCTATTCAATAATCTCCAGCATAGCTTGAGCACACACAGCAAAGACTTGCATCATAAATACATCAAGGAGTGTTTGCAAGGTGTAGGAATTCCTCTTTTCCTCTCAGAACCAGGGAGAGTCCAGCCTTCCTAGCCCACCTGCATCTTTCCCAGGTGTGCCCCACAATTTGCTCTGTGTCTGTCTAATTCCCTTCTTCATATCACAGTTTCAGCTTGTGTTGATTATAGCTGCATGATATAGTCACCATATAATGCCACAAGAAGTGGAAACTTCCCCCATAAATATGTTTATAAGGAGATTTTTTACCACTTAAATCTTTTGCATGGGTGCAAATAAAATCGCAGTAACCAATCTGTGAACTCACCCTTAGTAGGACCTTTGCTGCTGTTTAATTCATCCCTCATCCTTTTTTTCTCCTTTATTTTTCTTTTTAATTTAATTTTATAACTTTTATTCCTTCTATAAAATAGACACAGAAGTGGTGCTGTCCTTACTGACAGTCAGTCCAACCTCAGTGCAGATGTCACACTTGTCATGTGCTGCTCTGTGCACTGCCCAAGAAGCAGCCTCAGCCCAAAATGAATCATCAAACAAATACACTTTCACCAGACATCCATTTTTATGCCTTGTCTGTGTGAAACAGCTATTGACAATCCAGCAGTTCAGACTGATTTTCCTCTCCCTTTGTTGTCAGAGATATGAGGCTGATCTAAGCTTCTTCAAGGGTGAGATGCAGAGCAAGTGGCACACAGAATTTTATAGCACCAGGCTTTACTACTTCCACTTTTCAGTGACCCAATCCAGTTCTGATGTGGCATGGGGTCTGTAAAGCAGTTTGTCATCATGTTCCTTCAGGAAACATGGTGGAGCTGAGCTGCCGGTTGTCCTCCCATTCGGTGTCTGAAGCTCAGACACCCAGTCTGCCATGAGATCTCCCTCCTGAAAATGCACTGTAAATACACCACCAGCAGCATGAAGAGGTTTAGAGATCAAATCAGCACAATTTATTTTTGTGGAGACATACACATAAAAAGCCTGGCAGCTGCACTCCTCTTGGGCTGTAGGTATTTACCAAACAACTGCGGGCTACAGCGTCAGCCAGCGATGCCTTGCAGGCTGGATCACAGCTCAGTCTCTGACTGCAGGGGCACTGCAGGAATAAATATGATACCTGTGAGGTGGAGATGTGTTATTAAAGCCATAAAGATAACAACATCGCTCCTAAGTGGAGAAATTTAGTTCAGTGTATATTACTGTTAAATGGCAAAATTACAGTTGTAACAATATGGGGATGTAAATGTAATTGTGTATAACATCGTGTAATCATTAAAATCCACATAAATTTTGCTCACTCAAATTAAACACAAGCGACTACTGTTTGACACCTGAAACATTAGCATAATATTCATGCCATATGGCTGGCATTTTCTGTTTCTTATATGTCACTCTTCATTCTTGTCAGCTGCTCACGAGAACTTGCCAGATAACATCTACACCATTGCCAAAAACGTCTAACAGCTGGTGTAGTACTGGTTAAACACTCAGTAATGTTTCAAACTTTAGTGCTCCCATCTATGCACTAGAGAGCTGTTTCTTGGAGCAGATGTTTAAGCTTTGTTTTTAAATGAACTTCAGACTGCTTTCGTGTCAGTGGTGTGTTTTTATGCTCCAACATGCTGCCGCCTTCTGAAAGATGAATGAGCTCAGCAGCATCCAGCCTTAAAATACATCAACTGTCATGATAAACTCTGTGATAAAAATGCAGCTCAGACCACCTATTTTCAGAGTTGGTGATGTCTTACATTTCTCTGTGTCCCTGTGATCCTCTTTGCAGCATGGAGATGTGCATCTGCTTAGTGCCCTAGATGCCACTGGCTGCTGGAGCTCTTCTCTGGTTCAGACATTGGCACTGAGGGTCCTAATGCCCAAATGAGACTCCCGAGGGATCCAAACCACAAGGTGGGCTTAAGGCCCTAGCACTGCGTGGGCATGGTTTGGAGCTGTCTGCCCCAGCTGGGATCAAGCTGCACGGCCTGTACGGCACCCAGTCTTGCACCTGAAGAGGTCCCTAACCCCACCCTCAGCTTCTAGGATTTGGGACCACTGGTGGACAGCTGAGAACAGGAGACACATTTTTGCCCCCATAAATACCCCTTAAAAGAGTCCTAATGACTAAATCAGGAATTCTCTAATGTCTTCCGCATGGAAATCAGTGTGAAATCTGCTCATGCTGAAAACCATGTAGTTGAATGATTTCCATATTAAGATTTATGATGAGCCAGACACATGAATGCTATTGAATTAAACAAACATCCATTTCATAACCAGTCTGATTTTATGGCTAGAACATGCAGTTCCCTTGGGGCTTTGAGCTTAAAAGTCTGATTTACACCTTTGGAAAAGAGAACTCACTTTTTTTTGCTTTGCTCTTCTTTCCTGGAGGAGGTATCTTACCTTTTGCTACTTCAGGTTCTCTTCCAAACTGAAGACACTTCCCAGTTAAAACACTGGCTTGAATTTTTGAGGCATTGTGATAGAGAGCATTTATTGAGAAGGTGCTACGACCTCCCTAAGTGCCCAGATGGCTTTGTAAGGACAAAAATGGGGAAAGAAGAGTGCTGGACAGAGGTGACCTCTGCCCCACCAGAACTGGACAGTTTTATCCTGCTAGGCTGCATTATCTCAGGTAGGCAATGACATGTGGGCATGTCTTTTTTACCTGGAGGCATTTTAATTTATGCGACCTTTTGGCATAGGACACTCTTTCTGAGCCATGACTCCCCTGTTCTGGTTGCCATACAGGCACACAACAAAAAAGGGACAGCTGAATGAATAAGCTTCTAATCCAGCACAAAGCAAGAAACAGAGGTATGGACAGGCAGACAGTGTGGGTAAATACATAAGTTCATAGGCAGTGAACTTATAGTTCAAGCGCTATAGGCAGTGGTCTTACCATGCCATCACCAGCTTCAGGCTTATATACTCATTTTTGCCCTGTGGGATGCATGAAGGATATTCAGACTGTGGCTCATGCCTCTCATTTTCCTCTTCCTGCACATGCAGACCTGCTCAGATGGAAGAAGGGCTGGCAGAAGAGCTGCGGACTGCATATATCAAAAAGTAAACTTGCACAATTTTTATTCTTTGCAGACATTTCCTCCGCTATACTGTATCCCTGGAAATTATCCATCTTGGATAATAGATGGAATTAGATTAGAAACAAGACAAGATGCAATTATTCACTGAGGATGACTTGGATAAACTGGTAAAGTGGGGCCTGCAGCTGGGCCTGTCAGCATCTGGTTTGTGTGTACACAGAGGAATCACAGAGGATTTTATCCTTGGCATTAGCTGTAATAGGATAAACATATTTTCTGTTTATTGTGACACAGTCTTTTATCCATATTAAAAATCATTACTGGGACTTTATCATTAAACAGCTGGTATCACTTATTCCAATAAGGTGTTGTCCATGTGAAGTCCCTAAGTTGAAAAAAACTATGATAAAAATGAAAATAAGCTTCATCTTTGATGAGGAATAAAGACATTACCTCAGGCCAGAGAACAGCATCAGTTTGCTCCTAAGGCCTTTTCAGTGCTGTGGGATCCAGGGCAGCAGCTAATGTCAGCCCACTCATTTCTTCGTGCAGGCTCAGCTCTTTTCCTAAGGAAAAGCTTTCCCCCACACCAAAGTTTGCAAGCCCATTCCTGAAGTAGACAAGCAAATGGGACACTCTTAATTCATTTAGATGCTTAGTGCATCCCTTAAAATGATTTTCTACTTCTTTAGGCATTCGGACACTGCTGAAAGTCAGGCCATCAAGACCATGCAAAAGGCATGGTAGAGCTGAGAACAGAGATGCTGTTGAGAGGATGCTGCCCTGCTTTTCCTCTCACACCTGCTTACTTGTGAATGTGCTCATTGACAGGTCAGGGGTTTGAATTCAAAGGTAAGCAGCAAAAGTGGGAAACTTCTGCTAATGGATGTTCATGCTGAATTTTTTTTGTCTATAGGGACCATTTTGTTGTAAATCTTTCATTTTACACACTGTACTTGACACTAAAGATTTGGCACAATGCTGCACTCCTGAAACTAAAGATGTTGGTTATCAAACTGTGATGTTCTGCTGCAAAAAGATGACTAAAAAGAATGACATAAGTAGATGTTCCTAGAGGCAAAACATGTAGTACAGTGCAGCTCATTACTTAGTAATGTAGCACACAAATGTGATTGTAATCCATCATTTTTACCACCACCTTGAACAGGATTATAGCCAACTTGTAGGGTCATACAAGTATCCATATGACCTAGGCAGTAAAGTCCTTTCAGCTCAGGCCATTGCAAATCTGTCATTTGCCGTGTTCCATTTATGTTCT
This sequence comes from Grantiella picta, assembly GCA_013397955.1. Lineage (NCBI taxonomy): Eukaryota > Metazoa > Chordata > Aves > Passeriformes > Meliphagidae > Grantiella > Grantiella picta. The sequence continues at coordinate 923,821 of VZRM01002470.1, forward strand.
TTAGTTTGTGAATGTGAATTATTTGACAGAAATAATTTCAGTGCAAAGGCAACCAGGTGATGCAAGTGTCTAAGTGTCAGCCAGCAGGTCAGGAAATCGGGGCTGCATTTCTTGCTGTTAATAGGTTTAGCTCTGTGACTCTTTTTTAATGATTCTTTTATTTCTCTCTAATTAAAAAAGATACATTAACACAAAGTTTCCAAACTTAGCCCTTGCCCTGTATATATTTCTACATGTACTTAAAGCATTTGATTTGTCCCATTTGCTCCAGCAGCCTAATCAGGTTCATAATCAGGAGTGTATAATATTTACAGGGTAAGGCTTTCATTCCTTGCAAGACTACAAAAGAGAGGCAAAGCTAAGCATGATGGTTGTGACCCAAAGTTGTTCAATGTTTCTTTAATGTGCTGCTCAGGGCACCACAGCCGTGTGGAAGGACCGGCTGCCAGCACCCCACACATCCCCTCAGAGGCTGCCCCACAGGTCTGGTGTTAGATGGCACTGGATGCACAGTGTGCAAAAACAATCGTGTGTACTTCAATTCAACACAGCTTGCAAAGTGATGTACAGAGAAATAAGAATAATGAGAAAAATTTGGTTTTCTTTTTGATTTTTTTCCTTTCCCTCTCTGTTATTTTACTACAGCATGTCAATGCCTACTGGTGACATGGGAATCAGCAGAGGTGGCCAATTTTTTGTGCACTGCAGAGGGGGCACTGTGCTCTGGTTTAGGGAATCAACTTTCTTTTCACTGAGAGTAGTTCTAAGACCAGATTTAGAGGGGCTGAAATAGCTGTCTGTATCAAGCAGAATTTTTATCATGGCCTTTGTCAAAACTTTTGTTGAGACTTTTTAATGCTGTATTTCTCAGAACTCCTCATGAGACTGGTGAACTTCCTCCAGCTTCATAATGTCAGAAGAAATGATTTAAAAGAAAATCACTCAAAGAAATGCAAATAACTCACTGAAAAATAAATTCAGGGGTTTTTTTTCCCCCCAGTACTTCTCTAAGAACTATTTTGGTGAATTTTAAGGCAGGAAAACTGCTGTTTTCTATTTAAATTTCTTAACTAACATTTAAGGTTTTCACTTGGCTGACACTTTTTGGCCTTGCGTTAATCTTGGGATTGTTTCACAAGAGACCCAGGGAACACCCACTGATAACAATGTCAAACATTCAATGTATTTACTGAACGTTTCCACTTGCTTGATCATTAAGGAATGCCTTGGGTATGAGGTCACCGATGTTGTGTAAGTGTAGAATTTATGGGGTGATTTGAACTATAGGGGAGTCCTGACATGTTTTTGGCAAATACTGTCAGATACTATGGACTGATGCCACTCAGAGTTGTAGCTCTGGGATATGATCAGGTTCGAGCATGAACATTTTGCATTAGAATTCAAATCTTCTGATTACAGAGAAGATGGGAAAAAGGTTATTTGAACAGACCATACATACACCAAAGAACCTTTTTTTTTGCTAGAACACATTTTCTTGTCTGCTAAAACAGATTAATTATACATTAAATCTTCTGACAAAAAAAAATGAAAATGTAGTTTTAGCAAATCAGAGGAGAAAGCTTTACATTAATGCAGCATGCAATCACTGTGCTCTCCTTTTTCATCTTTCCTTTAGGTTGGAGAGTGCAGCAAAGGGCGAAGTTAAGAAGGTGGCAGTGAGGCAGATTCAGCAGCAGCTTGGGCTGTAACTGAGTCTGATTTTCCTAAACTTTACTGCCATGTTTGCCAAAGGCTTGCTAGGAGCCTTGCTGTGCCTACTCCTGGCCCGATTAAAACTCATTTAAATAATGAAAAAAAACATTCAGTTGGATATTAGCACATTTTATAAAAAGTGATGATGACTTTGGCTGCCTTAATTTGTCACTTCTCTGTTTGCACTGTTGTGAGAAAAACCTAAGACTTGGAGTACTTGATTGAAATCAAATGGGAACAGGATCTGGACTTCTGCAGCTGCTGACTTTATCACATACCTGCTGCCTGACTTTTCTGACTCTGTTTTTCTTCCAGCCTCTTGTTTTGCATGCTTAAATTGCTAGCTCCTTCACACAAGGTCCATTTCTCCCCACAGATTTATAGTCTGTCATCCGTGGTTATGCTGCAAGACAAACAACCAGCGAAGGCTGCCACTCATGCAGGAGGTTTCAGCAGTTCTATTCCACTTTGTCTAAAACATTGAAATAAGGCCACTTCTGGTGTTGTGCATATTTTAATCCTTTGCAAAGACATTAACCCTTTGACATTAGTCCCTCTAATTGGACTTTATTTCATTATCTGAAGCTTTTCCATTAACATTTTTAAAATTGTGTTGTTGGCTGGTTGCCAAGTATGAGAGACCACAAATAAATGAACAGCATTTCAGCAGGGGTTCTAGAAAGAAATACTCTCCTGGTATTGAATTAGACTGTATTTCTTCATCCCACCTATAATATAAAGGATGGAGATGGAATAAAATCCATAGAAAGTGGAATAAAATCCATAGAAAGTAGAATAAAAGGTAGAAGGAAGGAGAGATTCTAGGAGTTCGAGTATGTATTTGAAAGATAAAAATGAAACAAGACTAGCTGCTCTGTGGACAGGGATTTTCATAAACGGGGCAGGGCTGAGACACAAAATACTAGATTTGACACATATTTGATAGGAATCCCTAGCAGAAATATTTTGTAAGGATTCTTAGTGGAATATGCACAGGATGATTTTAAGGAACAGTCCTGCTTTTGATATGTAACATTCATGGAGCTCCCCAGTTTTTGGAAATGTGCTGTCTAGACCTAGAAGTCCACTTCTCATATGAAGGGCCTTTGAATAATGATTCAGAAATTCTTGACTTGCCCTCTAAAAGATTTTCTGTATTGCTTTTTTAAAAAATAAGTTTTTTCATTAAACCCATTTACATGGGATAAATGGGTAAATATTGTGATCTATTATCCTACCCTTATTTTTTTTAATGTTTTGTATGCCTATTGGATAAGGACTACCCCACGACATAGAAAGGACAATCCCATTTTCTGTGGATGGGATTGAAAATGGGATGGAAAACAAAGCACAAAGGCTTCTGATAAATAGAAAAAAATCGCTTTGCTTTTTAGGCAGCCAGCATTCTCCAGCTGAAAGACTTAGATATTGGAGCAATGAGTGTATTAGTGTAGTGAAGCTGACATTATCAGGTGTTATATATGAGAAATATTATTTATGAGTTGTCACACAGCTATTATTAAGAGACTATTCAGAGGAACACAGTACATCATTGTGACTGTCATGCACTCACTGCAATCACCAAACAACCAGGCATAGTTAAACAGATCATTTCTTTCACTTTCAGGGCAAATTACACTTATGGTTTATTTATATGATGGATTCGTTGCATTAGGCATCCTCTGTCAGAGTTTTATGATAGCTCTGGTGGCACAGACCTGCCACTCAGTGCTGGTCGAGTGGGATGGATGGATGGATGGATGGATGGATGGATGGATGGATGGATGGATGGATGGATGGATGGCAGACCCCCTGCACTTCCCCACTGTGGAGGCTGGGGAGGAGGAGGTTTTGGGTGAGGAGGTGGGGGAGCTGACCCTCCAGCTCCAGCCCCTCTCACCTGCCAGCAGTTTTGGAGGACAGGGTCAGGCGACTTTAGGCCACCTCCTGACCATGATTCCAGACAGGGTGGGAATCCAGGAGCTTCCACAGCTGTTCCCATCTTGCTGCCTCATTGCAGACTCTGGGGCAGGGATTCTTACTGTCCTCTGTCCCTGCAGCATCTAATACACACTCAGGTGTCTCTCTCCAGCTGCACACCAATTGGAGCAAACTGCAATTAATTCTTCCCTGGACTTCCCCTCAGCCACAGCTATTTACACCAGGTATTTAAATGCTAACCAAAGAACAGAAGTCAGCCTGAGATTTAAGATTTGAACAGACACTGTTGTCTGAATCCCTACTAACATTTTTAGGTCACATATTGCTTTCAGACTACCAAGCCTTGATTGTCTAATCTCTACACACATTGAACTTCCATTGACTTTAACCTGCCCAGCCATATCCTTTAAAGACAATCTCCCCCAATTATTGCACCACGTGAAGCCCCACTGGACCTCTAAATCTTTCAAGAGGTTTGTAATTTGGTGCATTCCCCAAGGAAAACTTGGAAGGGGTCCAGGAAATAAGGCTAATTTAGGAGACAGAAGAATATGTCTTCTGAAGAAATGGCTCCAAGACCTTAACATGTTGGGCCGTGAAAAAGGAGCAGGTGAGATAGGATTTAATTACAGTGTACAAGTACCTAAGGGTAGAACACAGAACTAGGTCTGAATCTCTAGCAAAAAGGTAAAATATGAGGTCATGGGCTGAAATTGAAGTGTGTATCTCTCAGCAGAAGGCTTCTCTGTATATGTAATAATCTGGCAGACAAGGTAGTGGAAACTGGTAGTAGATGCAGGGACCAATTTATTACCACTGCAGTGTGACCAGGTGGCCCTGCAGATGGCTCTTGTCAGTCATTAGTGGCTTTTTTTTCTGTGTTTTTTGGTGTTTCAATCTACTATGCTATTTTGGAGGGCTTCTTCAAAGCTGAGCTTCTGGGGGTTAAAAATAGATGCAATACTTAAAGGCTAACAGTGAGAAATATATAGCTTTTTTTTCATTAAATCCTTTGAATTTTATGTATATGGTAGGTCTGGCAAAATGGCATCATAACTCTCTCTATGGTCTGGTGCTGCACAAGAACACAGCTAATGCTGTGCAATTCTGATGAACTTCTGGCAGGTGAAAAGTAAGGTTTCTGTGACATCACAAATAGTAATGTGGCACTGGGACTTCCACCTCATTTACTCTACTAATATTTATGCAGCAGGGGAAAAATAAAAAATCCGATCTGGGAGCTGAGTACAGCATGGGAAGTATGAACTGCAGCTTCAATCAAAAAAAATAGCCAAAAACAAGGTGTCTCTCCACTAACTTGCAATGGTTTGTGTTTAAGTTTTTGAACAGTTTGGGCAGGAGGTGGCCCAGTTTCAGCTGGTGCCTCCGATTGTGAAAAATACCAGGATCTGTGAAGGCAACAGTGACATTGGTCTGCCCTTTTGCAAGCTGAGTAGCTTCATTTTCAGCCATTTCCAATCACTTAATCATCTGCTAATGAAAAAGCTACTCAGAGAAAAGGTTAATGTGAGATTTAAGTTGGATTTATAGGTCATCAATAAGCAAGTTATTTTAGGCAGTCTACACTGGTGTTGCAAGTTTCCTAAACAATGTTCAGAGTTGATTTATTCACTCCACCAGAAGTGTGAGAAAATAATGAGTAAGGCAGCAGTTCTTTCTGCCAATACCACTGTGTATGCTCTGCCCATTCTTTTTTTTTTTAATGGCAAACATCCCATTAACAAGTTTGATAGACTAATCCTAAGACTAGAATATGTGTAGATTAATTGGGGATAGGGCACGCCTATGGCTGCTACATCCGTCAAAGGTCCCTGCTGAAGTACTGAGACTCTGACTGCTTGCTGTAGCTTCTCGAAGATTGTGCTGGTCCCCCTCTAGCAAGGGAGATGTGACAAGCTAAATCAATGCTCCCAGGAGATCAGTTCTGGTCTCCCATGGTGGAACATGTGGTTTTGGGCTGGACAGTCCTAGTGAGACTCAATTGGGCAGCAAAGATAACCTGTCAAGAGTTGTCATCCTAAGCTCTTTCTTCTATCCCTGGAGAGAGGCAGACTCTTCTAACATGCAGCTCATTTTCAGGAAAACAGTGAAAACTGGTCACAGGCTGTGCCTAACATGCCTTGTTTCCAGGATTGGATTATGGAGTAAGTCATGGATTAGTCTCATGCCGTCCTTTAATAGGTTGTGGTTGCAACTGCATAAAAGATTTAACCCAGGAGTCATAATTGTAGCCACCCAAACTCAACAGTTTTGTCTTGTCTGAGGTTTTCCTTGAACATTTCTGTCCCCAGGACAGCTTAAATAAAACTGAAATTGTCATCTACCAGCCTCAATTTTTTTTCATCCAGTATCTGTGACAGAAATAATAATTTTAAAAATTACGTTATTAATGCTTCTTTATCAATTTTGAAAATTTATGTTAATTTTCTACAACAGAGACTATTTTCTCTACGGTTTGTACTGATGCAAATCAGAAATCATAGACTAGATCGTGCAATCAATTTAACATTTCAAAGTATGTTTCACTGCAGCTCAGGATGGGAACAACTTTGTTAATTTCTTCAAAACAGGAATTCCTGAAAGAATTCATATCAAAAAATACTTTCTTCTAAAATTAGTTTCTGTTATTTCAGAAATGGCATTTTATTAATGCTGGCAAAATGCTTCCCTGTAGTAATTTAAAAAATAAAAAAAAAAAAAAAGGAGTGACTAGAGGATTTGACTTATTAAAATAGTTTGGTTTGGCTTGGTTTAGCTTGGCTTGGCTTAGTTTGCTTGGTTTGGTTTGGTTTGGTTTGGTTTGGTTTGGTTTGGTTTGGTTTGGTTTGGTTTGTTTGGCAACCATTTTTCTCACAGTTTTGCGAAAAGAACACTTTTTAAAAATAAATAGCCTTTGAGTGGCTTTAATTTTTATTCTGTCCCATCTCCTCATATCTTTCCTCAGCCAAATATTTTAGCTATGCTAAAAACCCTACTACATTTAATTTTATTTTCCAGTTCAAATTGATTAATTCCCTGTGTGCACTAGTCAATACAATGAATAATGCAGCAATGACACTTTTTACAGAAAGTTTAGAATATTGCTATGGATTGTTTTATTAGATGATATATCTATAAAATCTAGTCATATTAATCAACTTTAACAAAATAGAACTTGACAGCAGAGCCATAAACATGCCAAACCAAGACTGTGTGAGCCTCAGCAGAAGACACACATCAGCAATCTGTTTTGCTCTGATTCAGCCATTCATTTGGAGCAACCACCAACTGTGTTTAATCCTTTGTTGTTGTTGCTGCTGTTGTTGCTCTTTGGTGTGGTATCATCCTAAGAACTGTCTTTAATAACTACAGTTAATGAGAGCTGAGTAGCTAATGGAGGAAAATCATATCTCTGACCAAGAGATTTCTCATGGAAGAAATTCTAGATACAATTATAGCAAACAGTTCTCTTTGACCATATAGCTTATTTCACTTGGGAAATTCTTTATGTTAAGTTAGCAAAAGAAGTTTGGTGAGGACATATTTTGCCAAAAAAAGCTGCATTTCCCTGGAGATTAGTTTTCCAGAATTTTTTTTTTTTAAGGTTAAACATGGTGACAGACCGAGAATTACTTCAAAAGATGCTCTGAGGGTAAAATTCAATCCTGTTTCTAGTAACACATTATGTGAGATGAAGTGTAAAATGTACAGGTTTTTGTCTTTAAATTTGATGTAAAATTTAAATCCAGAAGATTTAGGGTGAAAAATGTTCCAGAAATTATACACACACATACCTCTTCTTTTGTTTCCTATGTTGCCTTTCCTCCATAATTGTGATACTTATTTTATTGAGTACTTTATGGAATCTTGGAAAAGAGGCACGAATATAGAAAATGTCCTTGAGTAGCTAGAATTATCTTCATTTAAATGAATGGGGTTTAATTGATTTCTGGCTGAGAATAAATTATTTTTTAATCTTCAAAATAGATTCAAAATCCACTTAGCAAAAAGAAGGATATTAAATACACAACAGAAAACTGAGGGGTTGCATCGACCTATCAAAACTTTGCAAATAGTTAGTTTAGGAGGCTGAAGTAGTTTGAATGAATAAAAATCCAAATCTGTCCTAAGTCAAAATTGGATAAAATGCGTAAGGCAGTTACAAGCTAAATGGTCTTCCCACAAGATCACTGAAAATATTTTAATCTATGTTTTGAATTTATACTTTTATTCATGATTCCACCTGAATTTAGAGTGGCCAAACCTCCTAGAACATCCTCATATCTTTTTAATACTGATGCACAACTCAGTAATGCTTTTATGGGGTTTTTTAAAATGCTTTTAAATGCTTTTTTAAAATTATCCCTGATGTGACCATAAAATTAGCATTCTGTGATATATCAGTATTATTATAGCCTTCAACCAGCCTCATGAGCCTCTAGGGGCTCACTGGCCAATATTTGTGTTCATATGTGCTCATCACAATCTGCCTTCTGTATGGTCATCTGTGCTTTCCATAGTTGTTTGTGCCATGCCATGTTCAGAGTTATAGGCTGTGGGCTCCTTGGGCAGGGACTCATTCCTGTGAATTTACTGCACTTCACACAATAAAGAACAGGTTCTTTATGTGGCACCCTGGCTCAACCACAACATAACATTTTTTTATATTGGCGCAGCTCCTTTGAGCCAAAGGAGGAGTCACGGAAAGAGGCAGTGAAGAAGCAGAGATTTCATCACTTTAAAATCATGCCATGTGAAGCATGTCTTTCTGCAAGATGTTATCCAGAGAAACCAAGAACAATATTTTGAGAATTTTAGTGATATTTTTTAATCCACATCAGCCTACTATTAAACACATTCTGGATCTTTTAATGTATTGACATAGCAGCAAAAAAAAAAAAAATCCTGCCTTAGGCCACATTTTCTAAGCCACAGATCCAACTGCAGATATGATGCTTTTAGTAAATTGACAGAGGGAGCTGTAACAGTGGTTTAGATGATTCATATAATTCCTCTGGGCAGAGTCTCAGCTCAGAGTTCTCTGAGTCAGCTTTGGTGTTCCTTTATTGAGAGACAGAGCATTGTTAGAAAACACCATTTTGGGGCTAAAGCAATGCAACTGTTATAACAGCCCTCTGGCACTGACAAATGTTTAGCTCCCTCTAATAGGGAAGCTCCCTATTCATGCCAGCTAAATCCAGTGTGTTGCTTCTCATTCATCTTTGCATCAGATCTTCATTTGTGAATTTTTGCTTTAAGTGCTTTAAGCACCAATTAACTCAGCTTCTACATGCCCTTGCTTCTGATCCCCGGGTTCATCAATGCTGCCCATGTGCTGTCTTCCATCCTGGTTTACATCTGAAAACAGACCTGCTCGCTTGCCTAGCATGGACATTCAGGCCTGGTTAGTGGAAAGCCTTGGGGCCCTTTGGCTATCAGTGGCCCATCTGCCCCATCCCAAGCCAACACCTGCCAGTGACCTGTGCTTGGAGCAGCCCAGGCTGGGAATAAAGCAGGATCTTTTTCCTGGGAACACATCTTCTGCTTAATGACCTTTATGGTAGATGGATTCAGGAACTCAGAAGAGATGATGCTCCAATGGCAGCAGCAGGAGGGACTTCTCATTGCCCAGCAGCTGGAACATTTGCTTTCTAGACCCACTGTATAAAACTCTGCTCATATTTTTCAGGAAAGTTCGTCAGCCACCAGGCTTCAACATCCTCTGGCACGGCACAATCCTCCTGCCAGCAACAAACACCGCTCTGAAAGGGAGATGAGATTTACTGGGCTAAACCTAGTGAGTAAGCTGGTATCGAGGTCTTTGGACTGTTATGAGTAGAAGCTCCCTGGGAAGGGAGAGGCCCAGGCCCTGCTCCTTGCTCCCACTTGTTATTTTGCAGGTTTTTGTGACACCGAGGCTTATTGTCTTTCTAAGCTGTGCTGTGTTACAACTCCCCATGTAATTGCAGAGCATGAGCTCAGCCATTCTCTGACCAGTGCCAGATCACTCCAAGTAACATACAGCTCAAAAATATCAACCTTTACCCTAAATGTAAAGCATTTCCAGCTCTCTGTGAAAGCAAGCCTTAGTTTCAACCTGTGTAAACCATCCCCAAATCCCTCTCTGTATGTACTAGACCGTTCTGTCCTTGGGTCTTTCCTTTAGACTTTTTGCTCACTTTGCAAGTCAAGACAGACACACAGGAGGCCTAATAACAGATGCTGTTCATGTTCAGCAAGTTTACCAATGCACACTCCAGGCACCTCCAGAGTCAATCAGCTTGGCCTGCCGAAGGCAGGTGTGCCTGGGCTGCCTCCTGCCTGGCTGTGGGCTGCCTGAGAGATGTTTCTAGGGCAGGTGGGAGGTCATGGGCCATGGGGCAGCTCCCTCCTGCCTGCCCAGCCAAGGCCACAAGGAGAGTCCTGTCCTTGCTTGCTAAGTATCATTCACTGCTGAGCATCCACCAAGAGAAGAGAAGCATCAGGAGCATTGAAGTGTTTGACATAAACAGGACAAAGAGAACCTGAAGGGGTTTCTCTGCATCAGTAGTGGTCAGTTTACCTCTGCTGTCCTAGTCAGCTCCACAGGCTAGGGACACCTCTGAGCTCCTCTGAACTCCCGTGGGGAGTGGATTTGTCACATCTCTTTTGGGAGAGAGAAAAAAATTGAAGGCATTTAATTTAGCCACTGTTTCTGGTGAAATGTAGAAGCACCTTGTGTTTTGAAATTCCTGAGTTTCATACCAGCTGTTACAGAGGCACTCAGCATTGCTGAATTCATAACAACAGGCACAAAAACATGCGGCTACTTATCTTCACTTGTGTACTCCTGTTTGTCACAAGCTCCTCAAATATGCATTAGTGAGGCACACCCCCATACAGAAAACACTGCACAAAATAAAGCTATAAAGTGTTCTTGAAACAAGTGGAAAAGAAGAATTCAAAAATCTTGAAATTAGTATAATTTTAGTTCTTTAATTTTCTGCTCTTTAAGCACCTATCAGAGTAAACAGAAATCTTGCCACACAAATGTTAATTTGAGATAACGTGGTGTTTGATAAAGAGCATTTAGACTAATTTTCACAGCCGTGTACGAACAGAGTACACATGCTTGAGGGAACCTTTCTAGTTGTCTTTTTAACACCCCTTCAAACAGAACTTTCACAGTCTGGTAGGCATTTCTATAGTAGCATTTAAACTGTCTCTGAAGTATTGCCTTCATATTCAGCATTTGACTGACACTACTACATAAAAACTCTCCCAAAACAGATCCTGCAAGCTAGTAGTCCCAGTATTTTACCTTGCTTGCATAGATTGAGGTTCGTAATTGAAAGAGTTATTTTGGACACCCAGAATACTGACACTGCCTTCAACCTAAAGAATGCAAATGAATGGTGGACACTGCTGCTTTCCCATATATCTACATAGTATAGGGAAATGGAGCGTGGTGAGAGGGCTTTGTAGCAGTAAACACATAGAAGGTAAACTCTATGGCACCCTGCATCTTGCTCTGAGAAAAGTAAACTCAAAAGTATTTCAGGTACAAGCTCATAAAAGCCTTCTACTTGTCTGTACCCTCCCAGGTATGATGTTTATTTAGGGTGCTTTCAAATATCTTTGGAATTGTTTATGCAAGTTAACATTTCTTTACTTAGCTGAAGGTCATCTATGACAAGAATTTACTAAAAAATTGATGTTGCCAAGTAGGTACTGCATCCAAATTAAAGGGAAACTTAACCTTTTGCAAAATTGCACAACTAGATGTGAGTAACTTATACAGAAGTAATGCTAATTACTTATCACAGCACGCAGTCAAAGATTAACGTCTTGTTCACCGTTGCCTTCCCTGAATTGCCACGTCCTTGGTCGCCTGTCTTGTGTGCAGGGTGCAGCAGGAAACCCCAGGCTACAGAACGGTAGGGACAAGTAACTAAAATCCATATGGTAATATACATTTTCAGCGGGAGCAAGGTGAAGGTCTGTCAAGCAGCTCTTGGTCTGATACTTGTCAATCTCTCACTGCAATGGAAACTCCTAGGAATTTAAAAGGATGACAGCTTTCCCGATGATTTAAAGGGATGACAGTAGTGCATTATAGCAAACACATGGGGAGTACATCCCAGGTTGTCTAACAAGCAGAGTCCTTGCCTGAGTTTTTGCATATGTGCAAACATTCCACTAGCGTAAGATGTAATGTTTTAAGAACATAATCATGCTAAAATGCAATGGGAAAAGGTTAATAAGTATGTTACACTGTGAATATAAGCAATTTTAGAGTGGTGTTATAATTTTCTGTATATTTGTACACAATCTGACTCTGATCTGGAGCAACTGAAATTTTAAATTATTACAAATCTTCATCTGTCCATTTATTTGTTATCATGCAGCCTATTTACTGAGCTCAGAGCATGGTTCTTTCAGGGCTTGAAGCCTTAAGGATATATTTTTTGGGAAGTGGCACAGCTTATTTTCCCCTTACTGTGCATCCTTGTGTTTCTACACAGGGCTCTGTTTTCCCCAGGAAAGACAGAATAACTCTGCTTTTCCCTGCTTTTGGATGTCATCTTGCAAAACAGAGCTTGAGTAAAACAACGCAGCCCTGTGGTTAATAATACATGGTGCCTTTGTGGCTGCAGGCACTGCCACGTGTTCACAGAACTTCTGGCGATGAAAGATGAACTAGGCCGATTCCATGTTCCCCCACGAGCAAAAAGCATAAAAACTGTTCATTTACTGCAGTTTAAAGGGGAGAGAGGTGGCAGTGAGAAAACTGTCAGCAGTAAGTGCCCTGGTGTGGGTGGTCAGAAGTGGTGACATTGCTGGTTTCTTGTCATGGCCACTCTGCCTGCTGTGGGTGGTTTGCAATTTATGCCTGGATGAGGTGTGCAGGGAAGTCTGTGTTTCATACAGCTGCTTTGCCCTGTCGTCACTTTGGCTTGGGGAGACAAAGTTGCATTACTAACAGTCTTTTACCATTTCTAAGCTTCTTTTAGGAACAGTAGGGAATAAAACATGTAATAAAAAACAGCCAGTGAGAGCTTGAAGTTTTGAAATCAGAATGTTTATTGCTAGACAAATTTTCCCTTTGGAGAGGTACATTTCAGAAGTGGCTGACATTTTACAAAAGGAAAGGCCTGTGACTTTTTGAAGATCAAGACTCCTTAGATATTTAGTGATAAAAACATCAAAAACTTTGGCCTTAAACTATATGGAGCATTAGGGTAGGAAGGCATGGAGTGTTTAAATTTAGAGCATTTGCTCTACCATTTATTTGAGCTGAGAGGTAATAAAACTGTCGAATATTTACTGCTTTTTATCCTTTTTAACTAAATATTACCGATGTGGTGGTTATTCCTCGTTGTTAAAATAAGTTTCTAGATCTAGAATTACAAATATACACTAACACTTTAGACCAGTATGATTTACAGTGACTGAGCTTCGTGAAAAACTGATCTTTAACTCACACTAAGATGGCACAGGCATGCTCATTCATAACAGGGTCTCTGTAAAAGTACATACAATATGCACACAGGAACACACTCGCATTTTTAATGAAAGAAGATTGAAACTGAATTTGTGGCACTTCTAAAACTCAGTCAAAGCAACCAGTCTTTTTTTCTTGTCACAAGGGAAAAAAATGACTAGTTTTGCTACTCTCTGATATGTGAATTAATGACTTACAGCATTCTGAAGGAAAGAAAATTTCTCTTATGTTAACATATAACTTTGTGCTTGGAACATTTAAGGTGAAACACACCATCTCTGTCAGAGATCCATTTATTTGAATAAAGTTGCAGAGGCCCTTGCCTGGTCAGGAGAAGGTATTGATCATTTGATTTAATCCTCGTATGCTGCACAGAACCTGGACATAACCATTCCACTTGTTTAAGGGACTCTGTAACAGAATTTGCACCAATACTGTATTTCCATGGAAATCAGATTAATTGAATTTCATGTTTGTATGACCTTCATCCTGCCAGGCAATTGACATCCCCTTTGATTATGGTTTTTACTTGTCTTTTTCTTTGTCTTTTTCTTTTTCTTTTTCTTTTTCAAGGTTGATAAAAAATGGCTTATTTAAGAAAGGAAAACTAGAAAAAGTTAAGAAATAATTATCCTGCAGTTTTGCTTCATATTACTTTTTTGTAACTCTCCAAATTACTTTTTTGGAAAATAAAATCCATCTCTTTTTTATTTGTGGACTATACTCCAGGTGTAGCAGACCATTTAAAATTTCTAGGAGCATCCGCTAGCGGATTGCATAGTTTTCCACGGTGGGGTGCTTATTTGCCACTTTGTTCCACAAAGTCATGTGGAAACACCCCAGGCAGTTGCATTCTGCATAGAGGAAAGCTGTCATGGGTGGAGAAAATCTGAGGAGCTCTCACAAAATAGCATAAGAAACCAAACTTATGAAGACTCCAGGGAATAGCTTCAAAAGTGACCTCTGAACTTGGCATACAGTTATTGCAGGTACCATGTAAAGATGTGAGTTAATTCTTTGGTACCCCCAACACAGGTGTACCACAGCAGTGTGCCTCAGCTCCACTGCTCCATTATTTGTGAGACCTAAGCTAGTAAGCTTAGAGCTAGTTTGTCTCCTTTTAGACTACATTTGTTAAACCACTTGAAATGTTTGTTTGATTTGAATTTATCCAAGAAGGAGAGCTGTTATTTGATAAAAAGTGACCCAATTTTTGGGAAAGGTACATTTGATACCATAAATCTCTTTAATCCAGCAAGCACAACAAGAAATCACATTAAGTAGAAATTTGAAATTTCAGAAGGGAAACTGGAAAACAGATGAGTGTAACTAATTATTGGAAGATCTCAAATAACAGGAGAAGAAATAACCTAAAAGCAGAAAGACAAACAGGGAATAAGTTCAAAATAGCTATTCAATCCTCAAATATGCACCTTGGCTTAAGAAACATTTCCTTTTGTACCTAAATAAAACTTTGGGCATCTCTAAAGCATTACTGTCATTAAGCATTGCTGGATGTTTTGCCTTTTCCTGGTATATCTGGGAAAAAAATACAAAACAACACTTACCACCCTCATATAGAAGAATTTGAAAGAACTATGAGATTTAAACAATCACATGCAGAAACAAGAGATAGAAAGGCCAAAAATACTGAAGTACTCATAAGAGCACTTTATGCTCGGACATTTATTTCTTCTGAAAGTTCTTAAAATTAATCAAAGGCAGTAAATGTCTCCCAACATAAATGATCTTTTAGTTTTGTTTTGGTTTTTGATTAGACAAAAATGCATGGGTTATCCATCAAAACCACGTTGTTTTTGAGGGAAGAGATCTTGTACCAAAAAGTATTGCTTGACCACAATGGTTTGAATGAGATTCATTTTGGCCTTTCTGCACATACTGATAGGGATCACAGGAGGTTTGTCTAAAATAAATTTTGCTCCCTCTGAAATAACTGATGTTCATTGCAGCTGACACAGCCCTCCCTTGCTGCCGTTTATATCTCGTGGACCCAGCAGGTCTTGAGAGGAGGGGCTACCCTACAGCACAGCCTTTGTGCTAATTGACATTTATTGTAGGGTCACCATTTCTTTAGCATTCATTACAGACACTGATTAGAGAGCATGATAAAGACATTGCTGGAGATCAAAGCCCATCTTAGACCAGAAAAAAAAAAAATGCAAAGTAGCATTTTAAATCGATGCATCTATTTAATCTATTTGCTGCTGATATTTTCATACATATGGCTTAGTGGTATTAGATTCAGAAGGTGTAGCAGAGGCTTTAATTTGCTGCAGTTCTGGTCTAATAACCATAAAGACACCAGAGGATTCTGAAATACTGAACTCAGAGGTATTCTGACAAACCTTTGTACTCATAATAACAAAAGCTGGTGTGAGCTTCTACAATTTAAAACTAATTGCCCAGCCAATGTGCTCATTACCATATTGATGCAGTTCATAAATCAAAGCCCTGCCTATTCAAGCTGTTTACCAGTCTTGCATTAAGCAGTGTATTTCAACAGAGAAATGTAGCATGTTGCCAAAACATTGCAGAAACTTTATAAGACTGACAGGAGTGCAAACCTGGGGAGCTGAAGTGCCACAAACCTGGCACTAAAGTGCTTGTTCTTGTTTGTTTTCTGAGTATGTTCTGATCTAGCCTTGAAAGTTTCCCTAATAACCTACTGGAGCACAGAAACAGGTCCTTAAGCAGCAGGGAGCTGCTGGCAATTTTTATCAATTTGGCTTCCTACAGCAGCTTCTTTGCTTAGCCAGGAGACTTAACACACACTTTTTTTTGGAAGCAATACAGTACTTATGGCAGCTGAATTGAGGTGCATACATTAAGAATGCAGGCTTTTTATACAGGGAAAGGAAAGACTGAGAATCTTAACTAAGAACCCTAAATTAGTTATCAAAATTAGATGCCTGCAGTTAAATTCTTTGAATAGCCTACTAAGGAATCTGAAGGTACAATTCATCTGCCTAAACAAGTGCCTACCTGCAGGTGCCAAGCAGTGCCCCTGAGATGCCCTGCTGTCCTATGACATCCACACAGTAGGTATGTCAGAGGAGTTGGAGGAGGTTCATACCTCTCTGAGCTGCCAGCTGAAGGCCAAGTGGGCTAGTTTAGCATGTCTCAAGGGTATTAGAAGCCTATGTTTAGGCAGCTGAATTTCCCCCTATTTTTCCTTCAGGTATTCAGCCAGCTGGCTTAGGTATCAGAAACAATCTGGTCTTGCAAACGGGATTAATGAACTTGGGCAAGGTTCAGAAGCTACAGGGGTCTGTCTCTCAAGATGGGCTGGTTTCAGACCAACTGAGGCAGTTCTTATTCCAAACACCAGTGTTCTGTGAGTTATTTTTCTCCCTGTACTTTGCTCAGAAAGCAGCAAGAGAGAATAATTTTAATGTGGTTTCTCCTGGAATGAGTGTAGTAGCTCCTGGTGGCTGCTAGGACATCTGTCCCCCTGCACCAGGCTTTCACCCCTGTGTTGGCCATGGGCACAGGTGGCAAGGACAGAGGGTGCTGAAGCAAAAGTCAAAGCATCAAGATTACTTTGAAGATTAGATTGAAATTTAACTTGTTGGTGTAAAGGAAGCTTGAAGCAGAAGTACTGCACTAAAGAGTTACTGAAGGGTGTTGGAGCTGTTGGGGAAATTTAATAATTATGGGAAAAATCAGGAGCTTGGAGGAAGTGTAGTGTTTTACTTGAGATTATTGGTTTATCCCTGTTTAAGAGAACCCAGTTTAAGGGGAAAAGGGCACACATTTCTAATGAAATGCAACCCTCTTCTATACACAATTTTAGCAAGAAGAGTTCATCGTATTAAAACAAGTGCTCATCTTCAGTCATGATGCTTGATGAAGCCTCAGTCTCTTATGTTCTTTGTGTAAATTCAATCATGACAATTAGTAAATAAAACTTGGGGGTTTTTTGATAGAAGATGCAATGTGAGTAAGACAAGGCTTTAGTTGTAAAGAAACTTTGATTCCAGCTTACAACTCTTCTGCTGACTGTATGGTCATAGTAGACTCAAGCATCCAATTCTTTATATGCAGACTGTGGGTAACAATGGTTAAAAATTAAATTAATATGAACTGCTACTTTCTCATAATGGTACCCAAAGCAGTGATATATTTTTTTTTTTCAGAAAGGGAAATACATTTAAAGAACTTAATTTCTTTCATTCCAAGGAGTTATGAACCATACATGAACAGACCATACCAGCCTCTGATCCTGTGAAATGCAAAAATAACTGCTTTTGTCCAGTGTCTTTGGCTGCTAGTGGGTGTCACAAGTTCAGCAGAGATTTCTCAGAGGGGTATGTGCAATTTTGGAAGACAATTGCCAGCTGCTGTGAAGGAGACTTTTGTGCTGATAAACAATTTTGAATAGAGAATAGCTAAACAAGAAAAAATAAAGCCAAGCTTCTTGTTATTTGCCTACCTTGTAGAGTGAGAAGTGGTTGTCTTATGTCATTTCTCTTTCAGGAGCTTAAAAAAAATGTGAATACAACCATTATGCCATCCATGCTATCATAGACATCCTCCAATATGAAAAAATTGGTCCTTCCAGCCTCTTTCCACTTGTGCAAAATGAAGATTAATTTCCAAACAGTCCATTGAGCATCCCATGAACATACACAGTGGAATTCACTTTACATGCTGAAGGAACAATGGTAGTATTTAAACTGGAAGGAGAAGCAGCTCATACTTGTGTGTCTTTGCTTGCAGAAAGGCTGTTTCCTGACTTAGATACTAAGACCTGGGATCTTACCACTGTCAAGATCCTCAGCCTAAGCCTAAGACACAGACTTTTTTTTCCTATGTGGTTTATCCAGTGTTATTTTAAACATATATATCAGGTGTTGGTTCATTTTGCAGCCTGTGTTTGTGAACAGTGTCTATATGGCTGGCTGCTCTTCCTGTCCATGTTGATTCCATCGCCCATACAAAAACAAAGCCAAAGTATTCTAGGGCAACATCTTTAAATCAGGTTTAATTTCTCAAGTAATTCCAAGTGTAATCTTAAACCACTCAAAATTGCCTTCTAAAAGCATATGGTCAAACAACCTCAGGCCAATATCTCATCAGGAGATTGACAGTACCTTTCATACATGTAAGACAAGGCACATGAGGCAGAACAGGCAATACCAAAGCAACACATTGAATGCAATGGTAAAAGATGCCCACTGGCAGAAGGAAAGACAGGTTTTATTCTTTGATGATATTTCATTCATATTCTCAGAAACATACTGATAGACATACACCCTCTGTTCCCCATTCATACCCAAATCCTTTTTGATACCTTCTTTTGAGAGGATATAATCATGTCTGCAAGGAGCATGAGACTTTTCCAAGTGTGAAGAATCATGTCTATTCCTTCACTGTACTGCCCACACATCCCTGCCATTTGGTTTTGCTCAGGATTGTAACCATGCTATTGTGTGCTGCACAGAGCAGAAAGATTAGCAAAATCAAGGCCCACTTCATTTAAATTAACTAGAACTAAACATTGCCCATAGATCTAGGGTCTTAAAAAGGCCAATAGTTGTATTGCAGAAGGTATTTCCTAAACTTATTTGCAATTACCATGCGATGTAAGGTGACAATGACAGTGCCTTTGGAAATGCTGGTTTAGACAGAAATACAATTGAGTCAGCACACTGGCAGGATGTTAGTGCCTCAGCTGGATTAAACTCAGCCTCAGGCTCAGCTAATAGCGCAAAATGTGTCAATGATTCCTCTCGTAGCAGTCTTTCCTCCTATAGATTGCAAGTAGGTCCAGCTGTAAATAAATTTCTGACATTGCTGCGTTTGTTGAGAGGGTGCTTGGGAAGCAGCACATCTGCCACCAACAGTTGCACCTAAGAAAAACACGAACGTAAGCACTGTTAAATTAACAAAGTGTCTCTTTATCATTGTAGTTTATTGCATTTGAGAAGATATTTTACTTTCCTTGGCAACGTAAAATGAGCTTCTGACACAGTGGAGGTGGGGACAGTGATGGCAAAGCCGGTAGCAGACAGACCTGGTAGTGCAGCTGTCCTGAGATATAATGAATACTTCTGAATTGAGACAAGCCTCACTGAACTGTCATGTAAAGTAATTCCTGAAAAATGGTTGCCTCTAAGATGTGGCTTCATTTGCTGACTGACTCATTCATAACTATACCAAACTCTTCGCTGAATAAAATACTGCTTAACTTCAGTGAAGGCAATCAGGAGCATAAGGTGTAAGAGAAATCAGCATCTCAGTGCCGCCTCCTTCACTCACTGAAATGAGTCAGGATGGACGTAGATTTGGCAGCATCTGTGCCACGTATCTGTGCCTGGATATCTCAAGGTGAAAAATGTAATTTACAGCTATGAGCATGAGTACATGAGTACATCCATTACACAAGTGGAAGGGTATTGCAGCTTTTCCATTTTTGCTGTTTGCTCTAATCAAAAGAAATACAGAAAAACAGTTCCAAAATTAAACTATAACTCAGAGACTTCTCACCCCATATTTCCAGTGACAATACATCCTTTTCCTTTCCAGGCTAGATTTGCAAATAACTGATTTATAATCACACTCAAAATCTCATGTGTCCAGTAATTTGCACTACAGCTACATTTTGCAGTGTATGCAGAAGTCTATCTGCAAGCTATGATTCTATTAATATATATAAAAGGGAAGACTTGTAAAGCTTTGGCAGCAAATGGAGGTCTTGACGAAACATAGGCAAAAAATAATTAGAATTTGCAAGTGACATGAAAAGCTAATTTTGGTACTCCTTTACAATGCCTTTATACTACATCAAAAGGCATTTCACTGCCTACCTTTTCAAAATCTGACAGCATCCAAACTCAAGCAGTGGGAACCTGACTCCAGGTGCTCCAGGTGATAAAGAAAAGCACGATGTTAAGGTCTGGCATAATGCAAAGAATGAGGTCATGCTGTATTTTTAGAAGTGGCTGGTGTTCCTACGAAGCATGCTCTGGCTCTCTTTTTATTTTTTTCATTCCCTCTCCTTTTTTTCTGTCTTTTTCTGTGAATAATTTGGCCAATGCTTGCAGAAGGCTGTTTTCGCCCCAGGGATTCTCACACATACTTCCGTTGACAGAGCTCTTGTGCAGCAAGCAAGCTGAAATTTCTTTTGTTAAGGATCTGCTAATTTCTTTTTCTGTTCTGCCCCAATGCGTGGAGGATCTTTTGGCTACTCACTCAGTTCCTGTTGTTACGCTCATGGAAGTTAACTGAATTGAAAAATATGGGGTTACCTTGCAAAACAGGTAAATTTATCATCAGGCAAAAATATCCTAATCGCTTAATTTTCTCTTAGACTATGTGTCTCACATTCTCATGGCTTGTTTGCTTAATTTTTCATGGGAAGGTTGTATAAATCAATAGGAAATACTAAGCAAAGTCATTGTGAAAGGGAAACAAATGCACTAGGGGCTGAGAGGTAGAAACTTTTTATTTTAGATGAGTGGTGTACTGTTCCAGCCAAGATCAGGACTTGATTTGCTGGTTTACTATGTCAGTTCAAATTTAAATTGAATTTAAACTAAGAAAGTTCCACACATTCACATGCTCTTTAACGCCAAAATACATAATGGATATTGAAATGCACAAATTTAAGCCATGTTTAAAAAGCCGGTTTAGATGATTTGCTGTTTGAGCAACCCTATGAAATAAATCATAATAACTCGATTTCAGGCAAATGGGAATCAAGCTAGTAGAACATGGTACACAGAAGTTAATCTGCAAGGCTGCACATACACACTTGCTTGTGCCAGACCATATGAGAAATTGCCTTCCATGGCAGGTCACTAGCTATATCACAAATCTGTATTAATTTACTGCTGATTTGTAAGGAGTTTTCATTCATAAACAACATTCAATTTGTAAGTTTGAAACTCATATGGGTAAACAGCTGAAGTTGCTGCACTCAGATATGTATTCCATATTTTTAAAAAAATTTCTCTGTGTTTCTTTTTAATTTTTCTTGCTCTTACTAATGTTGTTTGGAGTCAGTTCTGATTGGACAGTTACCTGTGGTAGCTCTGCATTCCCTTTTTAGCTGACAAAACTACATATACTTTCAATATTTGACACCCTTACCTACACTAGCTTCTACCAGTAGAGCTAATGCTACTCTATATACTTAGAATTATGTATGTATACAAAAGTAATCTCCCTATTTATAAAGCCTCGAAGACCTTTTCCAGAAAGATTATTAGTTTTCAGGACTTGTATGTGCATACATTCATCATTGCGGTGAGAATTACATTATTTTGCAGGATTGTCTTAGAGGCCTTTTGTGACATGTACAGATTTAGCTCTGAATGTTCAGACCACTCTGAGTTACAAATTTTGCTGTGGGCAGGATTTCTAAATTCTCTGCTTTGCTGAGAATGCTCCATTTTTAGGAGTTAGAAACATCTATCTTTATAAAAATGGAATTTAATATTATACATAAAAGTGTGGGGATTTTTCTAGTCACTGCTAGATTGAGTTCCACAGGATGAACAAGGGTAAACCAATTTTCTCTCTTCTCACTACTTCCCCCTCAGAGATCTCTTGCCATACTTACGCAAAACCAGTCTGCTTTTGCACACTTGATTTGTTCCAGTCTCATACCAGGAAAAATACAGATTACAATAGAATAAGCAAATGTAGTAAACAGAAACATTCTTCCATGATTTTTTAAATTAAACTGTAAAAATTACAGCTTTACACCATATCCTGTAAAAACCAAAACTCATTTGAGAGAAATAACTTAGCAAGGTTTTAAAATAAGTTGGGTATTGATTTAAAATGCTAGTAATATAGAGATATATAGAGAGATAATGAAAAATACAAAATTTTTCTGGGATGGTAATTCATGTTTGGGAGACTAAAGCATCATACTAAAATACTAGAAATAAAATATACATAATTCACTTATCCTGTGCACGCCTACTGCAGAATTTGATGCCCTGGGCAGAAACGGATGCACAGGAAGTTCCACCTAAATATGAGGAAGAACTTTATTGTGTGAGTGACTAGAACAGATTGCCCAGAGACGTTGTCTAGTTCCCTTTCACTGGAGTTATTCAAGAAGCGTCTGGATGCAATCCTGTGCCATACACTCCAGGACTGCCCTGCTTGAACAGGGATGTTGGACCAGATGACACTCTGTGATCCCTTCCAACCTGACCCATTCTGTGATCCCGTGAATTTCTATAACTTCTTCTGAGGCATTTTTTGCTAAATGTTGGGCTTGTTACAGCAAAGATGTTACAATGCACACAGAGGTGTATATCTGCAGATACCATCACAGCAGAGCCTGCTTGGCAGCATTCCCGAAACGAAAGAGGGTTCAGGGAACAGGCCAAGGATGGGAAGAGTGACAATAGGAAGGGGTGAAGACTGGGAAAGAGAGTCTCTGGAGGAGATCTGGAGTCCTGAGCACTGCTACTTCCTCTGGAACTACCATCAGATGAGGAACAGGACAGCCACCAGCAGAAACTGGTGAACACAACCTGCCCTCTCACCTGACATAGGCAGCCAGGCCAAAGCTCTTTCGCTGCCTTTTGGGAAGTCTCGGAGAATAGGCAAATCTTTTTTGGTTATAGCTGGCTTTGTGAGGTGGGAGCGTGGGTGCTGGCAGCATGCTTTCTTCCAGGGTGCTGGGTGTCAGGGACTCAGAAGCAAAGGTGATGGCTTATAGCAAAGCACAGATAAAATCACCTGAAATGGCAGAGGGCTTTTTCACTGGTGCCCACAAGGTACAAGACATGGTGTGAAATGTTAGTTATGCCAATCATGCCATCTAAAACTGGGAACATGTTTTCTTTTTCAAAGACATTGTGCTCAGCTAGCTCTCCCACTGTTAAGTGAGAACCAAGGGTGCTCAGCACTTCTGAAAGTGAAGTAAGTTCTACGTAGATGACTAACTTGAAACACCTGAGACAATGAGGGCTTCAGAAGCAGCTTTCTCACTCACACATAGACAATGTAATCTATTATTACTGTGTACCAAAGATATGAGCTGAGATTCTTCTTGACTTTATTCATCCCTCTATAGGCTGGATGAGTGGTGTAAACTTTTTGTATAGACATCCTCCATAGTTTTGGATTAGGTAGGCAAGCCAGGAGGGAGATCCATCCCAAATCAGAATAGGTAAACAAGGTAAGTGAGCATTTACCTTCTGGAAGCATTTTTCTCTCTCCACTGACTCCAGCAGGAGGTTAGACAGCTTATAATAATGTCTTGATGTCTAAATAGCTATCAATAGCTGAGAGCAGGTCTACATAAACAGTGTGTTCCTGTATGCTGACGTCTATTACAGCTGTAGTTCAAATGACAAAGGTAATACAATAAATCCAAAAATTCTGTATGTGTAACAGTATTCTTTCTATTACCAAATGTATGTCTGTAACAGTAAAATATACACTAACCAGCACTGAAATATGCCTAGCTGGTATGCATTGCTCAGTGTATGGCATATGCAGTGACAGGCACATCACATGCCAGCATTTTACTTTGCTCGCTTCCCACTTTGACAGTCACAGTGCTGCCTTCTGACATGTCTTCCTCATCACTGACAGGTTTGCCACATACATCAAAGGCTTAAGCTTCTCTTTTTATTTTGAAAAGCTTCTGTTCTGCTTTGCTCTCTCACAGATGGAGTACTGAAACAATCATTAAAATAAATACTATCAATATTCAATCTGTCACAAGAAGTAAATTACTTGTATGGGTGAATATAAGCTATTCACTGATGCAAGATCAGTTCTTCAGCTGCTCCCTTCCCCCAGTGCATTGGAGGTGCACAGCCTGGATGTGAGCATGGACATGAGGACTGTTTTAAAGCAGACAAGGCCAACTGCGACGTAGTACTGAAGCTTTCTGTTATTTTTAGCCTCCACCTTTTGCTTTTCAAATCCACTGGAAATGGACAGGTGCTGCACTGCATTGGCAATTCACTGAATTTGAGATACAGAAAATCATACCTGTACTGAGATCTTTTTTTCTGTCAATTTCCCTATGACATTTGCCTATGTTTTTTTCCCTACTCTCTCCTATGGTATTTCAGTAGCTTTATCAGAGCAGTGTAAGTCGTCAGTGATTTAACAGACAATGAAAATACAGTGAACAGAGGCATATTTAGATAACAAGCATATCTCTAACATCACTTTAAATGATTCTGAACCATTGTGTCAATAATCAACCTAAAGTCATTAACTAAAGAACACTTCTGCATTTTCCCAGTCTCTAAGCAAAACAAGTCAAGATTCTCATGTTTTAAGTTCATTTAATCTACATACATAAAATATTTTTGAAGAGCATAAGTAAATCTGAAGTAAATTTGATATGGAAATTTCATGTTTCAGGATTACTTTTGCTGATGCACTCCATTGCAAGCACGTTGCAATTAATTTTATTCTTTTTCTTTTCCAGGAGCTGAGAGGATTCAGATGTTTTGTATGCAGGTCCAGGCATTAATAATGACTGTGTGATCACAGTTTTGGAAAACTAAGAATAAATTTTCTGGCTACATATGCAGATTTATGTTTCTTAAGAAAAGCAAGAATGAAGTAATTTTCATCTCTGATGGATGAAACCCACTGGAATGGAAACTAACATCTATGAAAAAGAACAGGGCTCACCTTATCTTACATCTGCCAAGTGCCTGGGGACTCCAAAGCAAGCAAAGTATGAAGAACACCAAAGAAAGACAGAAAATCAGACAAGTCCATATGAATTTCAGAATGTGCTACTGGAACCTGAGCTGAGTTTGCTGTCTGTGTCATCCTCGTTGAACCACAATGAGACATCCTCACAACTTGGCATAGCTGCATGGCATGCCAGCGCCACCAACCAGCCTGAGACAAAGAATCTTTGTGAAGAACATTCTACAAGGTACACCCCAAAGGAAGATCCTTTAAACCTTCCCATGCACACAGAATGGCCAGTCCTTACAGGAAAAAATTCAGACAAGAAACCAGACACAAATAATGAGATCAGAGTTATAAAACACAAACCAAGTGCTATCGCATTTTCTGATGTCGAATTTTTATCACATGAAGATGACACTAAGCTCCATATTTGCGAGGCAGGAGAAGCAGATGATTTTTCTTCAGAAGAGGAAGAAGCAGATAACAGAGGTGATGATGATACGTTTATGGAACTGCCACAGTATGAGGCATTTGTCAAAGGTCTTCGGAGAAGAAAAATTTCTCAAAGAAAGCAAGTTAAACATGAACTTAATAAATATCAACACATCTGTCACTTACAAGACTGCAATAATCATTATGAAAAGGCATTGATGGACCATGACAAGGAAGAAAAACACATGGAGCTGGAGGTAATATAAACTACTCTTTAGTTTCAAGTGTGTTTTAAATAAGTGGAGTCATTTAAGGTTGGTTACAGGAGGAAAAGGAGTTGAGTAAATTGTTATAGGATGATAATAATGTGAATTATAAAATTAAGGACCTAAACCTACAGTAAAAGTATACTAGGTTTTTCACTAGACAAATTTTACTTCAGTTTGACGACACTTCTATTAGCCTGAACGTCAAACTTGGATTTTCTTTTTTTTTTTTTTTTTTAAAGGGAACATTGGCTCCATACATTTCTGCAAGATCATGTATCATGCCATGTAGAGCATACAGTCCAAGGACTATTCCAAAGAGACAGAGCAAACATTTAGTCTTAGAGCAGAATATATTTCTTCATGCTGAAAAACAGCCTTTTGGTGTGGTGGCACTCCTGCACTGAGCCACCTAGCCCACAGCACTGCTTCTACTATATAACTGTTTCCTGTACTATTATTTCATTAAAACAACAGGGAAGACAAGTTAAAAACTGGCATGTAGTAATTGGTTGGTTGGTTGGTTGGTTGGGTTTTTCTAGTTTTTTTTTGTATCTGTAATGTTATATACATCATGATGCTCTAGAGACCAGTGGCCAAAATGAAAACAGAAGTCGACTCAGGACAAAATTAAAAACCCTGTGTAATAAAAATCATCCAACTATATATAACTTTTCCAGGAAAAAAAAAAGGTTGAGTAAATTAACTTTGTTTTTTGGAACTGGAGGAACAGAAGCCTCCCAATTGAAGTGTCACTAGCCTGGAGAATAAGCTCGCTTTCCCCCCTGCTCCCAGCTGGTGACAAACTAAATGACTGGAGCTAAACATGTTTATCATTGGAGAAGCTCAGTTCTAGTGCAAAAATATGAAATTATTCCAAATAGTGGGCAAACAAACCCCTTAGAATGCCAATGTTCCTGACCTTGCAGCACAAATTCATCTTAACCTGCAGCTCAGGCATACCTTTTCTTCCTCTGTCTTCTCCTTCCTCCAGCTTAAAAAAATTATTTTCCATGTAAATCTTCTCTATGCCTTTAAAACCAGACTGTAGCCCTAGTCTTTTAACCAGCGGGTTTTATTTTACTCCACCTGCAGTTCTCCTTTTACTTCTAGTGCTTACAATACAGACTTGTTCGTTGACTTCTCATTAAATAAAAGAAAGTAGAATTTGGACTGTAATGTCCATATTTACATCAAAACTACATATATACATACAATACCTAATTGCTTTCCTTTAGTACTAACCTATCTTTAATTCAGGGTGACTAATTCTGCCCTTAACTGAGTGGGAGTTTTGTGCTGTATTTCCTACATATCCCAACTTCACCACAGAAACCTACCAACACATAAAGAAAAAAGGCACATTTTAGACATTTTTCTCAGCAGATAATATTAGAAGACCAAGGCCCAAAGATGGTTCCCAAACAGCACAGCTTTTGATGCAATACTGACCCTGATTCTCATGACACATGGTTTATTAAGTAATTGCATTGTTACTCTAACCTAAGCCAAGTCTTACTTCCTCATTTACTCAGAAACATTCACATTAATGAAAATAGTATATATCCAAATCGATGCACAACATCCTTTGGATTCTCTTTACTGGAGGTCATTTCCATAGATAAAAGGGAGAGACCAGGAGATGTTGTCATTTAGTTTACTTTATGTCTACACCATAAAATAAACTCAAGGATGCAGCTTGTAGGACAAAATAATGGATTATAAATTCCAAGACAAGCATGTGAAATTACCTAGTAAATCTCAGTAAGTATGTCAAAACATTTCAAGAACTGGATGCAATGAGGCAGTCCTGGTTTTGACTTTTTTCTCTATGTAAATAAGCATGCATCATTCTAGGAAAGTCTCCAAAAATTTTTTTTAAATTTTTTAAAAAATTAAGATTATCTTGTCTTTCTATTTTTAGCAGCAGCTGTGTATTACTATTCAGACTAAAAACTCCCCCATGATTCTGGTTGAAGTAAATATATGACATGGTCAAGTTACTTATGGCTATTGTTTAGAAATGGTGTTGGGAGAAATGTCTTTCTAGTGGAAATAAATTAAATAAATACATGTGGTAAAAATGCTGATAAGCAACCATTACTGCTAAACCTAAAACTTAAAAATCATATCATAAAGAGATTACTTCGGCCATACAGATAGAGGTTATCACACACAGCACCCTGTGCCATATCCTGGCTCAATCCTCGCTCCTGGAGTTCAGAGTGAAATAGTGATTAAGCTCTACCCTGCAGGGGCATTCCTAGCTAAATGTATTTGTTACTGACTGCAAATCTCCTGTTTTAGGTCTAGAAGGGAGGAAAGGCTGTCACCTTCTCCAAGATGGAAGGGTGGCCCTTGCAGGCAGTCACCACAAGCAGAGACAGTGACCCAATCTCCTCTTAAATAGTTGTTAAATGCATTTAGGTGACCACTGGTGAACTTCTGGTTTCATTCTAATTAATAAGCAGAGACAAATCTTCAAGTACACTGAACAGTAAAAAAGTAAAGGGAAGATGGAAAAAATACAACTTGTGTATGCTGCCAACTCTTTGCCAAGTGGAAGAAACTGCTGAAAACAATTCATATAAGGGTGACCTTTAAAAAAATGCTCTACAGCTTCTGCCTCATCTGAGTGGCACAAGATAAATGATATTTCTGTTCAATTTATGAATTCAGCATGGTCCCTGATTTTCCACCCTTTGAGCAGTTCCACATATATTTCCTGTGCTTTCTCATAAAATTTGTCTAAATTTGGCAATCTCTTTTTGTCAGGAGTCTGTAATCAGCAGTACATTTAATGCCTAAACACAGTTATTCCCAAATACTTAGGTTAATGGTTGGTTTAATGTTCTTAAAGGTCTTTTCCAACCTAAATAGTTCTATGATTATTTGGTTTCTTCTTTCCAGAGATTCATTTGCAGCTCTGAAGTGGCACCGTCAGCCATTTTTCGTTGCCTCCTTAACTTCAAGTTTTCATATCAAACTTGATGCAGTGTTTGTGCATGCAGCCAGCTCTGTGTGCAGGGGCAATAAATTATTCAGAATAGCTTCTGAAACATAACATTTTTCTAGACTGTCATTTCTTCAAACTATTGAGCAAGGCACAGCTGATGAACATATTTAACCAGGTATTAATATTCAACTTTCCATCAGTAAGCTTATCCTATCCTTACACAGTCTGAAAACAATGTGTGTTACTTACAGGAGTAGCATTTCAGAAGAGTAAAAAAATCGAGGTATTTGACAGATATTAGGCAATAAGAAAGTATTATGAAATCATACCCTTGACAGTGTGAACTTGCCTCACCTCAGGGACTGTATAGAAATCCTGCTAATATTGTTTACTGCTGCACAGAGACAAGCATAGTCTAACATGGCAGTAAACTGAAAATCCTTTCTGGAACAATTTCAAATAGTCTGTTTGGGCAGCCCATATTAGCTATTGGAACAGCCAAAAAGGTTTCTGTTGCTGTTGACATTACTTAGGGCACCTAAGTGAGTTGTCACATCTTCCTCTGATGTTTCTCTCTCCCT
The DNA here is from genome assembly GCA_013397955.1 of Grantiella picta. NCBI lineage: Eukaryota > Metazoa > Chordata > Aves > Passeriformes > Meliphagidae > Grantiella > Grantiella picta. Next base: position 952,852 of record VZRM01002470.1, read on the forward strand.
TGAGAGACAAGTCAGGAAGGCCACATGCTGGAAAGGAACTGCTTAGAGTAACCATTAGGATGTGCTAGGTGCTCCAGCAGCCCCTGTGCAGCCTCTCTGTCTGCACACATATTGCATCATGCCTCTTTCCACACATTTAGGAAGATCTAAACCAAACCTGCTTGTTTGTTTAAAGCAGCATAATGATGGTCTAATATTTGCATTGAATGTCACTGTGTTCAGCTGGGTCAAACAAAGATTGAGATGCCACTCCCCAGAAGAGACAAGATGACCGAAACAGATAATTTAGGTAGTTAAGGTAGTATTCACAATGAGTATCTTTGTCAGGATTTGGCCTTCGGATTGCAAGTTCAAAGACTTCGGGAGGAGGCTGCACAGGCATGGGGGTGGCCAGTACAATGTCAGAGACAGTCTGTGTGCAGCTCTGTAGTGTGTTATTGAGGCAGCTGTGCCATCACCTTTCACCATCAGTAAATCTTCAAATAAAACTATAGTGTTCTAGAGGAGGTTTATGAAAGCTCCATTGTTTTTGACATTTAAAGCTAAGGCAACTGAACTCTGGAAATTATTTCAGAAAACAGTCCTTTACTGGCAAAAAATTGGATTATGAGTTTCTCTTTTCTTGATTATTCACTTGCTTTCATTAATTTTTTTGTTCTGTTCTTGTACTACAGTTAGGTAAATTTTATCCTCATTACACAATCACTGCCAAAATGAAAAGTTTGATAATCATTGTATGAGCTTAAATCACAAGATTTAGGCTGGAATATTTTGCTGAAATGCAATATGGAACTTTCCACAGCATCTGTCTCTCATTTTGTCTGCTTGGTGCAGCCCAGGATGGGGTTTGCTTTCTGGGCTGTGAGGGCACATTGCTGGCTCATGTTCAGCTTTTCATCCACAAGAACCCCCAAGTCCTTCTCTGCAGGCTGTTCTCAATGAGTTCCTCTCTAGTCTGTGCTCATATCTGGGATGGCCCCAACACAGGTTCAGCCCCTTGTACATAGACTTGTTGAACCCCATGAAGTTCTTGTGGGCCCGCCTGTCAGGTTTGTCCAGGTCCCTCTGGATGGCATCCCATCCTTCTGTTGTGTCAATTGCACTGCTCAGCTTTGTGTCATCTGAAAACTTGCCAAGGTGCACTCAATCTCACTATGTCACTGTAGTGATATTGAAGAGCACGAGTCCCAGGACAGAGCCCTGAGGGACACCACTTGTCAGTGGCCTCCACCTGGACATAGAGCCATTGATCACTATTCTCTGGCTGTGTCCATCCAGCCAATTCCTTATCAGCCAAATAGTCCACCCTTCAAATCCATCTGTCTCCAGTTTGGAGATAAGGATCTCATGGGGAACTGTGTCAAAGGCCATAAAGATAGATGACATCAGTCACTCTTCTCTTGTCAGTTGCTGCAGTCACAAATAGAGGAGATAAATCCCTGAAAATTTATTCAAAAGCCATAGTCCTTAAAGTCAATTATGATTCCTTAAAATATACATAGTCTTCCCTGTGACTTGTAATCATTTTAATCAAGTAATCCTACCACATGAGAAAGGAATCAGAATGTTTTAAGTCTTTGACAATGAGTTTGACCTGGCAGTGTACTCAGGTGGTCAACAAGGCCAATGGCATCCTGGCCTCTACCAGCAATAGTGTGGCCAGCAGTACCAGGGTAGCGACTGCGCCCCTATACTCAGCACTGGTGAGGCCACACCTCAAATCCTGTGTTCAGTTCTGGGCCCTCATTACAAAAAGGAAATTGAGGAGCTGGAGCGTGTCCGGAGGAGGGCAATGGAGCTGGGAATGGGTATGGAGCACAGCTCTGATGAGGAGCAACTGATGGAGCTGGGGTTGTTTAGCCTGGAGAAAAGGAAGCTCAGGGGCGGCTTCATCACTCTCTATAACCACCAGAAAGGAGGCTACAGTGAGGTGAGGGTCAGTCTCTTCTGACATGTCTCAAGTGAAAGGACAGGAGAAAATGACCCTAAGTTGTGCCAGGAGAAGTTCAGATTAAATATTATTAAAAAAACCCATGCACTTAAAGAATCGCTTGTCACTGGAATAGAGTGCCCAGGGAGTTTGTGGAGTCATAATTTCTGGAAGTGTTCAAGAGACATCTGGACGTGGCACTTGGGGATATGGTTTAGGGGTGATTATGGTTGTGCTGGGTGGATGGTTGGACTAGATGATCCTGAAGGTATCTTCCAACCTTGATGACTCTGTCATTTTGTGAATTTGATTTATTTAGATTATATTGAGTTAATTCAATTTAAATTATCAAAACAGAGCAGAGTCAAGTCTACATCTATGATCAGGTATGAGACCTGCCAAAGTAAGCTTCTTGCCCTTATTCTTGGATGGCTTACACTCTGCAAGGTCCCTGTGCCTCTGGTATTACTGCTCAGTGCCTTGCTTAGCCACTCTGAAGCACTTTTCTGACAGGTACTCTTCTGTTTTCATTAATGAGGCAGTGGAACTTAAGTGGAATTTAAGCTATCTGAAAATTGCCCTGCAATAGTTCCTTCTTCTCTTATTCAGTTGTACAAGAGCAAAAACTAGAAAGGAACATATTAAAGTGAAGCACAAATTCCTACTCTCATTCCTCCCATACTTTGGAAGTTTGTACTTCATTTTGCCTATGAAACTGAGACTCCAAAGCTAGAGGAGAACAGTTGCAAACCTGTGATGACTTCTTTGTGAGGAGTAATACAGTTACTATTATCTCCTTTCAGTCATCTGCTGCAGACATGGGAAGTCTACCCAGGTAGGAGAGCTGAGCGCTGAAATAACAATACCCAGGGACAACAGGGGGTGAAGTCAAGGGGAGGAAAATGGGAAATTACTTGTCTAAGAAAGGAGTGATGCCCTGGGCTTTATACATCCTAATTTCCTTTGTGTGTCTGTAAGATTTGCACTTTCTGTATTTCAATGACACATTCTCTGGAGCAGATAGATAAGGACATGATGACTCTAACTTTGTGAAGTTTTTAGCATTTATGTTTGCTTTCTGCCTGCTTGGAAAAGGGGTTGGAGAACTGCTGATTACTTTAGCAATGACGAATTATTATCAGTCAATAAATAATCACAATCAGCTCTTTATCATTAATAATCAGATAAATGCTACCTTAGGGACAAATTTGAAGGACTAATGGTGAATGTAGCATTTTGTATTGAGTACTTTTTTCTCTCACCTCAATATTCCAAATAGTGTAACCATTTCCCATTACAAGATGGCATTTGTTGAGTCCTGCTTGCTGTGGACATTAGCTACATGACTATTTCTACTGAGAAATTATTGGAACTTTGGAAAATAACAGTGAAGTTATAAAAAGAACAGAAATTTTAGGATATGCTTAAAGATCATACTGAAAAGAATTGGTATATTGAAATAATGTAGGAAAGCATGCAGATGCTATTGAAATTTCTGCCCTTTATCTCTTCAGCATACTTGCATGCTGCTTGGATGTCTTAATACATATGCAAGACTCATTTTTTATTAATACAGAATTAAAAAATAAAAATTTATATGGCCCTTGAAAGCATACACTTCTTGTCATTAGCAGATATATGTATTTTAAATCACGAGATCATCTTCAGCAGGCATCAGTGGCTACTGGGTTGAGATTGGAGAAACCATGCACTCTGGCTTTTGTACAATATAACCCATAAACTATTTTCATCAGACTCTTTCAGCTTGGACTCTGCCAGAATCCTCCTGGGGAAAACTTGTAATATGAGGAGACCTGTCATTTATCAAAAGCAAAGCTGATAAACAAATTTCCATCAACCAAAAAATTCAGAGGACTGTATTTCAGTTGATTCTCCTGCAGTTTTCAGAATGCCATCACTCTAAAAATGTATAGTATATCGTATATATTACTGACATACTGAGATTCTGAGAAAATTAAAATTCCAGGAAGTACTAATGAAGAAAATTGGATAATTAGTCAAAAGGACAACTCATCTTGACTTTCAAACTCCTTTAGAAAATTTACAAAGTACATTTCAACTTGGTGTTGAATTAGGTTGTATACATACTTTATATATATAATATGTATATTAGAGAAGGTGAGATTATTGAGTTATCTTGCACAGTGTGAAACTCTTGGGCTGCTCAAGTTAATGCACAGAACTTTATAGCTGTCCTACTGAGAAAATACTGCTCTGCCAACTGATTTTATTGCACAGCCTCATCATGGCCCCATGTACACACATTAAAAGACCCCACAAACAGCATTTTGGGAACTCCTGCTTTAGCTTGTTCAAGAGCACTAGTGCATTGTTTATTGCTCATATTTTTTGTTATTGTTTTTATTTATCTGTAAAGCTTCAAAAGACTAAATAGTTAACACAAATATATACTAAAGGAGGAGAATATTCATTATATGTAACTTGGGCTATGGATTTTTTTCAAATATTGACTACTTTATTTGTTGTGTATTTGAATATTTTAGAATCATAAGGCCACCTCAGGGAAGAGCAATATTACTATTGCCCTTGCCAGAAAACATTAAAAAAGATTACGTGTTTATGGTTTCACTAAGCCCATAAAATAAAAGAGATATGTCAAGATTCTTCATTAAAAGTGTCTGAAAATATCTGGAACCTGTGCAATGTGAGCACACTCAAGTGTTTCATGTGCCTCTACAGAAGGAGAGCAAAAGTCAACAGAAAATATGCCCTGTCTAAGTCAAGGCTGTGATGAACAACATTCCTCGCTCAGAGCATGGGAAGAGGCACCTGTGAGTTACAGGCTGGGTCTTAGGTGCAGGGAACCAGAAGAAACATGTAGAAATCTGTTAATCTGCTTATCATGGAAATTAAGATATTTCTTCAAGGAACAGATAGAAGCACTGGATAAACTGTGGGATGGGCAGTAAGAAGAACTCGTGAGATCAGAAACTTGCACAAAAGATGAGGGGACCAGGTTGGGTTGCATTTTCAAGCTTGTTTGGCTGACAAGTGAGGAATTAGTCAGTAGAACTGCAGTATAGCAGGGGAAAAAAAAACCACAAATAGAAAGAAACAGAATATTACTGAATCAACAACCTTGCAAAGTATATTTTATCATATGTAAAAGTTCTTGAGCAGGAGTAAGAAAAATGAGTTACAAATTTCTTTATATACAGAAGCCCCACTGAAAGTTTGTGGCACTTCCTATAAGGCATTTAGGTGCTTTTTAAACTTCTTTCTAGGTAACACATGCCCAGTTAACGAAAATCAGACTCTAGTGATACGGCTAGGATCCCTCTGTCCTTCTTTATGTGAAATTTTAATAAAATAATGTTAGCTTGATATTGTAACAGACATATTTCTTCGGTAGTGTCATTGGACCCCAGACTATCATATGATTTGACAAGCTCAGGGATCTATGACCATTTTGGTACTGCCATGTTACAAGCTACCATATAACCAGAAATCTGTGTGAACACTGAAATCCATGATTGAAACCAATTCAGAGAAACATAAAAAAGAACTTAAAATGCCATGAACTTCTTAGAAAGTTTGGGATGATGGATCTGAGATTTCATTTTATGACATTCTTGTGTGGTTACTTTCTGTAGGAAAGTGTTATTACCCTCAAGAATTTCCTTAACAACCTCTCCAAGTATGGAGTATTTCAAATTGTAATAAAAGTGAAAACAGATTGTTCTTTCTATCCAGACTTTAGTTCAAACGAACGCTCTTGTAAAACTCTTGCCCAGTTTTGAATTATCTCAGAGCTAAGACTTTTGCAGTGCAGTGAAGGGAAATCTCCTCTGAATTAGCCTGGAGTTCTCCTGAAATAAATCAGACAGGACATTGAAATCAATGTCTGCATTTGAAACATTTTTCTTCCAGAAGTTAACTTTAGTAAAATTACACCAGTCTTTGGCGTTGTATTACTGGATTCTCTTTAAGTGTGCTTTCTATGGATTCTGAAGTTCTTTGGCTTTTAGACTAGCCATCCGATGTTTCAAAAATCAGGCCTAGAATAGGTAATATTTTAGTGTCAAAGGTTTAACAGCTCATCTCTAAAGTATGTGCAGAGAAACTTTGTTTGGCCTTAATCTAATCCTGCAAATGAAGCAATTAGTGATATGGTAGATAAACTACTGGAAGGTTTGCAGTTGCTATTTATTGTTTCTATTCAATAAGTATAATGGTGACATTTCAGTATTTATGTAATGATGACTTTTCACTGTGGCAAAAACCTTTGCAGTTAGTCTGAGGACTGTTTTACTTAAATTAAATGATAAAAAGACCTGCTAAACCTGCCAGGAAACAATAGAACATAACACCGCAACTTGTACATATTTTATGCTATATGATGAACATCACATATCAAAATCAAGAGCAAAGTACCCAAAGCCAGTAACTAGAAGGAAGAATATAGACTGCCATTTTTTAACATGCCAAGATAGGTGCCTAAACTGAAAGGGGAGTAACAAGTATTTGTGCAACTAAGGATCTAGACTCCAAGAGTGCACCTCAAGTTGTACTTTCATCTGCTGTATTGCAGAGTTTATCAAGGGATTACACATAACTGGTCATATAGATATATGGAAAATTATGATGTTTGTGAGATGAAAGATGATTAAACTAAAAAAGATTACCCCTGCAAGACAGAAATATTTCAAACACCCTGGGGTTTTTTATAAATAGAAGTTGCAATACTATGATGTCTCTAATGCGCGAGGGCTACCAAGATAGCCCTGGTTTATGTTTTGTGTAGTACAGATCACGTGCTATCTTGAATTCTCCAAGCCTTATCTTGGGGGACACATAATGCCACTGAGGTTAAAGAAACTTCTTAATTAGAAAAATTAAAATAAAATCAAAAGAGAGAAATGGGATTAAAATGCCTTAGTGGGAAACCCCCAGTATTCCAAGCAAGCAGAGACAAACTCAGCTCTTTCTGAAATAAAGGCAAAAGCAAATTATACAACTTCAGAAAACTCTATTGAAACCAAACTCTTCAGACATGACAAAGCTTGCATTTTGCAGGTGAATGAAGACAGCAAACTCTAAAATTGCCACCTCTTCAAGTAAAAGAATTTACCACAAATACAAACAAAAAATAGCAGCAAACTCTAAAATAGTAAGAATTGTTATAAGTTGGAATGTATATATTCACAGTTTTTATCTCAGATCATCTTGTCCTGTGTGCAATGTTTCCAGTTTTGTATAAAGTTCTTAAGAAGACGAGGTTAAGTTGCATTAAGCAGAATGAAGATATCCACGCTAAAGTTAAAAAAAAAAAAGACTAGACCTTGATGGGTGCTTTATTTCTTATTTGGATATTGTGTTCAAATGGTTGCAAATGCTAAGGAGTGCTCACACAAGCAGCTTGGAACATACAGCATTTAATTCTAAAGCAAATTAAAATGCAGGTGTAAGAGTAGCAAGTATGAGGTTGAAAACTGTACAAATTTGAGAAGAAAAATTTGTTTTATGCATCCAATTTAAAATCAGCAGTATATACATCAAAAAACCCAACCTCCTAGGTAGAGCATGACAAATAAAAGCATTCTATTTTGCAAAGGAAGTAATTATTTTTAAATTTGGGGTTACCCTAGTTCAGAAAAAAACTCCCCAAAGATTCAAAATTCTCTATGACAGTGGAGAATTCCTTACCCTGGGTGTGATATGTCAGAAGCCTCCAGCAGCTTGCTAGGTGGGCTACTAAGGAGTTTGGATAGCCTAACTGGCAGGTAAAGGTATTTTCCCCAGAGGAAAGTTGTCAAAATTAAGCTGTCTTTGATAAGTAATTCAAGTTTGATGCATTGACAAATATCAATTAAATTAAAAGAAAATCACTGATCATATAAGATATGAAATTACTATCACTTCAGCATTTTAAATTTTGAATTCAAACATATGTTGGGTGGGTTGCAAATAGGCTGGTTTTTACACTGTCCATGCAGGTTTTTTCCAGCAGGGCTAACCTGTACATTGATCAGTTTATGCACATTTTCCCTCTAAGAGTTGTCTAGCCCAATTCCCTTTGTTATTGTTTTGGGGTTTGGTTTGGGGGTTTTTTATGGGTGGCAACATCACCTTGAGACTATACAGAGGTGAGCAAGATTAGACAGCAACTGGGAGAGCTTGTCACTTCTTTAAGTTCCTCAAGTGTTGCAAATAGACAAAGTGCTAAAATACAAACTATGATCCTTCCAACTTTTATCCTGGCATGTTTGGATGTAGCTCAAGTGCACATAAGCTTTCTTCACAAGGATATCTAGAGATGCTTCCTAAACTTGCAAATCTTGCAGTTCTACATTATACTGCATTTTGTTAGCAAGACTTGGCCTATTATTTCTACTGTTAAGTCTCCTGCATTTCAAAATATACTTGTTTGAAGTACGTAACTGGAGAAACTAGGTGAAATCGTTGAATTAGCCTAGGAATTGTTTGTTTTCAGTTATTTGCAGAGTTACACCAACAGGTATTTTTATGTGGATCTTTGTGGTTGATGAGGTTTTTCTAAAGTATGCCATATCACAGGGAACTGACATATTTGCGAACAGAATTATCACTGCTGATAATCATCCCACAGCAGTTTTTTTTTCACTCTTTCTATAATTCTCTTAGTAATTTCAAACAATAATGTTTTCCTGTTCTTTTTAATAACCATTACTTTTACAAATAAAGCTTACTAAGTACCTCAAGGATAAACAAGTTTTGAATGCTTTCAGTTACTGTACATCACAGAGCCAGGAAAATATAAATCACACTAAAGTACTCCAAAATATAAGCTATGTTAGAACTAGGATCCAATAACTAACATCCAGTAATGGTCAGGCTAAATCTCTGCTTGATGAGTGGAACCTTGGGACAGGTTCATGTTTTCAGCTTCACCTGCCTCAGAACTTCTTCAGTGCATTTGTGTTCTGAAGAGTTTGCAAAACTCGTGCATGTCATAAAAGTAGTTGCTAAAGATCACTGTTCTCCTTCAACCCCTCTCATTCCAGCAGCAGATGTCTGAAGCAAGGGACCAGGAACATGCCTTAACCTTAAGATTCTGTTAACAGTAATTTTTGCTATTTAGTGACGATCAAACTCTTACAACAAGACAGATTTCTCTAAGCTCTAGGTCTCATTTTCCAACCTATGTGTTATACAAAAACATTTATATGGTATAAGCAATATGTTTACAAGCTCTTGGAACACAGAAACTACTCTTTTCCTTCAGGAATGATGCTTAAGGCTGTTTCAGCAAAGCAACATTTCTTCAGAAATTGAGATCAAGATGATTTCTTTAACAGAAAGTGTTTTAGGTTTTTTAACTGAACTATGTTCTTCCCAAGCTAAAATGGACATGCTAAAATATATAATCACTATTTTATGTCTGTTTGTGACTAAAAAAGCCAAGAAAGAGTCTTCATAAAGTAAGATGTCCAGGGGGCACAAAATATTAGGCAGTATTATGCATATATGCAGTCATTATGTGCAGTCAGTATTATGTGGTAATAATACAACATTTCCTTCAGAGTTCCTTTTTTTTAAATTCTAGCAAGACAGGGCTTCATCTGTTTACAAATACCATGAATAGTTAAAGTTTTGAAAGTTGTTTTGATCGGTCACATGGAATCTATATCTGTTTCTAATCTCTGAAAAAAGAAACGTAGTTCAAATTCTGAACTCTTCAGGTACATAACTAGCATTAATAATTAAAAATATAGGACTACACTCTACATAAATTAATAAGGGATTAAGGATTCTATGAATGCACAGACAAATGCATTAAGTGATGATCTTAATTCAGCATTTAAATTCTGCCCAATTCCTTCAGCTTCTTAGCTTCTCTATTTTTCATAGCAATTCCTGCCATTTAGAGAAAAAAGAAAAAGCAAGAACTACATCAGATTATTATGGTAAAACACCTGATACTGTCGCTTTTAGCATAGGCAGGTAGCAGAAATGGATATTTCAATTTACCAAAAAAAGATGGCAAAAAATCCACAACAGAAACACAGAGAGGTGACTTGCAAGACGTGTCCCTGGTACAGCCAATGGCTGGTTCAAAATTTTATGTGTAAGTCTCTTTGCTTCCCCAGGCCAAAAGCTTTTGCCAGTTTTACAAGGCAGGGAGGAGTGAAATTGGATCTTTATAGTTTAGGCTATTAATTCCTCTGTAACACTTAGCTATTTAAATATCTATGGTTCCTGATCATCCATGAGCCTGGCAGAGTAGGCCTGCAGCTCTTATAACTTTCTCCAAAGAAACTGGGTATGTAGGAGGAAGATCCTTAACACGGAGCTAAGATATCAGCAGAATATTATCTGGATCTGCGTGTTAGAGAATGTATCCGGTTTCCATGCTGCAGAGAAAGCAGTCTGTCAAATGAAGCACATAAATTTCTTGTACAGTTGAGGAAAAGACACTGATGTCTTTGAAGAGCTCCAGAGGGAGATCCCATCTGATTAAGTGCAGGCATTTAAGAAACTTAGCCAATGAAAAGAAAAATGTGCCTCTTTACTCATCTTCTTCACTTCCAAAAATTTATACAAGGAGATTTATTTTTTGCTATGATCAGTGTCCTTATGTCACTTCGACAAGCTTTGTATAATTTAGATGTTACAACCCATAGCCCATTCAAAACAACGGGAGACAAAACATTAAAACTAAACAGTGTAGATGCACTATAAATAATACCTGGAGTTAGTTTTATCAAGTCACCAAGCATAAGGGTATTTCTGATTTCAATTGTGTACTCAAACTTACTCCCACCTCCCTTTAACTTTGGCCAACTCAAAACTTAAAAAAATATATATAATTCATTGTTTGTATTACACTGTATTTTTAGTTACAGAGATCTTTTGTTTACTTTCTCATTCTCAAAGATGGGTTTTTTCCCAGAAAAGATTTTCAAAAATGTACTCACCTGATGCAACTTTGCCACAAAAAGTAATTTTCTTTTATGTGACTGTTTTTAATGCACTATTCTTCCCCCTGCCTAACATTTAGAAAGGGACTAAATCTCTGTCTTGATCCTTGGCCACTAGAGACAGGCATCTAATGAAATTTACTGCACTCACTGAGTGCAGTGTGAGGAGCAACCTGGCAGGGCTGACACCTAAACAGAAGCTGTTGAGAAACCCCTTTGCTGGTTATGAAAAAATAAGAGTGTGTGGGATGAGTGACACAAACCCTTATTTGTAAAATCAGCAAATAAGCTCTGAGCAATCCTCATAATGTATTTTTCTTCAGTTTCTTGATCAGAGACTAATTGCCCTTCATGGTGGAAAAAGTCATTTATAGAATCAAGCATCTCAGGATAGGAAATGAAAATTTATTGTCCTACTGTTTTTCCAGAATTCACCTAATCACCTCGTGATGATTATCTCAAAAAAGTAATTAATTGTTCCAGAACGTTTTTCAGATTAAGATTACCATCCTGACATTCTGCAGAATTAAAGCCTCCTGCCTCACCCCTTTCAGCACCTCCTGTTTCCCAGCCCATTCCACACCTCTCACTGCTTTCCACCACACTCCAGTCCTCTTGTGTTCTTGCAATATCTACCGTTTCTACTTCCTGCTATTTTCTCAACAACTGTCCATGTCTCCTCTACTTCCTTCCCCCAGAATGTCCCCAGACCTCCTCCATGATTCTGGTAAGGGACAATGTCTGCTTTACCTCTTGGTAAAGTTTCCACTGCCTGGCCAATTAGCACACATAAGCTCATCAGCAGTTACTCAGAAAAAATATTGACTGTTATCTCATCCTTAGCTTTATAGAGGGCCATCACTTTTGTCTCATGTACAGTCAAAATTTTGATTAAACTTGGTTCTCTCTGATATTTCTTCCCATCTTTCAAACTGATTTAAGGTATCTGAACTTTTCAAAAGTTGTGGGAGAAATATCACAGCAGCTGAGCAACACAAAGCCAGAACAGGATGACTTTGTTCTCTTAAAACATCAAGGGGAAAAAAAACAGAGAGAGAAAATACTAAAGAATTAAGTATAATTACTTTATCTACAAGTACTATTAAAATGTAACAGAAAAAATAGAAAAAATGTACATTTAGCCCTTAATTAAAGCTATAAATTCCTATAATGAACAGTTAGAAAAGGTCTATTACAAAAAGTAAATGAAACTAGAAAACTAGACAACCCTGAAAAGACTCAAGAGAACTGATTTTTAAAACATATTTAAAAGTATTTTGATTGATGTGGTCCAAAATGTTTCAGTTTTATTTGTTAAAGAAGCATACAAATTGGAGTTATATTTATTCTCATTTGTATTGAACCAGAAGACAAAGGACCACAATCAAAATTAAGCTTTCCCAGCATCACAAGCTGTTTGCTGTGATTCCAATTCATGCATTAAAGGCTTGACTCTCTGTTTCACCAGTTTCTCCTGAGTGTTGTGATGTCAACATTAACAGGCGGATCCTCCTCAACTGGATCTGACACTTTGCCAGGCTTAACTCTTGGTAATTAAAGGAGCTGCGATCACAGCCTGACTTGGACTTGCAGCATCCAGGATTTCTGTTCTTCCTCCCTACCCATATCCTGCCATTTCATGTCCCAAAATGTAATGGACTTTGAAGAAAAAAAACCTTTCGCATCAGCAAGAAAGATAAAAGATGAAATTTTCCAAATCTGCCCACTCAGGCTCATTTTAATATGTAAAACAGAATAAGTAAATCTTAAATATTTTCAGAAATGCTTAACATTAGACATTTTTTCTTGAGCTTTGCTGATGTCTAGACATTTGGAGAATTTTCTCTCTTGTCTGGAGTATCCTTTTGCATTCACAAACCAGAGCTAAGCTCAGGCTGTCTCACAGCTAACAGTCATCAACTGACCCAAGTCAAACTCTGTACAATCAAATGGTTCAAACACAACTGATTTCAGAATTGTATGCTTCTGACAACCAGTGCTGCCTGGCCTTGAGAATTTGGGAAAATTTTACATTGATAACTGTCTCAGGTTACCCATGCAGTTCCTATTATTCATGAAACCACTGAAATCAAGGCAATGTATTCATACCTCAAATTTGACACAATTATGTTCCTGAAGTCGAACAAAATCAGTTTCAACTGAGCACAATTTATTCCAACATCTGTCAGCAATGACAGAGGGGCAGATTTCCCATGCAGAAAATTACAGATTTAATTTTCAGAAATGTGTGTAGCTATTTAGAGGTGCAGTTAGCCAATTTTAAGTGCAGTGCTCGCATAGCAGCAACTGTAGCCTTGAGCATAAAAGCAGGAACTTCTCACCAGTGTATGCAATTGCAGAAATATTTTTTAAAATATCTCCAGGGAGGGAGACTCCACAAGCCCTCTGGGCAATCTGTTCCAGCGCTTGGTGACCCACACAGTAAAGAGGTTCTCCCTCATATTCAGGTGGAACTTCCTGTGCATTAGTTTCTGCCCATTGCCTCTTGTCCTAGTGCTCAGCAGCACCGAGCAGAGCCTGGCTCCATCCTCTGACACCTCCCTTCAGATACTGACAGGCATTGATGAGGTCCCCTCTCAGCTGTCTTTTCTCAAGGCTGAACAGGCCCAGCTCCCACAGGCTTTCCTTGTAAGAGAGATGCTCCTGTCGCTTTACAAACTTTGCAGCCCTCAGCTGGACCCACTCCAGGAGCTCTGTATCTCTCTTGTGCTTCAGAAATGAAAAATCTGCTTGTCTTTAGATTACCTTTGCGTACCTCCGCTTAGCTGTGCAGGCAAGGCATCAGCAGCAGCCTCCGCACGCCCAGCCAAGGCAGCAGGCAGGTATTTTCAGCTGAAGTGCTCTGACACACGGAGAACCTGGGGCAGAGCGCTATGGAAAAGTCACTTCTTGGAGAGGCAAAGCCAGAGCCGGCTAGGACAGTTTCCATACCCCGGGGAGGCTCTCGGGGCAGGCATGACGCAGGGCCACCTCAGCGGCCCCGCGGTGCCCGGGCACCCCGGCACCCCCTCGCCCCCCCCGGGGAACGCTGCGGCCCCGAATGCAACGGGGACTGGACGAGCGCTCCCACGGGCAGGCGGGCGGCGGCTGCTGGGCTCAGCCTCGCCCCCTGCAGGAGCCGCTCCCCGCTGCAAGGGCAGCGGCTCTTCCCCTCGCAGAGCCCGTGCCGGCGGCGCCTCCCGGTGCGGGGCCGGGGAGCGAGGCACGACCGGGTCCCGGTGCGGGGGCGGCGAGCGAGGCACGGCCGGGTCCCGGTGCGGGGCCGGCGAGCGAGGCACGGCCGGG
>VZRM01002470.1:967040-1016362 GCA_013397955.1 Grantiella picta
GAGGCGCTGCGCGCGCAGCTCGGGGCGCTGGCCCGGGCACGAGCCCCGCCCCTCCCATCCCCCCAGCCGCGCGAGAGCCCCTGGAGAGGGCGGGGCCGGGCAGGGACCGTTGGGCGCGCGCGGGCGCCGCCATTGTTGGCGGGGAGGGNGGGAAGCCGCGGCAGCGCCTCAGCGCCTCCATCGCGCCTTCTCCGCGCCTTCTCCGCGCCTCCCTCTCTTTCCCCTGCGGCCGCCCTGGCCGCGCTCTGCCTCAGGGCCGCCCGCGCCACCTGGCTCCGGGGCCGCAGCGGCGGCGGGAGGGACGCGTGTGCCCAAAGGGGCCCCGAGCCCCGCCTGCCCCACCCGCTCGGCCCCGCTCGGCGGGACGTTGTGGCCCCCTGCCTGCCCCGCAGCCCGGAGCGCTGTGCCCTTGAGCCGTCAGCGTGTGGAATCCATCTGTGGGGTTGTTTAAGGGGGGGGTGGGTTCGATTTTGGTATTTTGTGAAATTGTGCTTACCCCCAAGAGAAGGAGCAGGAAAAGCAACCCTTTTGCTGTGGGCTTCCCCCCCCCCCTTCATTTTGTTTGGTTGGTTTTGGGGTTTTTTGTAATTTTCTGAAAGTATGTTACTCAGATTATTTGGAGGGATCTGAAAAATCTGATGGCCTGCAGGTCATAATGTTCAGAAATTTGTTTTTGATTGGAGAAGCCCTTTCTTTGTTCTTTCTCCACGGTATGATTTTTGGAGGCAGCAGCCTTTGTGCAGCCTTTCATGGGATGGTGCTTCTGTCTCACGTCCCAATCCCAGAGAAGTTCCCTGCTGCTGCAGGAGGTGCTGTTGCAAAATTTGGTTTCTCTGCAAATCTTACATGATGTTTTGAGTGCCTGTCATAAACCAATAGAAGCACGTGTCATTTGTCACTTGGTGTGATGAAAAACACTGAAGTGTTCATAAGACTTGCAGGTGCACATTATTCTGGGACGACCACAAGGATTTTTGTGGAATTACATTGGTATAACATCATAAAATCATAGATGGTTTAGATGGTTCGGGACCTTAAAGATAATTTGGTTCCACTGCCAGTGCTGGGAGCAGGGACACCTTAATGCCAGACCAGGCAGTTCAGAGCTCCATCCGATCTGGCCTTGAACACTTCCAGGGATGGAGCATCCACAACTTCTCTGGGAAACTTGTGCCAGTGCCTCATCACCCGTGATATGGGGAAACTTGGATGAGTCTGTTGTGCACCTGACACGCTAGCTATAATTTTCCATAGTTTTGTTTTGTTATTGAACAGTTAAGTGTAACTTGTCATGAAACTAATTAATATGAGATAATACTGAAATGTTATAACAATTGTAGTTACATTTCTTTAAGAGAAAAGTGATTTTTGCATTGCACCAGTTTTTTAAATATTAGCAATATGAGCTATATAAATTTTGTTACTTTTGTTGCTCTAGAAATTTCAACAGTTTCAGGAATGGTCATGGATTTTTAAAATGCATTTAGACATCATTAAATACTTACAGCAAGTGCATAGATGGCATCTAAATTGTTTTTTAATAATACAAAAGCCCAGTGGTTAAGCCTGGGTACTTGGGTGTCAAACTTCCAGTGGAGATCTGGGAATCATGCCTAATTACTTTTCTGGGCCCAGGATTAATGCCCTCTCTTCATTGTTAGCTTGATGAAAATTGGTTCAGGATATAATTTAGCAGGTTTACATTATTTCAATTATCATCTATTCTCTTGTCCTCTCATTAAATTCATGTTTCATCTGCTGTCCCATCACCACCTACCCTTAGCCACTAAAAATAGCATCCCTTCTGCCAAGCTTTCTCATCTTTGTCCTTAAGTACCCTTGAATTTCAGAAAGGTACTTTTTTGCTCTTTATTTCCTCCATTAATTTCAGATTTCTGTATATAAGTGGCTTGCTAACATTAACATATCCTCTCATTAGTGCATTGTGAGAACTTGGGCAGGGAAGAGTGTCAGATTTGACAGAACTCGGTGAATGCTTGCGAATTTTAGAACATCCTTTTTATCCTCTTCAGTGGGTTTGGAGTTTTGTTTGGTAGCTTGTCATAAATATGATGATATTATTGCTGTCGTTTTACTAGTTTTGTATTTTTCAACAGTGCTTTTATATGAAAGTTATATTTTTGTGTGTAATGTATGTACCAATGAAGCAGTTTACTTGGAAAATAGCTGAAGTTCCAAAGTACTGGGAGACAATCTCTAGTACCATTTTTCTTGGAAATTCTTTCCCTGTAGATGTGAATTTTTTGAATTCCAATAAACGAAAACAGGAACGTTGGTATTTTATCATAAAAAAGTGTTAAGGTTGCAGTTACCTACATGGGTTTTTCCTAACTAAAAGTATTCTGGCACTTGGTCTCTTTTTCTTCACAATTAGAAATTTGCCAGAAGAAATGTCTGTCTTTACCTTTTACCATCTTAATCTTTAGAATCTGCTCCAGAACTCTTCAAGGAAACACTGACACTGGTATTTTTAGAAGAAATGACTCAGCTTGTGCGCTGGATTGCCAGGGCAGCCCTGGTGCCAGCACAGGGATTAATTCCCGGCTCTCGGTGCCTTTGAGTGCCCACACACTGAGCACCAACTTGTGTCCGAGAGAGCTCTGACAGTTGTGACTGATCACCATGGCAGCCGCTGTGCAAAGGAAGCAGACATAGCCCTGCTTAATTCAACTGCTATATTGAACAAGATTATTGCTTTACCAATAAGTACTAAACAAAACCTCAGTTAACAGTGAAATAAGTCCACTTGCATGTGCTGTTCCACAGCTGGAGCATCACAAGGGAGGGGAGGAGGGCACCCATGTTGGCTCCCGTTGCTCCCAGTGGAATAGTGCTGCCCCTGCTCCAAATTGGACATGCCACACAGCTCACGTCATTCTGGCTCCAGCAGCAAAAGTAAGGCTCAAGTGCTTCCTCTCCAGAGGCTCCAGTGCTTTATGCTGCAGATAAGCCCATTGGTGGCTTTCCCCTAGTGCTTTTGAAAGCTTTTTCCCCAAAGTGGAAAGCCTTCCAAAAAGTGCTTTACCTTTTATAAGGTTTATGGATGGGATCTCCCACATGTTTCATGGGTCACAAAATCTTTTTCAGTTAGAATACCCTATCATTATCATTTTATCTGCTATTACTGTTTTCTAGTTCATGTTACTTTAAACTACTGCTGTCCTTTCTTCCAAGTTAATGGCCCTGACTTTGCTCCTCACCAGGCCCATGTTCCTCAAGATCATGAACAGGAAGGTTCAATGAAAGACTGGACGTGGCACTTAGTGCCATTGTCTATTGACAGGGTGGTGTTCAGTCATAGGTTGGGCTCGATGCTCTCAGGGTCTTTTCCAACCTAATTGATTCTGTCAACTCACAACCATGGCATGGTCACAGCAGCCTGGACTGCCTCCAGTCTTAAGCCCTTTAACGAGCTCATCCACAGTGGTGAGTGCCAGGTCCAGCAATGCTTCTCATCTGGTTGGTTTGTCCTAAATGCGCCCCAGGATTCTCCTGGATTTCTTAGAGCTAGCTGTGTTGCTGTCCCCGCAGATGCCTAGGTGGTGGAAGTCCTCTGCTAGAATGAGAGCTTGGAGTGTGGTGCTTCCTGTATCTGAAGCAGGAGGCCTTGTTCTTGGTTTCCCCCTGGTCAGACCCTCACCACCAGGTGTCCTTTGTTGGGCTTGTCTTTGATGTTTTTACCCACAGGCCCTTAGCCTCTTTGTGGCTGTTTTTCAGAGGCAGCTCCTCACAGTCTTAACACAGAGCTTAAAAACCCCCGCCTCTCCTTCCTTGCATGTCTCTTTTAAAAATCTCATAGTCTTTGACTACTGTTTTGTCCCAGCATGTCTCCCTGATAGGTCATAGTTTTCTAATTGCTCCATGCTCCATTGCTCCACTTGCTCATTTCCCATGCTGTGTGCATTGGTGCAGAGGCATTTCAGCTGGGCTCTGGGCTGCCCCACCTTTTGGGAGGAGCCCTCCCTAATTCCTTTGGGATGATTTACAGATCTGTTGTTTTCTAAAGTGACAGTATCTTCTGGTTCTTTTCTGTCACTCAGAAATATATCCCCTTCCCTCTTATGCATATAAAATGCATTAGGTCAAAGGTAAAGCTGAGCCCAGCTTTTACACATCCTGGACAGCTCAAACCACAATGTTTTTTAAAGAGATAACTCTTTTTTAGGAAAATTGATTAAGTCTTACCCAATCTCAGAAGGTGCAACTAACCACTGGTGAGAAGGATCTGTGAGTTACTTATTCTGGTCTGTGAATTTTTGTGGATTTAGTGGCATGATACCGCTCAGTCTCATGGAACCCAGTCTGAAACCTAGCATTTATTAGTCAGGAAGCACTGTGGGGAGTTACCCAATGTGAACAGATACATGTTGCTTACATTTTCCAAGGGAGTAATGGTAAGAGTGGATTTTGTAATTAATAAATTTTCATTAAGAAATGGATTGTCCTTATAGCTATGTATGTAAGCTATTTTAACATTCATTGTCGCTAACTGTGATCTGCAGATACAACCACTGTTGGAGATGATGCCAAACTAAGTGAATATGGATGGTGTCAGGAATTCGATTACTGCTTGAAGTAGGTGTTTGGGATACTAGAAGTGTGGGTCACTTCCTCTACCTCACAAGGTGGAGAAAATGGTAGAATAGATAAATGATGAGCTGGCATCTGTTGTGAAGCAGCTGAAGATGGGATAACCCAAGAGGATAATTCATGTGCTGAAATAGGAGCAGATGTTAATTAAGACAGTCTGTCTGGCCATTTGGGTGCCAGTTCTGTAGCATGTGTCATCAGTACAGGCTTGACAAACAGCCTGTTTGTGAAATTTGGTGTTGCTTGACATCATAATTTGTTAGAAGGTGGAGATGCTGTAGGCATTGAGAATCTGGAAAATTTAATCATTGGAGCAAACCCAAATTACAATTTCATGTTAAAAGCAACTAGGTGCCATTTTAAGTTGTCATTGGAGTTTGGTTTTTTTTTCTTTTTATGAGTTCAGTACAAAACTAGTTGCTTTTACTAGAAACAAAATGAAACTGCAATAGAATTTTTTCATTGACTGTACAGGATACTGCACTTTAAAACTACTGCAGTAGTGTGCAACTGTTTTGCAAAACATTTTGTCCCAAAACTTTTCTTCAACTAAATTATTTTCTTTTCCCCTTCCAATTTTGCTATGTCTTGGATGAAACACCATGCTGGTGTAGCTTGTGGCCTTCAGTCCTAAAAATTAGCTTAGGTTTCTTCATCTGGGAAATTTTCCACAAATGTAGTATTTGGACGATTCCATTGATACAAGGGGTTCTGTCCTGTCCTGCCTAGCTTAGAGCAATACTCCTTAAAAACTTGTGCCTGAACCCTTAAAAGATAGAGACAGGACTTCAGGATGTTGTTGTCTTTTATATGATGGACATTATCACTGTGCAAGATCAATGTGTTGAATACAAAATAAAAGTAAATTTTCCAATTTTCCTGTCGGAAAGATTAAAAACAATTACAAAAAATAATTAGTCCATTCCTAACCTGCATTGACTTTGAATTTAAAAAGTCAAACACATGAATCAAAGAGTCAAAAGTATTTTACAAAAGTCAGATACATGACGGGAAGTAAGGGTTGTGTTACATTATTTTCTCATGTTACCGCCTCTTAGGGTTCCTTTTCTACCATGTTGTACACCTACTAATCCTAAAAAAACCCAAAAATATTTCTTTATTGTTCTGTATCTTGAAGTTAGCATTTCCATAATATTTTTTATATTGGACTGTGTTTACCTTTCAAAAACATAGTAGTGTACTTAAATACAGACACAGAAAGAAATGCACAGCTTAGTGAAAGAAAATTAAGGTAGGTGTGTGGGGCTACTGTAAGTGAAAATGCAGAAAAGCCAGAAACAACATTAAGTGTGCTTAAAATTCAGTTTAGTTTGCTCTAGAGCATCAAATAAAGAAGGTTTCATCGTTTATACAGGTACAGCTTGTGTCAGTTCTGAAAACTTGTCTGAAGAAATCAGTAGCTTGGGGCAGCAGCCCTCAGGCAGGAAAGCACCAAAGAAAGCGGCTGGACAGGAAGGAAAAACAAAGCTCCATACACAGATGTTTTTAAGAAGTATAAATATAATAAGTTTTGGGGAAAAGGATTCGTCTTGGGAATGGTGTTTCCTTTAAAACTGATGAACACATATCTTCATGTTATTTCTGTTGCTTTTCTTCTGGAAAACTGCTAAGGTGCTTATGGCCCATCTTAGGTGACCTATGTTTTGTGGATCAGAAGGATCCAGATTGCTCTGTATTTTATGTGACATCCCTGAAGAGCTTTCATTTTCCCGACAACCTAGCTATGTGCATGGCCTTGCCTACTGACTTGAGATATTGAGAGACTTCCTCGATAATTTCAGTTATATAGCCATACAGTTCTTAGAAGTGAAGAGATTGCTAACTGCTGAGTTGACTCACCTGCTTTCCAGGACGAAGGTGCCACAAGTTAGTTGTCCATCCAACAACTCTGTAAATATTTAAGCAATGCTGTAGTGGGATATGAAGAAAAATTCTGTTTGAAATATTTTATCTTCAATAAAGAAGGCACACATAAATCTATTTTTGGAATAAAAGAGTCCTTTTTATTCTAAATACCTTTTTTTTTTTGAAGGATTTTGCATAGGGAATCAATCTGGCTTCCTCCCCCAGTCCCTGTAGGCAAAACCATCAGCGGCTGACAGACCTTCTTTTACACAGAGATTCTTTTAAGAACAGAGGAGCCCCATCAATGCAGTAAGACCAGATTATGATATTTGGTCCCTGAAATTGTTCCACAAAATCATTATTTGCAGATCTAGGCTGTACATCTGAGAGAATTTTTATCTGAGCATATTTAATAGGGAAGAGGGTTAAATAGCATTGGTATTTTTTTCTTGGAGGTTACTGATTTACTACTCAAAGTTGTACAATTATCAGAACAATTGGACCTATTGAAGTTCTAAAGTGAAAGCCACAAATTATCAGATAAATTTAGAGTTGTGTAATTTTCTCATAACCCTTCACTTGGAAAGCCTTTCTGCTTCCAGTATAGGATGAGGTCTTGCAGTGGGGTTAACCCTGACCCCTGAGAGTTCTATATGGACTTGTTCATTTCTGCCGCATTCTTTCAGTTTAAATTTAGATTTGCTGGCAGCTATTATGCCTCTTGCAATAAGCTTCATATCCAAACATTGAAACAAATACGCCTTTTATCACACATGTTTTTGCCGAAAAAGATTAGTGAAGAATACTTGAAAGCTGAAAAACAATGTGCAGAAGCCTTTGGTACAAAAGGCAGTAACATTTGAATGCCTGGAACATATTTTCTTCTGTGTTAGAAAAGAGCAAGTGTTTAGATGATTGAGCACCGTCTTGCACCCTGTTTTACCTCTGATTTGTTGTTGGTAGTAATGAAATTTCAGCTACACAAATGAATACAGAATTAGGATACATATGAATGTGTACATGTAACAAAGTCATTAAGCTGTTCTAAAAATAGACTATGGTTGTTGTAGGAAGTAGCAACATACAACTGAGTTTTATGTTTGGCTAATTGCTAAATATATCAGTGAATCTTAAAAAGTTGGGGTAGTTCTTCTATACAATAGCTATCTTAAGCACAATAGCTGCATTTGTAACTGCTTTAAGGAAGTTCATACCATTTTACTTTGTATTTTCCTCAATGATGATGCTTGTTTTATGATTAGTTTTGTTTGATTTCTTGGGGGGTTTTTTTTGGTTTTTTTTTTTTTTTTTAATCTAGCATGAGTATGTGGGACTTAAGAAATCTATATGGCAAAGGAGTTCACCTTCAAGGCCAATACATTGTTCTTGGCCCAAGGTATGCCCTGATCTTTATAGACAATGTTGTGCCACCTTGAAACTTTGTTTGACAAGGCATTCTCTGGTCTCACTGTCTACAGCTGCTCATCTGTCTAGGATAGGACATGAGGAAATGGCCTCAAATTGCACCATGGGAGGTTTCAACTGGATATGAGGAAAGTTTTTTTCACCAAAAGGGTTGTGACGCATTGGAACAGTCTTCCCAGGGAAGTGATGGAGTCACTGTCTCTGGAGGTATTCAAAAGATGTGTAGCTGTGGCACTGAGGGACATGGTTTAGTGGTGGACTTGGCAGTGCTGGGTTAATGCTTGGACTTGATGATCTTAAAGGTCTTTTCCAAACTAAATGATTCTGTGTTCTAAGGTAGCATGTAAAAAGCGTTTCTGTAAAGCACTTCTGTCTCTATGCTTTCAAGGCTCTTCAAAAGGTAACAGCGTTCCTGTGCATCACTGAATGGCTCCAACAAGGAAAGGAAACCTTGAGAATATATGGAGTGTTCTCCCTGTAACCTTTTAGAGGGAACAAAACAATGAATAAAGCAGGCCATGATTCTCTAGATAATTTAAAGTGAGATTTTTTTCCTTCTGAAGGGCAAGACAAAAAAGCTTCCAAAGGCACCCTGACCCTACTGCCTCTGCAGTTGCTATGGGCAGGAAACACTGGTACTCAGATCTTCTGAGCACTTTGATAGTGTCCAACCTAGTTATTGGGGCTGAACACTGTGGGGTTGTTTTCCTCATGAATGGATTAGGCAAAATTTATTCACTGGTTAGAAGTCCTACTGTGCAAGCTGTATATTTTTGAATGTAAGTAGCATCATGTTTTTTCTATTTAGCAGGAATTTCAGGCAACCTTTGAAATACGTAGCCAATCAGCATTTGTTCCAAATGGTGCTTTTGTGCCAAATTTCCAGTTAGTGAATGGCATTTGTTAACTAGGCCTATTTGGCTTTATCTTCAAGGATAATGAAACCCCATCTTTTTCCTCATCCTGTTAATAGATACAATATAGTCTTACTGAACTAAAAAAAAAAAGAACTGAATGGTGAATGCTAGGAGATTTATAGTTTGGTGAAACTCCTTAGGACTTGTATGGTCCTTAGGACTGTGGTTTTAGTTCTGTTGTATTAAAACAAGAAATTTATAAAAATAAGGGGTTTGGCTCATACAGTTGTTTGGAAGAACATTAGTGAATGCTGGAGGTATTGTTCCAGTAGGTAAATATTTGTGGAGATAAAGGCAAAATGTGCTTCTCTATGCAAGGAGCTGTATTTTTTATTGTAATGTGATATCGTGTGTGCTGTTGCATACTTTTGGAGTGTCTTAGAAATATTTTGAAGCCTTCCTTAAAGTCTTCATGAATTTTTATCTCTGTATTTTCTATGGAAAATGTTAAATTAGAGACACTGCTCCAACACCCCTTAAAATACTCTTTTCTGTTGTGGAACAGAAAATGGTCTGTTTGCACTTGTGAAACTTGCTTCTGCTTCTTATTAAACTCAGAAACCCAGACTTCTAATGTAGCCTTCAGTGCTTGTCACCTGGCAAGTAGAATTTTTGCATACCTTACAGAAATCAAACACACTTTACTCATTTCCCTGTGTGATTGTTGCTTTAGAATTGTTTACTATTGGTAAGTAAGAAAACATATTCTTACAGCCTGTCATAAATTACATTTTAATGGTGTTGAGAAATAGAAGATTCATACTAGATTTTCACAGACTTTATACATTATTGTTTGTGGAATTGGGATTGGTTTCCATGTTTTGTCCTTGTTCAGTCTTTTTTTGAGTGGTTTTTAGTATTGGAAAGATCAGTATGTGAGGGAACCACAGGAAAACATTTGCTTTGTTTACCAATGAGTGTTGTAGACATATATCAACATGCACCTTTCCTATGTGAGATTGTCTCACTCAGAATGGATTCAGCAGGAGGAGTGTCTTTTGATACTAATTTTCTGTGAAACATCCTATAGTTTACTTGGAAATGGTTTGGAAGACAATAGGAAGCAGTCAAATTATCTCATTAAATGATTTTAATAGCTATAGAGTTGAAATACAACTTAGCACTTATAACAGCATTTCAGGCAAAATACTTACAGGTAAAAAGTGAAAAACTGTGAAATTCCAAATAAAGATTTGGAAAACTAAAAATTGGAGTGTTTGTTTTTCTTGCTTTGAAACAATCCTTACAAAGATAATACTGGCCCCTCTGAAGGGAACATGTGTCTTTGCTAATATGGGGCTGAGTGTCTGATGATTTGGGACCTTAGTTACTTTGGAGAAGATGAGTAATTCCATTGGTAATAATATAGTCAGTGTAATAGTGGAATGAATCTCCTGGATTCTATTTGTAAAATATTTTTTTCTACATTAGAGAGCAAATTCACAGTTATCTTTCTGTCCCGCTTGTGAAACCCTCTTAAGAAAACAAAGCACCATAGAGATTCATCAGGTAAGAGTAATAACAATAGTCATCTATCTCCCCTAGGTTTTGAGGAGTGTTGGTATGATGCTCTTAGGACAATGGCAGGATGAAAAGGCATTATTACTGTTTGTCTGCTCATGCTCACTATGGAATTATCCTCTGTGCAAAGATACATATTGTTTGGAAAAGGAAGGAAGATGAAAAAACTGAAGTAGCTTCAGGACAGAGACTTCTGGGAAGCAGTAGCTGCCTGTGATGACAGGGAGGTCAGTGTGACTGGTGTTTTTTAGTGGATCCTTAGATGTGATGTGAACAAGGAAAACAAGGCATAATGCAGCAATATGCACAGGGACTGCCATGGAAAGATGCTTAAGGAGAGTTACAGAAAACTTTCTTTTGAGGAAATAGAGGAAGAAAAAAAGTATCTTTGGCTATTACACTACAAGGGATTAAAATTTTTGTTATATAGCTCTTCAGATAAAAAGGAAAGATGCATCCTAGTGACAACGTGACCAATAACATATTCCCATCATATGGGCAGAGGAAAGTGGCAAGATTTGACAAGTCTGGAGTTATAGTAAGGAATATAATGCAGTGCACATAATAACCTTCAGTATTCTGGTTCCTGGTGACAACAAGCAATCAGTGGAGACATGCTAAAATAGAAGTGGCTTGAGAAGGAGGCATTAAAATGACTTTAGTTTTAGTCTTGATTCTCCTTAGCTTGAAATGCCAGTGGGTCACCCAAGATGAAGTGTTAGAAAGTCATTCAGATATACAGAAGTCATTTGAGTATGAAGAAAAGCTGTGAATATGTGTCTTCTGGATTGGAGTGATAATTGAAGCTTTCTAAATGGAAAAAAAATTGCTTAAGGACAGGGAAAGAACTGGTCAGCTTTTTCCTTTGGGGCTGGAAAAGAAAATAAGCATCTTCAAGTTACAAATAGCTTGAATATTTTAAGACTTCATATATGTTTGATTTCTTTTAGACCCAACCAGAAAAAGAATCTGAATGGCCAGACTCTATGTCATGGCTTATGAAGAAACTGGAACAGTTGAACTTAGATATTGAAGAAGCTCTGAGTGCTGGCTCTTCTCCCTCCAGTACTCCTTCTTCTAAAAGACACAAGCAACTGGTAAGAATGTGTGTGTGTCATATATGTGTCCTCTTACATGTGGCTACAACACTCCTCAAGCCGTAGCTTTCAGATCCAGTTGTGTTTCTGAATAGGCCGAGCTCAGGTGTAAGGGCTAAGTTAAAGTTTTCCCTCAATAAAATGAAATCTCTAATTTCATTAGACCCCTAATTGTCAATTAACCAGAAATGTGATAGTGTGAAACTTGTAAATTTTCTGTCAATATGGCTTAAAATCATTAAACTTTTTTTTTGGAGGGGGTTGGAATTTGATTATTTGGTTGCATTTGATAGTTCTTCAGGGTAGCATATTGTTAATTTAAGTGCTAGCCTATTAATACTTGTTATGTTCGTTTAAAGATATAACAGCAAGAGAGACACTATCTTCATTAAGAGTTGAATTGATATTTTTTCTTTCTTTTATTTGAATAATTGATTTAGAGCTGCAATCCTCTAGTAAATATTTTGTGATGATAGGTGTCAACAGTTGATGACAAACAATTTCTCAATCTTTTATTTTGAGGGCAAATGGGATTAAAGAAGCAACAATATTATTTTAGTAATTTTTTAATAAGCAAAGTTTTTTATATAAGCAAGTAATGGAGAGTGAACAGCATGAGAAATAGAAGTGTTTGTTCTCTGCTTCAGGCTATGATTAAAGTCAGTTCTTAAGAGAGAATTTCATGGATTTGCAGCTCTGAATGTTTGTGTTGTCTTGAAATCCATGGAAGGTGATCTTTTGTGAATGCTTTTGCCATCACTGCTGCTTCATTTTGTAAAAGTAAATTCTCAAAGTAATCATCTGCATGGATCATCACAATGTAAATGTTCATGTCTCTCTAACTGGTGTGTTCAGAATCTTGCACTTTGTGTTGCCGTATTTTACAGAGCGAGTGTTAGTAATAGACGGGCCATGGCTGTCTCTCATTTCTTTCTTACTGTACATGTCAGCAAGTCAAAACCAGCTCTGTCCAACTGAATTAGTTTCATTATTAATTTGCCTATTAAGGGACAGTGTTCTGTCTTCTTGCAGGAGAATGCTCATTGTCTTCTCTCAAAATGCAGTGGTAATGTGGTTTGCTTTTCTGTCTGAAAGTGAAATCTCAGCCATCGGAGTTTAAACACTTCCCATTGTGAGACAGTCTGGTTTTGGTAACCAGTGATCCAAACACCCATTTTATGGCTGTGCCTGTTGTACTAAGGCAAAAGCCATGGTTTGGTTAAGCATCATTCTTTTTCCACGATGGCTTGAAGATCATAGGATACGACTTACTGTGTAGTAAGACTTACTTTATAGCCAAAGAAGAAATAGATCCTCATAAATCTTTCTATAAATTTATTGTGAAGAAACAGATACTGCAGATTGCAAAATAACAGTTACAATGGAAAAAGTAACAGTCTTGTTTTCACACAAGTTATAGGACTAGTTTATATTCTATCAGTTCATGCTATTTGTACCTTATTTCTAACTATAGCCAGTAATTTTTTTCCGCACATATCAAATGTTTTATTCTTATCACTTACAATGAAACTTGAATAGAAAGGAGGCCTATCTCAAACATACATTTACTCGTAACTGTAAATTTGGCTTCTATAAAATGAACCACTTTTGTGTTCTTCATATGGTTTTATCCTCAACTGGGTACTGACTCAAGAAATTAAGATTGAAAGTGACTTTGGGGGAAGTGTTTAAAGACGTAAGGCTGACTTTGGAGACCTGAGATCTCCAAAGCAGGTGACTACTGTATGAGTGGCAACATGGTTTGTTGGAGCTGCTGCTCTGAAAGTTGTCTCTCGAGGGTGTGGACAATTTTTAACAGATGACAGTTATTTCTTATGGCAAATGCTGTATCTCAGAAATACATTTTGTAATTTAATCACTGGGTTGAGCCAGTTAGTTTTCTACTGAAGGATTTTTCATCTGTTCATGGAAGTAATTCCTTGATATTTTATTATTCTTTGCATTTTGCTGTTGTGCAGGTATCCATTATTAATAATACTCATTTGAACAAAATTTTACAGAAGAAGCCAAAATACTTGCTAATGAAAATCAAGTGGATAAATAAATATTATGGGACCCACTGGGTGAGAGTAGGGAGTCTTGCAGTATTTTGGTGAGCCAATTCAAGTAGTTTTCTAAAACATAAT
This sequence comes from Grantiella picta, assembly GCA_013397955.1. Taxonomy (NCBI): domain Eukaryota; kingdom Metazoa; phylum Chordata; class Aves; order Passeriformes; family Meliphagidae; genus Grantiella; species Grantiella picta. The sequence goes on from VZRM01002470.1 coordinate 980,625, forward strand.
AACTTTTACATGAATGGTAAGAGGTGATCTGTTTTTACATCTGTGTAAACCAAGAGTAATTACTGGTCATTTTTATGTTGGCAGGTGTTATAGGGCAGTAGCACTGACTGGATTCCTCAGTATCTGATCCAGAAAAGATGTTAAAAATAATTGTCTGTGATAAAATTATTTTCTGAAACATTCTCTCACCAATGCTCTTAATACATGATTTAAGTGCAAAAAGCTGCACTGTCTGAATGTACTAACAGCAAAACAACTAGTTTGGGAAAAACAACATTTAATAGTTCCACTCCTCTAAAACCTATACCTTTCCTATGAAAAAAAAGTCTTTCTTAGCAGTATATAAGGAGGAACATTGTAAATGAAGCATCAGAAATAAATCACTCTTGCTACAATGTGTTTCCCTGTTGTTTAATGTGTCTGTTTCATTGCCACTTAATATCTTGTACTCAGTTTCAGTACAGAAAAAGCCCCAACTTATGTGGATATGACTTCCATTGAACAAAACCTTTTCTTTAATATACACATTCTTTTAATTCTTTTGCATTAGTATATTTTATTCAAACTTTTGATCTTCATACTGAATGGATACTGCATTCTTTTGTCACCTTTTCGAAGCCTCCTCATTTTACATCCCTACAAAATATACCAACTGGGAACTGAGTAGTTGCTGTTAAAGATCAGCAGCAAATTTGTCACCTTGTGGAGGGGAACAGCCTGAAAGGGCAATGATTAGAATGATTGTACCCAACAGCTTGGGACTGCTCTGCAGTGCACCCATCATCCTGTTTCCCTGATTGTTTGCAGTATGAATTCTGCTGGGTTGCAGCATGTATTGCTTCTTGCTCACTCGCCCCATTATTCCTTGGGCAAACCAGGGTATGTGGGGGAACGTTGTGCATTTGGTCCCTTCCTGGCGTTGCATTCAGTGTGGGCCGAGAGTTAGGACATCCACCTTTTAAAAAATGGTGTGGTAGTGAATCGAGTGAGAATTCCCCAGGTTTGGGGGCATAAGAAAAAATGGATTTGGAAAGTTCAGAGTCTGTAAATGGAAAATAGGGATTTGCTAGGTCTCTGTTTAGTATACAAAAGTAAACGAAATAAAGTTAAAAGACAGTTTTAAATAATTTGAATAAAACCTTTTCTCTTTCTATGGAGTGATTCAGGCCCTTTAAGTTTAGGAAGGTGTACTGCTGTTGATTAGTTCTCCAGTTGTGTATACTAGATGTTAAGGTAGTGAATTCCCATTATGGCTGGATGTCTAGCTTAGCAAAATGTAAAAATGGTGCAGCAGGTGCTTTTAAGAAATAAAGATTGAAGCCAAATGTTTACCTTACATCAGAGGAAAAAAAGGCCTTGAAAAGATAAAATTCCAAGGTTTTATCTTAGAGTTCACATTAAAAATATTTATAATTTCCCTTTATTTATAGGGTTTTTAAAATTCTCTTACAGTGCCCTATTCAAGTAGAGACAGGCTTTTACAGAGATCATCAAGAAAAAGGATCTTGGAAAAATAGAAGAGGAGACTACCAGGATCTAGATTGTTTACCTTGCCAAGTGTCAACAGGAGCACGACCTAAAACTGATGTAAGTAGCTACGACATTATCTGACTCACAGGTTCAGTAACCTCAGAATTTACTATTTATCAGTAAAATTGTCTATGCTTTTCTTCAAAGTAATTTGTTCCACGCATATCAAATGTTTGATTCTTACAAACATTGCACTACATGGAGGAATTTGGTTTGCAAAACAAGTATAGATCAAAGTTAAGTCAGACTTGAGTTAATGAAACTCCAGAGCTTGGGGATTCATCTAATCTGATTTTAGACCACTATTGAAAACTTCTGCATCTGAACTAGTCACTTGGATCGCCTTCGTAGTCAATGGAAAGAAACAGGCACTTCTAAAAAGTAATTCCTCTGGAGGTAACATGTGATGTATTTCAGGCATCAGAGCCACTATCACAGCTTATTCCTCATGGTTTATTTTAGAAGAACTCTCTTAGAATATTTTAGCTTGGCTGTTGGCTATGCCCAATTCGTGGTGAATTCTACACCTCATTCTTGGCAAGCCAAAGTATTCAGCTCTGGCAGTTTAGTTAAATCCTATTTTGTACAAGGTGATGCTGTAGCCTGCAATCAAAGTCTGTTAAAATCCATCAGAAAGTTTTCTCAAAAGGCTTTGTTTTACTTTCCCAATAACTAAATGTAAGCTACTTTAGGATCAGTGTTTGGTTCCAAAATGCAGATGGTTTCTGTCTCTCTGTTTTAAATTACTTGGGTGCCAGCAGTACCCATGATCATCACACAACATAAAAAGTGTCTGCACTGGATTGAATCGAAGGTACTTATAGCCCTGTATCCTTTCTTTGCCTGTGGCCAGTGTTGGATGTTCAGAAAAGAAGTGTAAGGACATGGTAAGCAGATAGTGTACCATCTCAACTTCCTCTGAGATATTTATCATTCAGGCACGTTGAAGCTAGACACTATATTGCATTTGTGTAATTAATAGCCCCAAGGGTCTTTTTTGCTTCTAGTTGTGTGTTTTGTATTAATTTGTATTAGCTTGTTCTTTTAATATTCAATGTCTTGTAGCATTGAGTTCCAAAGTTCAGTTGTGGAGTAGGTGAAATAACACCTTTTTCTTATTGTAAATTTGTTACCAAATTATTATTTTGGCTGTAACTCTTGTACTGGCAAAAACTGAATCCTAGGCATCTTGTAGAAAGTAGTCAATACCTGAGGGTGGTTTGGAGCTTGTTGTTTTGTTGTTTTTTTGCAGTGAGGGACTGTGTTTATTACTGAATTATATTTTTCTGCTTATTTTACAATTGTTCAACATCATGAAGTCCTCTTGCAGCAATATGCAGTCAGTTTTTGTTTTTATTAACCTCTGTAGTTGAATATCATCAGAAAACTCTGTCTCGTTTTATTTCTCCGTTTTCCAGTTAATTTGTGAGTGTAGCGAATATATATCCATGAGACTGTCAGCTAATATTCATCCACTGTAAAAGAAAATAACCAATTATTCTTAGCCTTTTTTTTCCACTTCTAGTTAGCAATGAAAATCCATTTTTATTTCTTGACATCTTTTTTGTATTTCCTCCTTGGTATTATGGTTTGAGTCTAATGGACAACTTCATCAGAACCTTTCTGAAACGGAAGTACATTGTATCAGTCAAATTGCCTGTATCTGCATGATCACTCAAATAACTTGGCCTCCAAAATCCCAATTATTCTAACCCATTAACCTGTGTTACTATACATGTATTCTTAAGCATATTTTCTGGCAATTTTCTGCCATGCATATCAGTTCTACTAGCATCTCTTCCACAAATTACCTCAGAGGCACTTTCAGTCATTGGCATCACATATGCCACCCTCTTTTGCTCCTATCCCAGTAGGTTTTAGCAGTAATTACACATTAAGCCAATACTTCAGCAGTTCTTTCTCCCAATGAGGTGCTTATTTTAAGGTATCTGTGCAATTTTGATTAAAGCAAAATCTATTATATTAAAGATGTCTTGAACACTGTCATATTCATCTACCAAAAATTATATGCACAGCACCATAAAAATTCTCTATTTCATTAAATGAACCTACTCCCGTGCACTGAAAAGGAAATTTGGAGGTTGTCTCCACTTGCTTGGTAATTGAAAACATTATTGTCTTCCCACTAGCTATTTCCTTTCCATGGAAAATAAGTTTGCTATTTTCCATTTCTGCAAAAGCACAAACATTTTTTCTGATTTGTTGCTTGTTCTAGTTGGAGTAGATAACAGAATTAATTAAAAAGAGACTTGCCAGCTTTCTTTGTTTTTTACCTTGGCCAAATGTTCAGGCATGTAGAAGTATCACAGCTTAGCTGCCTTCCCTCTAGTACTATATAAATGTTTTTGAAGTGTTGTTGCAGTAATACTGTTGTTTGGCCAGTGGTGTGTGGGAGGAAAGGCAGAGAAAGTAAGTTTTGGATTTTTTAATTGTTTTCTGAAGTCTGCTTTTCTCTTTTTGTTGAAAATCACAAAATACTAGTACGACAAAAACCAGTTCTGTGAATCTTCATCAGTATACTCTGTGTGTTGTATCAATCAGTTTTGTAATACTGGAGTAAGAGCAGGGTATTGCAGAAAGTACAACTGGTTTTTAGGGCACCAGCAAGTCTGGAAACCTACTGAATGCATGAATTTCTTGAGAAAATTGTGGGCCAGTTTTTAATTGGACAGTGCTTTCAATTAGGAATAAATGTTGAAAGTGTGTGTTTGTAAATGTCAGTCAGGAGACCAGATCATTTTACTTCCTTTAAAGTGCTGCTTTTGATGCTCTTTCTCATGCAAATTCAAGTAATGCTGTGTCTAGCTCCAGGCATGCAGTCTTTGTGAGTCTGTCATATCTCTCCAATACACAGATTTTCACTGCTTATTCCTTAAGATACAGACTTTTCCAGTTTTTTTTAAAAAGGGCATACTGAGTTGCTTTTATTATAGTAAAGGGTATGGGTCCAAATGCCAAAAGGTCTAATTCCTTCCATGTCACACTAGGGCTGCATTTGTTTAACTCCCATGATCCAGATGGTATAATATATAACTTGGGAGTTACACAGAGATAAATCAGATCTCTTGTATTTTGATGATCCAATTTTTCTTCTCTTCCAATTTTTTATGAGTCAGGAGGTCAAAAAGAACCTGTCTCCACTCCCCAGGAGCTCATACACCCAAGACATTTAAAGAAACAAATACTCCATAAGTTACTGCGATTTGCAAATATAGCAGGGAAGACCAGTGCTAGAAATAGCAGGGATGCTTCAATCAGGAATAATATGCAGAGATTATACAGGACACAGTTGTTCAATTCTCAGTACATGGAAGTGATGTTAGCTGTGCACTTTCATGGATGCCAGCTAGGCCAACAGCCTAAAAGGTACAATAAGGGTTCTTTGGTTAACTTGTCACAGTAGGTTTTCTGTTTATATGCCTACAAAAGATGACTTGCACTTCTTAAAACATTTTGGTAGAATAGAAAACCAAATCATAGGTTTAGGGCTGATGTTTCCCATCCTTTCTTCCCCCCCAAAGTTGCTTCACTGAAACTTTCTTTGTGAGGTACTAAAGGAATTATGTATCTAAAGTGGCAGGGAAGCCAGGTGCCTGAGAGACAAACAGCAAAGTTTCACCTGACAGTTGCTGGCATTTGTAAATCCGTTTCTACATTATAGAGATTTCATTAATGGAGAGAAAAAAGCCCATCTACAGCAAGATACATCTCACCTTGATGTAGTCACCTGAATGTAGGTCTCTTCTTGGAGTGCTTTGTGCTCCCAAAGTTCTGATGTTGCTTGGTCAAGTATTTGAAGAAGTGGCTGCCCAAGGCATCAGTGCTTAGAGCTGGATAAACTAAATCCCTCCCAGGGCATATAAGTTAAAATCCGGCATTTGATGTGCAGAGCCTGCCTCTCTATGCTCTGAGCAGAGAACACTTTGATAGTATAACTTAAAAGTCTAGTATCAGATGGTGTGAAAAACCCATCGGTAAACACCCTCTAGCTCTTGCAGGTAACACAGTATCCTCTGCACTATGCAATCTGTGAATGAGCAAGGAAACAAAACTTAATGTATTGGTAACAAGGTGGTCCTTTTCCTCTAGGTGTTGTAAGTCTGGCTTTTTGTTTTCTTTTTGAGTAGAGTTGAGGAGCGCAGTTTTGATTTCTTATGCTTTAGTTCGACAAATGGCTTGAGCACATTAAATCAATAGGGCTGTAATTATTTATTTTACAGTTTGGGGGCTTGTTTTAGCCTGGATTCTTGGTCTGACATGATTATGTAGGCTGGTGCAAGAAAGGGTCATAATAGTAGCTGGAGGTTAGGCAGGGCAAACTGCCTGTTTCACATCAGTGCTAGCTTCTGTCAGTTTAAACTGTTTGTGAACTATAATTTATCTGTGCTAAACCACTTGATTCAGAAAATGAGGAGCAAAACACTACTTTGTAACTTACATGACTGAAAAGTGTTTATGATTCTTTTAAGTTTTTGGGTTGTTTTCTGAGAAATGCTAGTTGATGCTATAAATAGTGTTTCAGAGTTTAGGACAGAGGTTCCAGAGATGCCTGGTATCTTCTGACATTGTTTAGAAATACAAAACTAATAAGACAGTAATCTATTGCTGTGATAGTCATCATCTCTCTATGGAATGTAATGCTTGTCTGACCTTCTGGCATTGTTTGAGGTGGAGAAATTACAAAATAAAAACAGCTGAAGCAAAGTCAGAATCACTGTGTTTCTCTTGCACTACTTGTTCAATACTGCAGGCCCTGGACCACCAGGGATTATAGATTATTCCATTAGTGAGCATGTGTGACAAGCCTTTTATCAGATAGATGCCAACTTCCAGGGCAGAAAGGGTTATCTTGAGGCAACTCATAACAGTTTTTACTTTTGTTAGCACTCTTAAGGATTCTGAGGATCTTAATCTGTTTACAAACCTTGAGCTGATCCTTCATTTCTCCACAAAATGGGTAAGCAGTCTTAATTTTACATCTGAGATTAGAAGTGCCTAAACCTGACTCTGAAATAGGTTTCACGCACTATCACTGCTGGATACAGTAATAAATTTTTCAATTCACAGTACAATTTATAGCAGCAGTTACATCCATTATCTAGTAGGGTGTGTTTCCTAAGGTGAAGATTAGGCAGATCATGCTTTACTCTGACCTTGCCTCCCACTAACGAAGTTGATAGTAAAGCCCCAAGAAGACTTGTTCAATCTCTGGGCAAAGATTTCTTATGCCCATCCTGGGTATTTAGGCTACTTTGTATGACCCACAAAGTGCAAGAAAATGAAGCGAGAAGCCTAGACCTGAGTGATGAAGACATAGCATTTAATGCTCCATTTTCTCAAAGAAATGGTGTGTTTGAAGACACAGTTATTAGGCTATGCTGAAGCTGAAGATTTCTGTCTATACTTCAACTAAATGCACTTGTAAAAGTAGCATAGCTCATGCAGAAGAGGTACAGAAATCTTTGCAGAAATCAGGTTTTCATTGACTGTCTCAAAGTCTCAAAACCAACTGATTGGTTGCAACATGGTCAAGAGCAGCATCTATATGCAGTCTCTGTTTTTGTTTACCAGACCATCCTTCCTCATAAAGAGTGCTGACTCAAATTGTTCCCATTCTTGGAAAAACAAATTTCAAACTGTGTCCTTTATTCATGTCAATTGTTTTCCTCTTTATCCTTAATCCTATTAGTTGCTATTAGTTATGTCAACTAAATAGCTCTCCAGTATAGATAGAGGTAACTTGAAACCTTGTCTTTGCATAATTTTTCTTCTTGTGTTCAGTACTTAATCTGACCAGTATCTCACTGGGACAGAGGCATGCTGAAGTACTCAGGTAAGGTGGCCCACTCTGCCTCCATCTGTACCCCATTATGGTAGACTTCCTTGTCTCTGAACAGCTTGGCTGCTTCCCTGTTCTTCCCTTGCTCTGCTTGCATGAGACATCCTTCTTGCCTAGGAGCACTCTAGACTTGCAGACATTTCTGAGATGATCGAGTGCTCCTGGAAGACATAATCTTCTCTGCTTTAAGACTAGTTTCTTGGTGGTAAAAGAATTCATTACCCAGGAAAAGCCTGTACTAACTCTAACGAAAATCACTAATAGGGAGTGAAGGGCAGATGCCTCCCTTCCTTCCTGAGAGCTGTATATTCCTGTAATATTCCAGGCTTTCTCATCCACTTTGTTTCCAGTGCACTTGGCAGCACTCTTGCCAAAGTCTGCTCCTAGCAAAGACTGGTTGCAAATGTAAGAGCCCAGCGTACCCCTTCTCTTCCCCTTTGTTTTTGTTTCTTCCTCCCGACAGACAGCTCTTTCAGTGGGGAAATTAGATTTAAAAAAAAGCTGTGGTCAAGATAAAGGCAGTTTAATAAAAGGAAAGGTGGTACATGCAGAAGCAAAAGAAAACAAAATATCTATTCTCTACTTCCCGTTAGCAGGCAATGCTCAGCTTGGGAAGCAGGGGTTCAGCACATGTAATGGTTGCTTTGAAAGACAGAGATCATAAATAACAAAGGCCCTTCCCTGCTTCCTTCTTCCTTCTCTTAGCTTTTATTGCTGAGCAAACATATACTATGGAGTATCCCTTTGGAAAGCTTGGGTCAGCTGTCTGGTCTGTGTCCCCTCCGAGGATCTTGTCTACCCCCAGCCCACTGGCCTTTGAGAGTCATGGAGGAGAGGCTGGAGAGAGAGCCTTGTTGCTGTTCAAGGGCTGCTCAGCAGTAGTCAAAATACTGGCATGTTATCAACACCTTTCTTGCTACAAAGCACAGCCCTTTTGAGGGCTACTATGGGGAAAACGGACATCATCTCAGCCAGACCCAATACAAACATTTTTTCCTAATTAACTGCTCAGTTCCTTTTTTTTCTTTCTGGCAAAAATGCTGTTTTCAGCTGAAGATGATAATCTTAAGGTAGCTATGCAGCATTTAAAATTACTTTGAACTGCTATGGTTAAATCACTTGATCTATGAAAATATTTATTTAATTAAAAATTATGTTAATGATATCCTTTTAACACAGTATTTTACATCAAATTCATTATTTTAATTTTGTTTTCATAAGGATTACCTGGAGGCTAGGGACATGCTTTCTGTATTTTATTTTTAAAACCCATTGAGTTAAACATATAAGAAAGGAAAGAGCTGTCTCATTCATAAAACACCATTGAAAAAAAATTTAACAATATTTAATTATTCTCAGATGGATGTAGACAAGATAATTTATATGCATTTTTTTTGTATATAGTATAAAGTAAAATTGAAGTTTCCATCTCCTTTCAGAGTAAAGTTCATTTGATGTAGTTCAAAAGGTATATGAAGTCCAAATCTGTATTGGGAGGAGATTAGAACTGGTTATTTTTATTGCTCAGCATTACATGGCTATGTATGTAGTTCAAACTGGTAGTGTCTGTTCATGTTGCAAGAAAAGCATTGAACAAGGGAAGAACCACAGGAGTGGTTGGGACATATAGGTTACCCACCTCTGCAAGGGCAGCCAGCAGCTCCACCAGGGATGGCAGTACCAGCAGAGCAGCTGGGCTTGGTGGTGATTTTGCCAAAACTCCGTGAGCAGAGACTGCCAGCAAAATTTATTGAGTGAGCACTTTTCTGAGCCAGCCCAATCCCTTTCTCATTATAACTGTCCCAAGCTCACACAGTGAGATTTGCCATCTAGGTCCAGCTGTAGTGACAAAATAAGAACGCAGGCTGGCATTGATCAATTAGTATGTACATCCCAAATTAATCCCACGTGTGCTACTTGGTTATGATAGACATTTATCGAATGTAAATTGAAATATTCTAGAATGACATTTGTTGTTATGTTAATCTTCAGATCTTCTGGTTTTTTTTGCAGAAACACTTCAGTCATATTTCTGATAACACTGACATATTCTGATAACTATTTCATAGTCCAGTCTTGCTAATAATAAACACTAAATTTGCTGACTTACATTTCAGTTTTAGCACACAGCCTCAGAAATACATTGCTTTTCAAGACAAACTGAAATGTCCTGATTCTTTGTCAGTAGATATGGCATTCAAGTTGTGAAAATAAGAATCTCAATACATGCATAACAAGAGGTGATTTGGAACCATACCAGTAAATTATACCATGCCTGTGCAAATATAAAGAGAGAGAACCTCAGTCCCAAGTAGTTAACTTTGTGAAAAAGGAAAACAATTTCTCTCTCCTTTCTTCTCTTTGCACGTTTTATACCATCCACTGGGCTCATGCTTTTAGATGCAACACAGTTTATATAATCACATGATGGTACAACTTTCTACTGTGTTTTATAGCAGCCATAGAAAAGAGCAGATGATAGAGTACACCAGCTCCCATGGATGAGAATGGCAGGAATGTGCTGGATTCGACCCTATGAGGCTGTCTCTTGTATTTTTGTTTGTGGGATCAGTTGAGCACAGTTTTTCTTTAGGGAAGTAGGTACAATCATACCTTATTTGTCTGCTTGTCTGGTCAGGGTTTTGCATTTTCTTTTTTCTGGCCCTGCAATATATTTTTTTTAAAATAACATGAAGAAAAAAACAAAAGTGAATATGTTCTATGTGTATAGTTTTATCATAATTCCTCTTCTAGACTAGCTATTACCCACTTTCTTCATCTTGGCCTCTGTTTTAGTACTTCTGTAATTTTTATTCAGGCAGGGTTTTCCCAGCTATTTCACATGTTGATCAGACAGCGCATGATTGAGATGGAGCCTTTGACTTTTACAATTGTTGTTCACAGCAAGAGCAAAGCAAAGGGATTCAAATATTACCAGAGATGTATAATTAAAAATGTGTCCTGCCTGTGCTGACAAAGTGCTTCTGTGGCATTTCAGAGCTTGGGCAGAGTCAGACCCCTCATCCCACTTAAGCAGTGGTGCAAAGGTCTCTCATAATACTGCCTCTGGCTCTTTGTACTCTGGAGAGCTTGTAGGCTGCTGTTGCCTGTTTCCCACGCTGAGGAAGAAGGAACTTCCATCTGTAACACACCAAAGATAGAGGCCAACACAATGCACAGGGAGAGCATTCTTTTTACAAATGAATGGAGCAAATTGTGCATCCTGTGTCTCTAACAGAGATAATCCCTCTCAAGGTACAACTTTTTCTTGTGCTTCTGCTGAGAGGAGGCATCTTTGCCCAACTGCCACCCCCTTGTCTTGGGATTTATGTAGCCCTTTGTGAAAGTGATGTGCACTTACACAAGGGGAGTACAACTTCAGAAAAATTATTTGCTGAAGTTTTCTATCGTGCTACAACTCATATGGTCTTTTTAGTGAATTCCCAGAACTGAACACAGAGTGATAAAGTAGCAATTTTGAGATGAATTGTTAGATAGGCCTTGCTAATAATCCACTGTAGGATGAAAGGTCGCGTGTTACTTGAAGCAGCCAAGTGTCATAATGATGAACTTTAAATCAGTATTGCATGCATTGCATTAAAATTTACAATGACTAATCATTAGATACAACACCAAAGTGCTCAGAAATAAGAGTGGCTGAAGCTTCTATATTGTAAAATGTCCTAATACAAATTTTCAGATGAACCACTCAATTAAAACTTGTGAATGTTTTGGGTTAGCTAGCAGGCAGCAAATTGAACTGAAAATTTCCAGAAGGACTTACTTACATGTTTTTAAACTTGAGCTAACAAATTGGCATTGGCGTCTAGGACTGTGAGTCTGCACTGAAACAGAGTTAGCTCAGCCTCAGAGAGGAACTGGAGAAACCCACAGTCTGAGAGACCTCAGGAGAACTTCTAGGCTACTCCCCATCACCAAATCAGAATCACCTATACCTAGGTCACCCTGATAAAAGTTCGTCCAGCATCTTTTTTAGGACTCTCACTGACAGGCTACAGAGCCTGTTCAAATTACATGTTTCAGTACCCTACTGATCATTAGAAAGTTTTACTGTGCTTTCTTACTGTAAAACATCTTTTTGTGTTCATCATCAGTACACAAAACAAGTTATATTCTTGTTCTTTTCTTTCTGCCTTCCTTCTGCGCGTCAATCTGGTTCTTTAGCCTTTTCTTGTAGGTCCTGATTTCCAGACTCCTTGTTCCATCTGGTATCTCAACCTGCACACTAAATATTAATTTGAGCATGTTCAGAGCTAGTTACATATCTCACAAGTTCATCTGGAAAAAATACCAAAAAGCCTTTTCGCGGTTGAGGCTGTAGCAGAATCTGGGCTCTCAGTAATGCCCATGGGACTGGCAAGTTGTACAGACACTGAAGTGGATGTTATTCTTCATGTTTACTTTTATCTGTTCAATCATAATTGTAAAAGTCACAGTTCCATTAATGGTATTAATTCCTGTAACCTGTTTGTCCTTACTCATAGAGTATCCTAAGAAATGTGTTTCAGTTTGTTTGTGTAAATTGACTAAAATTAATACATGGTTTTGCCTACACTACAAAGGATCCTGTACAGATAAACAGAAAATTCATCAAAACACAGTTCCTGCCAGTTTGGTTCCCAGGAGATTTGCAGCCTGATTCAGGTGAAAAGGGAATCCTATTCTCTTTTAACTTTCTAGGCTGAATGCCTCCTCATTCCTTCAGTAACTCCAGCACAGCAGGAAGCTCTGTTGATGGAAGGCACGTGGTACCCGGGAATCTGGAATACCCCATGGGCAGAGGAGGGTGGGATGTGGTCAAAGTGACAGAGATGATGTGAGGACTGATGTAGGAAGGCTGGCAGGACCTCAGCAGGTGGCACTCTTCCCTCTGCATCAGCATGGGGAGGGAGCTGCTCCCAGCAATGCACAGCATCACTCTGCTGACACTCCAGCTCAGGATGTAGTACGAAATCCAAAGCCTTGACCTCTTTTGATTGCTGGGTTTTTTTATGGAGTCGTCCTTGATTCATGTATAAAAATAGTTTACTAAAGGTTCTTGAAATTTCAACTCGGATAATCTGCCTAATGAGATGTCTATCTATAGCCATGGCTCGGTAAATTATTCCTTGCTCCTTGCTCAGGCAGCGAAATCCTAACACAACTGTTCTTTGATGTCAGACATCACTGTCTTTCTAGAGAGTGGTGATCCTGGACTGTACAGTTGGAGCATTTCGAGATGCAAATCCTTGTATTCTTACAGATTGTCTTCTGTGCTGCACTGGCTTTTCAGCCAGTCTGTTTTCAGTCAGTCTGTTTGTTGAGTGAATTTAGTGAGAGCTTAAACAAGTAACATAAACTCAAAGTCTAACACTGTGTTATTGTACCCTTACTTTTTAATGAACTCTTTAAACAGGAAACCAGATTTGGGTGCTTAAGGGTGTCTTAGTCACCCCAGCCCTAGCTATTGTGGCAACACAAAGGAAAAGAAATGAAGTTTTTGCAATAACTGGTTATAAGGAGTTTTAATCCCCAAGCTGTACATGTACCAAAGCCTCAAGGATTTTTGCCTGCTGTCACATGTTATTTTCTGACTATATATCTGAAGTTTCACCAAGGACTTGGCTTTGAGTCCTTGTATCACAGCAGGAATTCGGTCCAGGGTCAGGATTATCTGATTCTTCACTGACAGAGGCTTGCACAGTTGTTGACTTTGCTTAATTGAGGAGCCTCCTTTTGTTACAGTCTCTTCAGGAGTTTTGAGTAGTAGGTAGCTCTTAGTTGATTTATTGGCATTTTTCTCCTCAGGATATATTTTTATCAAGACATATCAGAAGAATTACTTTTTCTGCTAACCACTGTTTTTTATATGCACCTCTTTGAGTGGGCACCTTAAGACATTTAGCTTAAGAACTTTAGCTAAGTTCATTTTCATTTCATTTTCTTTAAGACATTAAGCTTTAGAACAGCACAGTATACTTGTGCTGTTCTATTGGGTGGCCTGTTCTTTTATACTGAGAGAGACTGGTTTTGGTGCCTAAACGTCCAGCTGTGTATGCCTCTGTGATGTGGAGTTCCAGCTGCTGTGAACTGATTGAAATCCCATCAGCAAGAATAGCTTGTGCCTCTTGGGAAAACAAAACGTTTTTCTGCTCTCCAGAGTCCTGGCTCGTCTGCGTCATACCTGTGGCCCTGTTCCTCTTGGCTGGCATTTGTGTCACACACTTACTGTCCTCCTGCAATACCATTCACTTAGGATGTGGCCAATGAGAGGGTGGTGGGTTTTGTTGATTGTCTGACACAAAGTACATTGGGACAGTGAATTGTTTTTTCTGTTGTAGCTCCTTTGGAAGTTTGTGGCCAAGCTGCACACCCAGTCACTGCCTATTGGACAGGATTGATCTGTAGTGGGGAGTCTTACAAAGGTGGTTGCAGAGGAACTAACTCAGCCTTTCTCACAGTGGCTGGAGTGATGGTGTCCCAGGAGTGTACATCCCTAGTTTGGATGGGCTTCTTGGGGAGTGCTCTCAGAGGATGTACTTCTGCTTTATTCACAGCACGTATAAACGTGATATGATCTTTTCTGAGAAATGTCTGTAATATCCATTAAATGCCCATAATTACCAGATCATATGAGATACAGTCCATAGGGGTTGAAGTTCAAGAATAATTTTTTTCATCATATTGGAGGTTCATAAGTTTCAACGATAGAGATTAATTCCAAGACTTAATGCATGATGTCGGACTAAACTAAAAACCTGCAATAAGGACTGGAGTAGGTCCAGATTCCCCTGACAATAAAGTCACCTGAGCCAATTTTTATATGAAACCACATTGATAGGAATTTCATGTGCATGGTAGATACCATGCTTATATCAAACAAGCCTGAGGCAGGTTTTTTCCTTTAAGATATGCAATACCGTAGGATACTAAAAACTACGTTAAAAAGGTCCCCTCAATCTCTTAAATTAATTACTGGTATCAGGCATTCTCTAGCTCTGAAGACATCAAGGTCATTACGGAGTAAACAAAAATTATGTGGGAAATGAAAATTACATACCATGTGGCACATCTAAAATACTCAGTAATTTGAAGAGAGTGTTAGCTGAAAACAAATTTTACAGCAAACCAACCTGTAAATTTTCTATAGCTTTGAAAAATCACCATGAAAGAAATAAGAGGACAAAACACTGAAATGTGTACCCTGTCCTGCTTCTTGAATGTAGGTTTGACTGACTGTATTCTTTTCATTGTACATAAGCAGGCATGAGACCTTTACAACTATAAACTAATGCTGATTAGCATTTCAGTGTAGAGACCTGAAAGCATTCTGTAGACATGACTGAGATCACACCCAGCATTTCCTGACAGGCATTTCTCGAATAATTTCTTTCATCTAATTCTGGAATGTTCATATTCCCTGCTTTCTTCATCAGCAGAAGGCCACATGCATAGAGGTGAATTGTAATATCTTAGTTTTCAGACCTAAGAAGAGCACTTCGTGGTCTTCACTATCTTCATTTTGCAGCTGGAAGGCAGAAGGTCAGAATGCAAGTGATTGCCCAGTATCCTCCATGCAGTCTCTCACAGTACTGAAAGGATCAACCAGGTCTTTTGATCTTCAGTCCTGCACCATCAGTCACAAGATTGAATTCCATTATGTGCTGGACTCTCATGGGTAATCCCATCAACACTTACTTTGCTTCTTCCTACCTAGCCTAGAATATACAAAATACCATTATTTGCAATACTCTTTGCTCCTTCAAACTTATAATACAGTAAGGTATATCTTGAACCTTGCTGTCTGTGGCATTCAGGGTCCTGTGCTACATGTCCCATTAAATATAGTGTAGTTGCACTTTTTAGTGACGCAGCATCCCAATAACATGGTTGACAGGCAGCAGCCTCCCTGTTTTATACCCTGCTCTGTCCACAGAGGTTGCATTTGCAAAGTCAAATCTTCTGGCAGCTAAGAAGATACCTCACTCGGAGCACATGGCTGAGGGTCTTAAGGGTAACAGTTCCCCCAGTCTGACTGACAGCTATGCATTTGTGGTAGGCATTTTGACAGAGCAGATCCTGGGATGTACTAATTTCCAGTGTGTATCATCTGGCAGTTCTCATTCATTCAGCAGTTCATCTCCTGGAATGACCCATTCTTTCTCTTTTTGGTTTTGGCTGAGGTTTTTTTGGTTTGGTTTGTTTGTTTTTGGGGGGCTTTTTCTTGGGGCGGGATGGTTGTTTTTATTGCTTGTTTTGTTATTTTCATTCTTTAGGGTCTAAAAAAGGGAAAGTGCAAGCATAAATGAGGCTGCTGGGACCCACACATTTAGTTGCACAGATCAGCCATCTGCTCTGCATGCTCTACTATCACTCCTTGTTATGCATTTATTATGGGAATATTTATTCTGAGAATGACTAGCTGTTTGCTCTTGATATGCTTCCATCTGCATATAAATTTGTTAAACCACTCCCCTTAGGCATATGAAAGTTTGGCTTTCTCTTTAAGGTGGCTATAATTATACAATTAGATTTGCCACATCATCATCAGCGTGCTCAGCTCCCACATCCACTGTAGGATGCACGTGTGGAAGATGGGCTGGGAAAAACAATTTGCACAACTCCTTGGGTATGAAAAAGCTTGATTTTTAGAGTGATAGCCAGTAGGAATTCTGGAGGCCTTAGAGGCACCAATTTGGTGAAAATAACTGGGAACCAGCCGTAGACACATCTGGGTATAAATAAGAGCACTGGATTTCTAGGAATGATTAAGTGGCCCTGTCAGATGGTGTGTGCCCCATACCTGGCAGATTTGCTGGTTTTGTTTTGTTTTTCTTGCAGCAAATGACTCAAAATTATTAAATAATTAGTATTTTCTTACTAACTTTGCTCCTGTAAAATTCTAACTGAATCCTAAGAGACAAGGCTAGATCCCCAGCAGTGTCCACCTTTGGCATATGGTACCACTTTTCTTGACTAGCTAGAGCTTCCAGAAATCATGTCCTTTTGAAAATCAATTCTTCTCCTCCTCATGCTAATCAATATGGTAGCATTTTGTCTGCAAAAAGCTTCATCCCTGGAGCATGGGTATTTTAAGTGCTTGCCAGGGAGCCAGCTATCGCTGGGGAAATTATGTGTTCAGGCATATCTCACTTTAAATAATTTTTAAAATAAACACTTTGCTTTGTCTTGTATATGAATTATGACCGTAATGACTTCTGGCTCTGAGTTTCCTTTCTCAGCGTTTCCTCCCTCCAGACTTCTCCTGATGATAATGCTGCATAGTGTGGGAATGAGCCTATGTATTTACCTGGCATCTTGCCAATGTGCTGTTATGCTGCTTTTTATATTGAAACTAATGCCCTGAATCTCACATGGTGAAGATCAAAACCCACTCCTGAGCAAAGCATACAGTAGATCACAATCTCAATTTCGGGGATGGATATAGCCAGGCAGTGGGCACTGAGCTGTTGGGGAATGCATAGGTAAGGCATAAAGCACAGTGGCTTACTGCAGGCAGTTAAGTCCCTGAACGTCCTTCAGCACAATTAGCTCCAGCAGGCTTTGGCACAAAATTGCATGAGCTTTGAAGAATGTAGCAACTCTACTGATGGCTGTGGTGAAGGCATCTATTTGCTGTGTTTAGCCCACTTTATGCAAGAAACTCTTGTAGAACTTTGCATATTGAAAGACAAAAAATTGATCAGGGATTTTCAGGCATAATGGCTTTTATTGTCAAAGATTCTCTCTACTTTTTTTTTTCAACCTCCCAAGAAGATGTTGGTTAGAGTTGTGGCTTGCTTGTTCTGTTTGATTCATGGCTTTTGAGTAAGTATATTGATGTTAAATGACATACTATCATTAATTGCTCCTCTGAAGTTTCTCTGCAAGTGTTTTGCAAATCATTGTTACATTATAGGCTCAATATTGGGACCAATAATTTAAGACATCTACTTACAACTTAAAATTGCTTTGCACATAATGCAAAAGCAGGCAAAATTGTGGCTGTTTGTTTGAGAACAGTGTTGACAACATAGTGTAAGAAAGTACTGTGCAAATGAATGCTTTAATTCTAGTCCTGCAGGTCTGGGGATAACATCCCCCAGGGCCACTGGGGTGTCTCTGCACCATGCTCTCATGTGATTATGACGTAGGAATACATAACACAGACATCCAAGATTGCTTCACAAGGATCTGTATGGATCTGATCTCTGCACTTCATCTGTGCCATGGTCATGAGTCACCACTGAGGTCCACCTCATCCCTGAGAAAACTCAGGAGTCCTTCACATTTTAACTCCAGTGCAAATGATTTCATAGATATGGAGTCAGTTTATTCACAGTGGAAAATAGTTTATTTCTGTTTAGTTAATGTGCTGCTTCAGAGAAATTAGAAATAATTGCAGAATAATCGAAAAGAACTTGCTGGCAGATGAAAAAGCTAATTTGTGTGAAAATCGAGCAAAAATATTGTTTAAGTAGGCTGTATTTTCTTTGGATATATGTACCTCAGCATAAGAATTTCATTTATAACACTTGATATAAATAGTGTGATAACATTTCACAGAACCTCCACTTATCAGGGGAATTCCAACTTCTTACAGAAACTGAAGCATGCTGGTTGTCATGCCATCCTTGTAAATATTTTATGTTGGCTTAAGACTCAAGGGCAGACGTCTATTTTTACTTAGTGTTTGTGAAGAATTATGAACCTAAAAAGCTTTTGGTATAAAACATTTAGCAGTAGCAAAGTCAGTTCAAAGCTGTCTCCAGAAACAGAAATTGTGGAGCAACTTTTTTGTTTGTTTTTATATTATGCTTAATGTTTGCTGTACTTCTCTGGAAAAAATGTCTGTAATAAATAGTTATTCCAAACAACAGACATTCAACAAAGTAGCTTGTAAGTCAGTGTTCCGAAAGAGTGGCCTTCCTTTTCCCTTAAACCTACTACTTTGCATTGACATATTCAGCAGTTGTCTATTTGTACTATAGCAATTGCTATTTGTACTCCTTTTCTTTTTTTTTTTCTCTTTTTCAGCTGCAGTTATATATTGCCTGCCTTCTAAAATAATAGAATTCATAGACTGGCAGAGACAGTGCATCCTGTATTGTCTGGTGTCCCAACAAACTTTCCTGGATATCTACTGGTTTTTCAAATAAATTATATAAAACTTCCATTTGGGTCGTAATCTGAAGTTCTAAAAATCACAAAAAATGTGTCATGTGCTCTGGATTGAAGTGAGAAAGTTAAGAGCTAAGACTATTTATGTGCAGATTAGCAGTGTAAATGTTGAGCTGCCTGAGCCATATAGCCTGGCTCCTCAGCTGCATTTGGATGTTAGCACACAGAGGATGGAGATTCATTCAGACACTTAGATTTACCCAGCATTAATATTGATTTTAAAATTCATATTGCAATAATTTAATGACCTTCTGTATCCCTAGCAGGCTCTCAAAAACCAGGCACCTTACCAGTGTGCATGGCCATACCTACTTGTCGGCTTCTGCCTGTGTGAGCACAGGGCTCGACTTGGTGCTGCTGCGAGAGGCCGGTGTGTGACATCAGTACTAATTAAGTTTGAATACAGAGCTATGTTTGAAAGCCAAAGGAAGTGCAGGAAGGAAGCTGAGTGTCAGTGAGTCATGTCAGATGAATGCATGGCAAGCAGTTATTGATAACATACAGCCAAACCACAATGTTGATTTTGGAAGATTTGGCATGGGAACTAAAAGCAGCATCCTGACCTCAGTTGTGATTTGTTTGTATTTAGATTTCCAATAATGCTGTTTTGGTTTATTTGGAAGAATTGTTTCTTTTCAGATACTCTGTCTTTATTTATCTCACAGTTCTTGCTAGAATAAGGACCCTCAGGGACTAGAACGTTTAATCTGTGTGAAAAAGGCCTCAGCATTTTTCTGAAGACTGTCTACCATTTTCTGTGTGAAGGAAAAATGTCTCTTTAGTGGCAGGCACCCTGCCTTGTAATTTCCGTTGTGTGAGCTTGGACATCTGTGTGATTACCCTCTGGGAACACTTGCAGCTTGACACACATGCAGCTAGTCTAGCTATTTTTAATCACTGCTTTTCAAGCGTCTGTAGTGAGTTTGGTGACTTGAACGGGAATAGTGTTTTCCAAATTTGAGTCCTTTGGTATTTGCTTTTTGTAGTCCCTCAACCCCACTAAAATCTCAAAGTATCGTAAAGGTTAATCACTTCCAACTGTCCAGGAAACTTCATTTCTTGAAAATATTACAGTGCATACAGAACTTGAATATAAAGCTGCATTTGAAGACATAAGAAATATCAAATTTCTGTTTTAAGTGTAGCCATAGTTATTTAAGAACATGACATATTTTGAAACAGGTAGTCTTTGGGCTTTTAAAAAGTTATTTTCTAATTAAAATATGATTGTTTATGTTTCTGGCTATATTTATAGGAAAGATGATAGTTCTGAACCAGCAACATTTACTATGATGGTGGTTCATCTTGCTGGAGAGTTTTTCATTTTACTCTTTGGGACAAAACTGACCCCAGGTAACAACCTTTTCCTTACTTATCCTGTCCTGTCACAGCTCCAGGGGCTATACCTTTACCGTTACCTTATTGCAAGAAAAACTTCTGTACCACATCTCCCATTGTCAGTGTGTGATGTAGTTGTCAAACAAGACCTGAAGAGTAATGATCCATTTCAGGTCTCAGCTTTCTAACTGAATATTATTTTAATCAGTAAAAGACAGTTTAAAAAGCACAGCACAGTATTTGGACTCATGAACTAGTATTTTCAGTGAGGTTACAGAAGTAAAATTTGATGAGATAAATCTCATTGTACTGATCAAGTAATGAAGAATACCTTGTATTACAATTTATATGCTGGTTAATTGAAGGTTAATAGAGCAAGAGATGGGAAAAAAGGCTTAAAAGAATTTCTGTAAACTATATTTCATTTCCTTGGCCACAGTGTAGGATCAGGTAGATCTGTCACTTCTAAAAGATCTTTGTATACTCTCTTCTTGAAGACCTCTGATGATGGAGACCCCACAATCTCACTGTGCAACCAGTGTTTTGCTATATTTTAACATGAGAAATTTCATTCTTTAAATTGTAGTCTGAAGATTTTGCACATTAAAACAATTTTCTCTCATCTTCTTCAGCTGTGGAAAAAAGATTTTTCCTTTCTCATTATGACATACATTTGAAAACTACTCTCAGGTTTCAGCCCACTTTTTCTAGATTAACAGTACTACTTCATCCAATTTTCCTTTGCTATTAACATTTTCAAGATCCATGATAATTTTTTGTTTCTCTTCTCTGGTCTATACTCTTTTTGACATGCATTGCCTGGAACTGAACTCGTCAGCTAAATGCAGTTCACCAGGAAGCACACTACAGTTCATGGAGCTCTATCTGACGCAGGAGACTCTTAACTCACAAAAGTAATCCCTCTGGATTCAGCAGAGACACTGAACTAAATGCTTCTTTGTGAGAAAGGAGTGCAGTCCTGCCACTCAGATCTACCAAACTTTACTCTGGGGATCATTTTCCTCATTCATCACTTCAGTCATATCTTTTTTCGTTCCCCAAGCCTTGCTTCTGTCTTTTGCTGTGTTAAATGTAAGGTCTTTATTTTCACTTGTAAATTCCTTAATATCCTGTTCCTTTCTTATCATATACACTTCTTGGCATACTCGCTCACCTTCCATCTCTCCATTCCCCAATCCCAAATTCTTAGATTTAAGAAGTTCCTTTGTGATCTCTCTTAGCTGGGGCCTCATGCTTTAGGAAAATCCTTTATAAACAGCCAGGGCACAGGAGCAATCTTCCTTTTAAAGCCCTCTTAAAACTCTGTTTCTTAAAACCTAGATGGGAGCTGGTCCACTTCTGCACCACACAGGGCAGTGCACCAACCCAGCACAGCTGTGGTGCTTCTTTGTTCTCCCTGGTCTGCATGCATGTTGTCTCATCTGTCCCTTACCCTTGTGAGGAAAGCTTTTTGGAATATAGGAAATGGTTTATGTGTCAAATGAGAAGTACTTCACACAATAGATTAGTCTAGAGTTAACATGCATGACAACAATCCTGATAAATGTACTAGAGAGACATGGCCCTATGCAGACTCTGCTGTTCCTTGTACAAGGGCCCAAGTATTTCTGAGACTACTCTTATATTCTCATGAATATTTTTCCAATGCACAGAATTATACTTTAGTAGTATTTCCACAGGAGAGCAAGGTGAGCCAAGGACCGGTCATTGCAGAGGATTTTCCATGTAATTGAGTGGTGCAAGAAAACATTATGAAAGACTATCTTGGCAAAGGATGTAAATGTGAAGAACAGCTGGTAATCCCATGAAGATCCTGCTCATCTATAAATTAATACATGCCACTGGGGATGCTGATAATTTGTCTTGGAAGTGAAATGGTTGAGAAGAGATTTTGGCACTCAATCAGCAAAAGATATGACACTCATAAAAACAGAACTACATTTATGACACTGTACAACAGTTAATTGGTTTTGGATATATTTATATTTATGAGAAATCAAGCATCTATTTCTGGAATCTATGTGTGTATAAAAATGACATTTCATTCCATCAGGAGAGAAAACTTATTTTGTTAACTTTTCAGAAGAGCGTGACTTCTACCAAAAGAGCTCAATAAAATATATTTGCTATTTTGAGGGGCCCTTCGGTGAACAAATGGTTTTCTTACAGCCCTCCTCCTCCACTACTTCAGTTTTGCACATAATGAAAACAAGATGCAGCAAACTGTAAGAGAGGTAGGATCAGAAGAACAGTTTTAGAGGGGTAACAGCTGAAGACATTGCTTAACAGTTACAGAACTGGAAGGAAGGCCAGAAGATGTAAATGTTTTTCATTTATCTCTGCATATGTATGTATGCACGCAGACATAAAGAAAGAATGATTGCCAAATATGCACTGGTGCCATAAATATGTGCGTGGATAAATAGGTAAGATAATCAGACATCCAGAAAACTAAACTTGCTTTATGTGGTTAAATTTAATGTGGATTTGTTGGTGGTAGACTGTCAACTTTGCTATCTTTGTATGGGAGAGTTGACACTACCTGTTTTATTGTTATATGGTACACAACACCTGTGTGCATGCCTCTATCCAGGGACTCCCAAACAGAAATAAGGTAGCTTTATGTATGTACTACTGAATCCCTTCAAATACCCATCTCTGTATTTTCTGCCTCGCTTCTTCATAGAGTATGTACCCTTCCACAGAGGAGCCCTCTCTACCTCTTTGAGGCAAATCTCACCTTTTCATGTTAGGAAACCTACTTGCATCACCAAACTAGGGTTCAGTGCTCTAACTCCTGTTTTTATATAGCACTACCAAAGTAAAAGAGTTTTCATCTATATTTTGTATCTCACCTAACTTCAGGCCTGGTCTTCTTCATTACCTTTTCTCCCAGTTAACGTGACACAACAAGAGGAAATGGCCCCAAGTTGCACCAAGGGAGGCTTACATTAGGTATTAGGAAAAATCTTTTCACAGAAAGGGTTGTAAAGCATTGGAACAGATTGCCCAGGGAAGTGATGGAGTCACCATCCCTGGAAGTATTCAAAAAATATGTCTATGTGGCACTTGAGGACATGGTTTAATGGTGAACATGGTGGTGGTCCTGGGTTGACAGTTGGACTTGATGATCTTAAAGATATTTTCCAACCTTAATGATTCTATGGTTTATGTTATCTTTTTTCTGTTGATGATGGTTAGTTGATTTTAGATTTATTTTGTCTTTATTATGAGAAAAACAGGAGTTTGGTCACTATCTTTTCTATGTTAAGTTTCATACAGTCACATTTTGTCAGTATTTTTATGTGTTTGATGCTTTTTTAAAGTAAAAGCACCTTTTTATTGAGAGATGTATACAACATCTTCAAATGTTGTATACAGGCTTTGTATATAGGAAAAAAAAGGAGCACCAAAGGCAGTACTACAATTTTCTTCTAAGTAATTATCCTTTTCCTACGCCAGATTCCAGTCTATGACTGTAGACACTGACTAAATTGTGATCCAGATTGTGACTGTTTCCTCTGTGGTCAAAGGCAAAGATGCTTCTGATTGCAGATCTGCATCCCAGTTTCCATCCTATAGCCTCAGGAAAAAGGGAAAGGACAGCCTTAATTTTACTCTTCCTTCCTCTGAATATCTAGTGGCATTTCCAACAAAGATAATCCATGCTGTACCTGAGAGGAATATCATCTATCCCTACATCTGCTATTCAGTTCAAATGGCCTGGGGGCTTTCCAGAGTTACTGGAGTCATTCTGTGAAAGCCCTCCTGAGGTCTTTTGATAGAGCATCCCAGATCAAATTGATGTGCTGCATCTGCCTGCTCTGACCTATGCAGTGATGCTGATGGATAAGAGTGTATTTCTGTTAGTTCACTTGCTTTAGCAAGCACTGGCTGTAGTGCAGCTTCTACTATGTGCAATGGCAGATGCTGCCAAACGTGACTCACATTTTCTCTTCGTTCTCTGGTACAGCAGACTCTCCAGTTGCTTCTCAGCATGAGGAGCAAACTTATTTCTTAATTAAAAAACAAACAAACAAATTGGCAAGAGCCCCAGACATCTAGATGTTTTGGGTTAAAAGGCTGTGCTTGTTGGCATTTCTTCAAGTAGAGAATAGCAAATTTCCAAACCATGCTGTCTGGGACAAGATCCTAACCCTAGAAAACTCTACGGCTCTGAAGATAGAAGATAGTACCTCTCCTAAAATAAAAAGCTTTTCTATCACATTTTCTTTGCTGGCTGTTCTGTGCATGACACACTATAGCACGATAGTTTAATACTTTCCTTTTTTAGAAAGAAAGGCTGCAGTGATGGAACTGCTCTATGGGATTTAGATTATCATATGCATTTTCTGTAGTATAGGATGTCCCCTCTTGTCTTCTGAACAAGATTGTCTGAGAAGTAATGGAGCTACCACTGCCAGAAACTCTGCCCACATCTTTTTACCACATTTACAGTTTCCAGCTTAGCCTCTTTGAAGGTGTGCTGGAAAGATGAAGAAACCATTTCTTTGCAATATCTTTCTTCTCTCCTCCCTTCTTCTGAAGAAACCAGACTGTTCTATTCTGCTCATTTTGTATAGTATTGCCCAAATGGGATAGAACTCCTGTAATTTCAGAAATAAAAGGTGTGGAAGTCTGTGCCAGCCACCAGCAAGGAAGAGGGGTGCAGTTTCTGTTAAGTCTTTCCTTTTCATCCAGAATCCTCATGTAGTTCTTCTCTTGAGGGTTTCAGAACCTACCACAACAGGCTTCAGGAGCGCACATTGTTGCCTGCTTGGAGGAAATGTGAATATAGCTGTGCAGTGAAATGATCTTCAAAGTACCTGCTGCACTCTGCTTTATCCAGCAGTGGTAGAAAGGACGTGTGTATGAAAGTTGAATCCAGCCCCAACTACTTGGTTTGCCACCATCAGATTATCTCAAGTGAGCTCGGAGAGTGCAATCAGTTGAACTAAACTGTCTCACACTTGATTCTGCTTTGGATCCATGTGAAATAACAGGGAATACCAGCTCTTCTGCTTCAGAGCCAGAGTCTGTTTCCAGGCTCTCTATTCCTTTTATTTTCATTGGGTCACCTTGCATTGCAAATCTGCTTCTTCTTAAAACCTGAGAAAGCCAAAGCAAAATGGTATTAATGTGATTAGGATGGCCTAGCATGGTCCCATAAAATTCAGGTTGGCAACTGTGCTCAAAATGTTTCCTTATGCATCTCACCTGCCAAGCACAGAAAGTGGCTGGAAAGACAATTCAGTCGGGGCTGGGATTTGATTTGAGTGGGGCCCATAAATCTAAAAGCCGGTTTTTTAAAGACTCTTTGCTTTATTTTTTTTTTTTTCCTTTCCAGTTAGGTCTGCTTGCATAATCTCTTCTTTGTCCTGTATTCAATCCTCATTAAAGCTCTGTTAGATTTTTATTTATACTTTACTCATACCAAAATATAAAACAAAGTTTGGAGAAGTAGGTTTGGGGAAGAAAGCTGTAATTTAGGATTTCTTCCAATTTCAGTCTCTAGCTCGAGTTCCTCACTGCTCACCCCAGCAGGCAGAGCCCTCATGAGCTGGCAGCTGTTGTGGTCTGTGCATCCCATTCACTTCTGGTCTGATCTGAGAGCAGTTGCAGGAACTGACTGGCAGATTGGCCTGTTATTAGGTCTTGAGCTCCATTATAAGCACTTGCCAGGTTTATCTGTTTCTGCAGTGAGTTTTGGCTCCATTTCCATCTCAGAGAAATTTTAAATATTCTTTTTTAAAAGTTGGCATTGCTGATACCAGAACAGAGTACCTTTTGTAGCACTCGATTTGATTTCTGTGCTTTAGGTTGTTTTCTTTCCTCTCAAATGACTGTACTCACCTACTGATAAAATTCCTTTTCCACAGTCTTTGATTAATAAGTAACATGGACTGTGCTGGCTTGGGAGGAGAGGATTCAGAGCAAAGTGCTGCATTTTAATATGAAGTAAAATGAATCTATTTGCACAAAATTATGTGAAAAGAACACACTTCCAAGAAACCATGTTATTGAAATATGCTCTTCTGCTCCTATTAGTTTGATCTGCAGCCTTGCTAATTCTTATTTAATGTAGGCTTCAAGTGACCTGTTTCTCAATTTACAGATGCCCATCCTCCATGTGACACCATTTTAAAGCAAAGATCCATCCCTGGTGATGATGATTCAGTACTGTACTGTTAGAGGTTTTCTCATCACTGGCAGAAAGAGCATGACATTATTTAGTTGGCTTTAAAGAGAAACCATGTGTGAAGTAGAAGGTATAGAAATTATAGAGATGCTGCAAAGAAAAAAGAAATTAATTAAAATGAACATAAAAAAAGTAGGTCAATTTTGGCCTAACTTTGTTCAAGTTGTTCCTTTTAAGTATGAAGAGCAGAGAAAATAGGCAGATGGGAGTACAGAAAAGGGAAATAAGCCAAAGTCATTAGCCTGGTGACCTTCCCTTATTTCTGGTGGATTTTGTATGTATGTGCAATGTGCCATTGTTTCTGATGAATAAAATTAACATATTCAATTTATATCCTAAAAGAAGCCTAAATTCAGTAATTTTCTCAGTACTGCAGCTCCAATTTAAGGGACAAGTTTTAACTTTGGAAATTATTTGTGGTACTTATTTTTTCTATATTTTGCATATTTATGCGTTCAGATCGTAGATATCTTAAAAAAGAGTATAGTAGTTTTATAAAATAGCATTAGGACTAATTAAGAAAAGAAAATAGCTCAGAACAGTGGCATTCTCCAGGGGTTTTGTTCATATGCCATTTTTAAACAATTGAACATTGAGTCACTCAGTAACAGATTAGCTTATTCATCAGCTTTCTAAGAGCTAAATTTCAATGGATTTCTTCCCTTTCTTATATTCTTTCAAATGATTTATATAAAGGAAGGTTTTCACTTTGTTGGTAAGGGTTTCCCAAGAACTTTCCAGCTAATGCTTAGTTAAACAAATTGAGTAAAAATTTATACTGTAATTAGTTTGATGAGTGGATTGTGTTGCACAGACCATATTATCAAGACTTTTCTACTAAGGAAGTAAGGAAATAAGGAAATAAAAAATGAAGGCAAAGAAAATTAAGGTTCTTCACTTGTGGCTGTTATTTATTGCTTTAAAACATAATTGTAATTAATGATAACTCTAAAGCATCTTGTAGTGCTCTGTTTAAATCTTCTTTGAATGTTTACTAGGCATTTTGGGGGGCTTGTTGTTTGGATGAGATCCACAGTGTCTTTTTTCAGGATGGCCGGAAACAGAAATTTCAAAGGGCATCAATGTGGCCCAGTGAGTAGGCTTACATGGAATATGCTGCTAACAGTATGGGACTTATCCTACACCCAAAACACTTAGCTCCTGTGTAGAAATAAGTTTATTCAAGTAATTCCATTTCAAAAATGTAGTGGCTTGAAAAATAGTAAATAGGGATATTTCTGATATCCAAAAAGGTGTCTCAGTTCTTTTGTCTATCTGCTAAATTCTAGCTCTCAAAACCTCCAGTAGAAATGTACACCATAGTATAATTTCCTGTTTAATGAAAAATCTTTCTCCTATTATAATTTTTAAAATTGATGACTTTGGATATTGATGTTTTGGGGTAACAAATTAAGAGACAGAGATCTTGATATACCCTTTATACATATGCACTTCTGAACATCCTCCATGCTATAATTTCCTCCTAGGAGCAGCCACTCCTTTCTTTTCATGCTTTCTCTGTAGTTTTAAAAACCTCCGAGTGATTCCTCTGTGAATCCTCTCAAAGTTTGTGATTCTTTTGGGAGATGATCAATGCTTCCATGATGTCCTACATGATAGTGCACACTAATTTACAGAAAGACATCATCATGTAATCAGTGTTATTCTCCTTTCTTCTCTATGTGTATCCTAACATGTCATCAGGTTTTTTTTTGCTTGAGCAAGACAGAGAGTGGAGTATCACTGAGCTGTCATGGTGACAGACTGCTCCATTTATTTAGGAAATAAACAGACTCTATACTTGCTGTAGCTATCCCACCTGCAATTGTCCTACACTTCACCGCCTGGCTAGTTACTACTTTCCCAGGTCTTATTTTCCAGCTGCTCATTTAAGATGTTGTAACTTGTTTCAGCTGTAATTAAAAATGGTAGGTCTTGGGAAACCTTCTGCCTGTTCAGTAGAAGAGGTGATGGAGGTGCCTGCAAGAGCTGTTCCACCAGCAAATCCTGGGGAGATGGAGGGGGAAAGTAGGGATACGTGTGAGGAGGACAGGGTCTTGAGGATAATATCTGAGTAGCAGGGACCAGGACATGCAGGAGCAATGTCACAACAGCAGAGAACGTGTGTCAGCATACCAAGGCCATTTACCGACCTGTATCACGTTATTTTACATTACAAGGCATTACCTCTTATTTATCATCATATTTTCTGTCAGTTCCTTTCTAATTCACCTGTTGAGCATTCAGTAAATATATTTGTAAAGGCTAGCTCCAGTACATGAATCCAATCCAGGAAATATATGTTGGAAATATAAGTGTTTTGAAAACTTACACAAATGCCTACTGTCTTCTTGGAGGCAGCTTTGATACCAAGTATATGTTTACACTGAAGAAAGCAACTTGGCATGAGCAACTTTGTCTATGAGCCTCTACTTTCACGTAGTCTTTTCACACTTCTCATGAAGCTCGTTTTTTCATCTGATTCAAATTTTCCACATTTATTAGGTACCTTTTCTAAAGTTCGATACTGCAGAGAGGTCAGGAAGTACCACTGCAGACTTTCATGGGACTATTCAGTGAGGCAAGGCAAATGGTGCACAAATGCAGTTCTGTGGAAAATGCTGTTCCTACAAAATGCATGTGATTTTTTTGACTTTTTATATGTAAGGAGAGGTGGTCATCCCCATTAAAGGCAAAACCAGGCACATTTAGAGAGTGTTTTATTCAGAAGTTTATTCTGTGAGATGACCAATACCCCATGCAGAATGACTGGCTCTGCTGTAAATGTTCGCACTGTAGACACCTATTACTACATGAAATTAATCCCACACATGCAATGTACTGTTAGATTAACTCAAAGTTATGTTACAAGCACCAAAATCTAACATCTTGATGGCTTGGAATATGAAAGCACTTGTTTTCAGTTAAATACACAAATGAACCACGTATTTTCAATATTGATTTGGGCTTTTCTCATACCGTCCATTATTTTGATTCTATGTTATTTATGACAAAAATGTTGCAGTGGAAATTCTGATTTTCTCTTGACTCCTCATTTTCATTTATCTATTCTGTTTTTGAACTGAATCTCTTCTGTGCAACTGCCTCAGCCCCTGCTAAGGACAGTCATGTTCTGTAAGAGGCATCTTCCAGGGAATAAAAGAGTTTGGGTTACAAGGAGATGACCCTTTGCAGTACAGATTTTCAGGTGACCCTCACTTTATGTTCCTAGCCTCCTTTATGTTTGTTCAATTCACCACTAAAAACCAATATTACTTGCTATACTTCATATATCTTCTCCAAAACAAAAAAGGCAAAATCTTACTATCTGCAATTATGAGCTTCACAGTTTTGGTTTTGGTTTTTTAACCAAAACTAAACATAATAAATAGATTTAAGCAGTAAATAGCCTTAACAAAAAATTGCTTTGCTAGCTCAAATTAATAATGTCTTCCGAAGTATTACTGCATCAGTATTGTGTTTGTTCAGTATTTTGTAGTCCTCCAGCAAAGCTAATTGATTCTGAAAAGCCAAACCAGTAAGATTTACTAATTGTTTCCCCTGCAAAACTGTTAAGGTAGCTGTGCTTTTTTTTACAACTCTGTTAGCATCTCAAAACAAATTGAGAAGACTCTCAGGGGTGACATATTTAGCTGCATAATGTCAGCTATTAGGTAAAGGCAGTGACAAGGATAGTGCAGTTAAACACCTACTCTCTAATTACATTCTCTGCGAAAATTAGAAGTATATGAAAATACAAAAGTTATTAGAGTAATGTACAAGTTTAATGCTCTTGGGTACTAATATTAAATAAGCTTTCTGACAAAGCAGGATCCTTAGGCTCGACCTTTCTCTTTGTCTCATAGAAAAAACTTAAAGGCAAAAAGCAGATAGGTCTTCTCAGGAAAAGAATTTCACTCTTTTAAGTATACTTTTGCCTTCAAAGTGTATAAATTAGAGTCATAAACTGTATCCATTGCTTAGACACTATGCAATATGCTCAATATGCCTTGTTCTACAAGTTAACATAAAGCTTGCATTATAGTATCTTCAGAATAATAATATGAAACAGCTAAACATTGTAAATACAACTTTAAAAATTCCCATTTTGCTAACGTTTTAGAACAGTTTGCAAAATTGTTGAATTATCCCTACTACCAAAGGTATGTCTTTCAAAATAGCACATGCATGTTGCATGAATAGCTCGTCTTTATTAGTCTACTAACATTAACTACGTGATGCTATTACTGAACTATACTATTAAACTATTACACTCGTGTTTCAATCTGTAATGTGTTGCACAGAAACAAAACCAACCTTTCATGCAGGTGTCTGAGAAGTGTAACTGATTTCTGTTGCATTATTGTAAAAAAAAAAAAAGCTATAGAAAAATCCACAGAAATCACTAGTGGCACTGTTTAACATATCCTGACTTGTAGATTCTTTCTGTATTGACCTTTTCTTTTATGTTTCCTAGTTTTCCCTTGTAACACCAGAAGAACAAGGTCTGTAATTGTAATTAGATCAATCTGACAATGAGTCACTCTCTGGCAGCTAAAGAGGAATCGGGAGAAAAATAATCTAATCTTAAACATGAGTGGTATTTGCTGGAGGGAAGGGAGGAAGGGAGGGTGTAGGTAATTTTTTTTTTAAAGGGGAATGTAAAACTTGACAGGAATTCATTAACTTTTTTCTTGAATTTTTTCATAATCTTGTACTTCATGATCTGGAGTAGCTGCTGAGTGTGTTGAAAAATCAGTGCAGTGTTGAAATCACCTGTAAATATGCATTTCCTTGTGTATGCAAAATGCCATGTTTCAGTTTTTAATTACATTGTTAGGGGCAGAAGAACTAGTGGCAAAAAAAGGCCATGTCTATTTTTGTATCCATTATCCACTGGCATCAGTTCAGAAATTGTAAACATCTCTAGTAGGCACCTGAGCATCCTGATCATAGAATGGTCTATATTGGAAGGGACCTTAAAGGTCATGTAGCTCCAATCCCTCTGCCATGGGCAGAGATGCCACCCAGTAGATCCAGTTGCTCAGAGCCACATCCAGCCTGGCCTTGAACACTTCAAGGAATGGGGCATCCACAACTTCTCTGGGCAAGCTGTGCCAGTGCCTCGCTACCCTCTGAGTAAAGAATTCCCTCCTAACACCTAATCTAAATCTTTCCTCTCTTAGTTTAAACCACTGCCTACTCCTATCACTGTGGAAAGTGTCTCTCCCTTTCTTTCTTATAGGCTGCTTTATGTATTACAAGGCTGCATTTATGTCTTCCTGGTGCCTTCTCTTCTCAAGGCTGATGAACCCCAGCGCCCTCAACCTGTCTTTATAGGAGAGGTGCTCCACCCCTCTGATCATCTTCATGGTCCTCCTTTTGACGTGCTCTGACAGGTCCATACATGTCTTTCCTGTGCTGCAGATCCCAAAAATGGACACAGCACTCCAGGTATGGTCTCATAAGGGCAGAATCACCTTCCCTTCCATGTTGGCCAAGCCTCTTTGGAGGCAGCCCAGGTTATGGTTTGCTTTCTGGGCTGTGAGCAAACATTGCTGGCTCATGTTCAGCTTTTCATCCACAAGAACCCCCAAGTCCTTCTCTGCAGGCTGTTCTCAATGAGTTCCTCGCCAGTCTGTGCTCGTATCTGGGCTGGCCCCAACACAGGGTCAATNCCCCAACACAGGTTCAGCCCCTTGTACGTGGTCTTGTTGAACCCCATGAAGTTCTTGTGGGCCCATTTTTCAGGTTTGTCCAGGTCCCTCTGGATGGCGTCTCGTCCTTCTGTTGTGTCAATTGCACTGCTCAGCTTTGTGTCATCTGAAAACTTGCCAAGGTGCACTCAATCTCACTATGTCACTGTAGTGATATTGAAGAGCATATCACTATGACACTATGAGTGATGTTGAAGAGCACGAGTCCCAAGACAGAGCCCTGAGGACACCACTTGTCAGTGGCCTCCACCTGGACATAGAGCCATTGACCACAATTCTCTGGCTGTGTCCTTATTGACCAAATAGTCCGCCCTTCAAATCCACATCCCTCCAGAGATGAGGGTGTCACATGGGACTGTGTCAAAGGCTCTACAGAAGTCTAGACAGATCACATAAGTCGCTCTGCCCTTTTCAGTAGTTCCAGTCACTCCATCAAAGAAGGGCAACAGATTTGTCAGGCAGGATTTGCCCTTATGAAGCCAAGCTGGCTGTCTTGGATCATGTCCTTGTCTTGCATGTGCCTTAACATTGGTTTCATGAAGATCTTCTCCGTGTTCTTCCCAAGCACAGAGGTGACCCTCTCTAGCTCCTGTGTCTTCCTTTCTTTTCTTTTTAAAAATAACAGTAACGATTCTCTTTTTCCAGTGACCAGGGACTTTGCCTGACTGCCATGCCTTTTCAGATTTAATGGAGAGTGGCTTGGCAACAGCATCAGTGAGCTTCCTCAGAATCCTGGGATGAATGTCATCAGGTCCCATAAACTTCTGACCATTCAGCTTCATCAAGTAGTCCTGACCCTCATTTTCTCTTATAGTGGGAGAGACTTCACTCCCCCAGCTCCCACCTGGAGGTTCAGGGACTTGAGAGACATTCACGGGCTTGAGATCCTATAGTGGTGAAAACCACAGTTCTTCAGAGGCCTAAAAACAGCCTCGATCTTGGCATAGAAATCTACAGCTGGCAGTTGTGAGACGCTGAGCTCTGGGGGTTTCTGAGTTCCTTGTCCTCTCTGGAGCTCAAATGCCTGACTAGACATTTTATTCTCCTTCCTCTCAAGATCCAAGCTTGGACTGCGCTTTTGAGAATAAGCACACAACTGAGCAATGACTGTTCCCTTCGACTGTCATCTTTGCTGTAGCATCTAGAATGAAAGTCTCAGCTAGGCTGTAAGGTCTTTGATCCAGGGATGATCCCTTCATCCTATACATATGCATGGGGTTTGACCTAGTTTTTCATATATTCTTTGTTCTATAAAAAAGTGACCTTATTTCTGGTCGAATCTTGAATGTGAGGCACTTTATAATGTAAGTAATAAAATAACACTACATAAATGGTAAATTGCTGCATTCTCTATGTTGCTGTCTTGAATTTGTACTTTATTCTCATATGGATAAAGCTCTGAATATGTGCTCAAAAAACACTGTGACTATCAAAAAGCTACAGTGACAGGTAGTGTACTGAAAATTTGCAACACGGGATCGAAAACTCTAAAACTTCTGGAGATAAGAAAAGTGGATATATTCTGGTACCAAATGTGGAAAAACCCTTGTGCAGAAAGTAATTGGACTCTTTCTTTCCTTCAGAACTGTTTAAAATTAAAATGACCATAGAAATGTCATTGTCTGATTATTTACTAAAATAAAGAGGTTCATGCTAGAATGCATTATAGTCAAGAGAGAGCTTAGGCTTGCCCAAGATTAGATAGGAATTCTATTAGACTTGACATAGAGTGAAGGTGAATATTACAATGCATCGTTGAAAAAATGCAGCAAGAAATCAGGCTGTTATCTATAAAGAGCCTTAAGAATGTTTAGCATGAAAACTGGAGGAACTCCAGCTAGTGCATCGTGGTGCTACATACACCCACTGTTTGCTGCCTGTTTGGGCTTGCATAGCTATGAATTCAGACTGAAGGGGTACTATGATTCTGAAATACAAAAAAAGTCTGTGAAATAATGATAGATCCTTAATCTCACGGTCAATTAAAATGTTAGACCTCTTCTCCCTTTTTCAATCATCTGCCTAGAGTTACAAATTCTCATTCTTTAATCATGTACATGATAAGGAGGCTTGGCACTGTACATGGCTGTTATACTCAGTGAGCTAAAATATGCTGTCTTGAAGTATGTCCTTGTGTCTGATTTTATGCTGTCGTATTTGGCTTCGTGTAAACGTTAATGAATTTATATTTTTTCTTCTCATCAGCTGTAAAATATTAGTAGGTATTTCTAATGATAAATGGGTTTTAAAGACAGTTTTAAAGAAATACTGGAGGGCCCTGAATATGAAGGTGCAAGTGGCCATGAAGCTATAGCCATTGCTGTAAGGGTTGAGACATTTGAAGTTACATAATAAGCAGATCAAAATTCCAGATATTCTATAACTAACTCTAGCAACTTATAGTAAGGTTCTATGTATTTGATGGTCTCCTTCAAGCTCTCATGAGGGCTGTAGATTTAAGTATCCTCAGATGCATGTCCCTATGGATTGTAGCACAGGCAGCAGAATGACTGTAATGTGGGATCTCTCTTTTCTTCTAATGTCATTTCCCCATGAAGTACAAAATGATTGCTCCAGCTTCTGGAGGAAGGATTTGTGTAGGAAATCTATCTAGGGCATACCACAGCTGAGAATCTGGTTCACCAAAGTCTGCTCAGATAATCTACAGCTAATGCTTCTGGTGTCTGCCACTGTTGCTGGCAGAGCTGTTCTCTGGGCCTTTTCTTGGAAAGACATTTAAGTCCCATAACAGAGCAAACTGAGCGTCTCAGTAGCTGAGAGCTATTGTTCCTTGTATACACAGCATGGAGGTCTCAAGGAATGGGAAACTGGTTCCTCTTACAGCCATGAAACTTTGCAAGAGCCACCTTCGCTTCCCTCAATAATTAATAAAACAGTTACTAATCAAATGTACATTTCCATGCTGAAATAGCATTCAAGCTGTAAAAGTAGAGAGACATCTCAGCATCCAGTTTTCCAGCAGCTGGTATCACCAAGGTTGTTACAGATGTGCATTTTGACAATAGTCCAGATGACCAGCCAGAGGACATAGGAAGCTGAAAATCCTTTCTTGCATTAATTAGTAGGTTTTGCCATTTTCAAATGTTTCCATTTTTTTTTTTCCTGGAACATTATAATACAACAATTAGGAAATACTTTTTAAAACTGAATAGCAATAACTTTTTTCTGATCTCAGATGTTGTGTCATGAGTTAGCATTATTTTTACTTGCTGTGACTGAGTAAAACTGTACAGGAGATAGATGTGGATCAGTAGGTTCACCCTTTACTGTAAGGTTTTTCCATTTTCAGAGTTGACACGATAATTTTCACTTTAAAAGTTTATTCTTGTTGGTCCTGACTTGTAGTTCATATAGATCAGACCTACCTTGATTTAAGATCAGCTGAGCAACGATTTTTTTGTAAAATCAGTGCTTTTCAAAAGATGAATAATGCCTTAAGTCTAACTAGACAAACAAATTTTAAGCAGTGGCCATTAACTTGAATTACAGAAGAGAAAACAGAGAAGCATGATATTTGTCTCTCAGCAATTAAGGACAAAAAGGCGTGTGAGGTGATATAAAAACCTCTATTAATTCTGTCAGCATTTAGTTGTAGACCATGATACTCATATGAATGGTTTAAAAATTGTGCAGCAAACATGTCATAACTGTTAAGCAATGCTGTGAATTTTTTTTCATTTCAGTTGTCTGAAACTTGCCTAATACCACATTTTATAATTATATATTTTAAGTTCAGTTTATTCCATTTCAAAATCATAATGAGCTATGTAGAACAGTAACACTGTGAAGAGACTGTGGAGTTTTCCACTAAAGGATCCTTGAGTATTTCTAGGAAGGTCATGATGCTTAGCTGCCCCCCCCACCAAAAAAA